>WBNH01005469.1:0-74665 GCA_013401255.1 Urocolius indicus
CAACCCAAATGATTCTGATTCTAAAACCCTCAGGTAACCCTTACTGCCATCCTCAGCAGCACAGCAGCCTCCTCCAGCCATCCTTTGGGTCATCCCACCACCCTAAACCACAGTTGATCCCAGCTGCACCCTGACCCTTCCCTGCCCAGAGATCATCCAGGGACACAGCTCTTGCTGTGGGATGAGGTGGGTTTACTGGGGAGTTTACCAAGACCACCTTGTGTTTTTCATTCCCTCCCGTGCCCTCACAACCCCCACACTCATTTCTCATCTCACAACTGTTTATTTGTCTTCCCCTGTGCTTCAGCAGCAGCCCCCAGGGATCACCCTAGGAAGCACAGGGTGCTGTCAGAGATAATCCTGCCCCAACAGCTTATCTCCCCAGCAGCCAGGTCCACTCCACCCAGCACAGCCAGGCCGGGAAGGGCAGGGCCAAAATGTGCTGCCAGAAGCACTTTCCCCCTTTCTCTGCCAGCACTGAACACTGTGCCAGCTCCAGTCCAGTATCTGTGCTTCCATATCCACCACCCTTTAACAGATTCTCCCGTGGCTCTCCCAGCCTGGCTCAGTGCTTCTCATCCTCCCAGCAGCACGTGTTTAAAGGCAAGAATTGATTCCTCAGCCCTCCCCTGAGCGCTGGGCATGGCTGAAATCTGCGTCAAACTTATTCCTTTCCTCAGTTTTATTCAACAGAGAAGCTCCCACACGGGTGAGAAAGGCAGCAGGGCCCCTCCTGCTGCAGGCAGGGTTAGTTGGGGGTGTTGCTCTGAGCCCAGGGAGCAAGCTGCTGCCTGGACTTTTGTGTTTTTCAGCCTCTTTTCTTTATCTGATGCCATTTCCAGCTGTTGCCATTTGCTTTTGGTCCACAGCTTACCAACATTGGAGGAAAACTCCCTGGCAGTTCCCTCTCATTAAGGTGTGATTTGCTTTGTGTTGAATTCTACACTCAGTGGCTTTTTAAGCCCTTCTCCTGGAAGAGATGTGGCTACATTTGGCACCTCTGTCTTGATTAAAGAGCAGCCTGATAACGCTTGTGCCTGCACAAGAGCTTGGAGAAGGCCAAGGGCAAAACAAAACAGGAGGACAATGAAATAAATCCCCAGCATAGTAGTTCTGGAGAAGTCCATGGTTTCCTTAAGCAATCCCCCTCCAGATCTGGGCAGTGTGAGGGCTCCCTCCTCCTCAAGCCAAGCACACAGACACCAGCATTGAGGGGTGACACGTGGGAAGGTGACGAGGGAGGTTGGATGAGGCCAAACAGCTGCAAGGCCTCCTCCAAAACAGTGGCCCAGCACCCAGCTCTACCACCCCAGCACGTCCCCAGAGGGACAAGATGTTCCCAGCACAGTGTTGGCACGGCCACTTGCCCTGGACAGCTTCAGTGACAGCCGAGATGCTTCTCCAGCAGGGATTCTTTGCTGTCTAATAAGGGTTGGGCTTCACGTGGCTGCTTCCCCTGCCCATGAGAAGGGTTTCACCAGGCTCCAAAAATCCACAAGCTCTGCCTTTTCAAGAGAACTACTGGCACCACATGGGATCATGAAGCACAGGCAGGAGAGCCCTGAGCAGCATCACATTGCATCCCTCCAGCCCAGGACCCCCAAAGGCTCCTCAGCTCCCCAGGGATGGACGTCAGCGCACAGCGATGCCTCACGCCTCACTCCAGCTGTACTGCTGTTGTGTCTGTGCCCATAACAGCAGGAGGAGGTAGGGGGGTGCTCTAAAGGCTTCTGAGCATCTCCAGAGAGTGGAACAGGGGTGGACAAGGGCAAGTCTGCCCCACTGAGCCCCCCCAGGCTCCTGCCAAAGCTGCTTTCCCCTCCTGCCCCCCTCACAGGCTTTTCTCATGATAGTGCCCAGCCACGTGTGATTTACTTTGATCTTGGCACTGAGTGCAGAGTGCTGGAAAGCCATCACCCAAATTCTGGTAAGTGCTGAGCTTCCCCCTCCCGAGAGGGCCAGGTTCCCAGCAGCAGGAGGGCAGGATTGATTGGAAAGCGGCCGCAGCAGAGAAGCCCAGGCAGGAGGCAGCTCCCATCGCTTCAGCAGCAGCTCAGTGCCTGCTCCTGACAGTCCTGCTGCCTGCTGCAAGGGGGGGAGGCAGGAAAAAAACTCCCCTAGAGATGCAATCCTGCCTGACCCTTCAGGAATGGGCAACCTGAGTGACACCATCCAGGCTCTCATTGCAGGATCTCCCCCCAGCACATATGGAGCGTCCCCCAAGTACCCTTGGCTGCCCCAGCCCTGTCCCCCATCAGCTTCATCAGCTTTCCCAAGCCTCTGCTCCAGCTTCCTCACCTCCAGCTGGGAGGTCAGCCTGCCCAGAAGCCAAGGGGAACTGGGCTGAGACTGGGCTCATTGCACATGTGTGTCTGCACAGTGCACAGCCACCACTGTCCCCTTGTCCCCTCTGCTAGATAGGGCAAAGCCCAGAGAGCCCTCAGCCACAGCCCTGCTTCCCAGCCAGGGAGGCAAGGAAGTGTGTGCCCAAACACAACATGGTTTTGGGGAACTTTCCACCCCAGGATGGTCCCTGGCAAGGCTCTTCCCTTCTTCCCTGCACCGGCCAGCCCCACCATCCACACAGACTGACCTTGGCACTGGGTCAGGCAGGTTTCTTGGGGGCTGCTGATCTGTCCCTGTGTCTGCCTCTTCCCAAAGCTGGGGGGAGGCATGGGGCCAGCAGGGTGCAGGGCTGCTCACTCCTCACCCCATGGAAAGTCAGGGGATTTCCAGGCTGTGGGGAAAAAAACAGGAACTGTCTGCATGTGACAGCAGCCAAGCTCACCCTGTCACAGCCAGAGCTGCTCCTCAGCGTGGACAGCAGCAAAGCCTGCAGGAACAAGGCCCTAAAACTCCCATCATTGTCCCCATTTCCCTGGAACTGGGTGTCAGCCAGGGACCTAGCTGCTTGGGAAGGGCATTTTTTTGTTCTGGGGAAACCAGTGCCCAGAACATTTCCCAGGGACAACTCTCTCTTGCCAAGGCCAAAGCATCAGCCTGCAGCTCAGAAATGTCTCCAGCAGACCACGTTTCTCCTCTTTACATTCCACCAGTGCAGCTCCAGGGCCTCCAGTCCCACCACCTCAGACCAGCATCACTTTTGTTTCATCCCCCTTCTGGGGATCTCCTCTCCAGCTCATCACAGCTCAGCCCAGCTGTGAGGTGCAGGGCAAGCAGGGCCACCATGGCAGGGCCACCCTACCAGAGAAAGCAAAGCCCTCTGTGTGGCCCAAGCACCCCCACCTGCTCCCCAGCTCAGAGCTCTACAGCTCAAGGCAGCCAAACCATGGCCCAGTACAGCCTGCCTCATGGTTTTGTGTGTTTGGGAAATGCTTAACTCCTATCCCAGCAGCAACAGGTTTAACAGGAACAATTGTACCAGAGTCCCCTCCAAGATGATGCCTTCTCCTTGTGCTGCTGGAGCAGCAGAATCATCATCATCATGCTCAAGGAAGAGAGGGATCAGCACCCACCTCACCACTACTGCTTCTACTGTCTCTTCTTCCCTGTACTTACTCCTCCAGAGCTCTCCTACCAGCATAGCCCAGTGATACTGCTACAGAAACACCTGCTCCCTCTCCCCTCCCTCATTAAGAAGTGGCAATTAAGGCAGAGGCTTTATCTGTGCCCCTGCCCAGAGAGCTGTGTTACTGCAGGAGAGCTGCAGGGTGGGCTGGGGCATGTCTGGGAGTGGGCAATGCACCAGCTGCCTTTGGAGCAGCTCCCAGAGATCATCTCAGAGTGCAGCAGCATCTACCTGTAGCCAGAGCATGGGATGGGGAGGGCCTCAAATGTGGCAGCACCTCGTGGGTTCTACCCTCCATGGAGAGGGTGCACTGGGGCAGAGCCTGCACCTTGGGGCTGCCAGCTTTGGGGTGCTGCCCCAGCAGTGGCCATGGGGACCATGAGCTGAGGCAGTGGGGCCAGTGGGTTCATGTCTAAAACAGGAACTGGGCTGGGACTAGGAGAGGATATGATCATGGCCAGTGAAATAAGTGGTTGTGGCAGCAGCTGCAGAGGAATTGGTGGTTACAGGAGGAGGCTGGTTCATTGCTGAATGGGTAAGCGTTCTTCCAGTGTATCTCCTTACTCATAACTGTATCATGCTAAATAAATAGCTCCAGAAGATGTTTAGCCCCTTAGGAAGTGTGGCTGGCTGGACTTGTGCAATTGCTGCCAGATAAGCTGGCTGCCCAGAGGGGATCCTGCTCACAGCACCAGTGCACCCACAGCCTGTGTGGGACATGAATCAGAGCAGGGATGTTTATTACAGGGATGGGATTTAACAGAGCCATGGCCTTTGGTGTTAAGCTCTGGAGAAAGGCTATTTCAGAAAGTTATGACACACCTGCTTTAATTAATGCATGCAAATGAACAAAAGCTGCTGCCAGCAGAGCTTATTGGTGGCAATAAAAGCCCAAATATGACAGCTTTGGTGTTCGGGTCTGTGTGGGAGAAAAGGACCCTTCCCCTTAGGGCTGGGGAGGGCACTGGAGGCAGCACTATCCTTCCCCACAGCAGAGTCTGTGGGACACAGGCCCTGCTTTGGGGTGCACTGGCCATGCCACACATCTTGTGGCCATTGGGAGTGAGGGCTGTGTTCCTCTTCATCCTCCTGAGCTTGCCCAGCTGGGCTGGGGAGCTGGGGTTTGGGGTTAGCCAGTTGTCTGTTAATGGCTGAGGTTTTGTATCTGCTGGCTTTGAAGCTCTCAAAGACGAGGCTTCAGCTCCTGAAGAGGGAATGGGAGTGGTCAAGCATGTCTGTGCCCACCGAAGCACGTGCCTGAGGCTCCTGGGCAGTGCTGAGCAGAAGGAGGCCAGCTGCCTTCCTCCGGAGCTGCAAAAGAAACCCCAAACCTTTTCTTTGTTGTGTTTTCTTTGAAGCCATCCCCTTTGAGTCCCATGCTGCTCTCAGCTGGC
This sequence comes from Urocolius indicus, assembly GCA_013401255.1. Lineage (NCBI taxonomy): Eukaryota > Metazoa > Chordata > Aves > Coliiformes > Coliidae > Urocolius > Urocolius indicus. Next base: position 4,924 of record WBNH01005469.1, read on the forward strand.
AGCCAGACAGGCTCCTGCTGCTGGGGTTCCCATGCAAACCCTGGCAGGGCTGGCATCCCTGACTCCTCAGCCCCTTCACAGGGGACTCATGGAATAGAATCACTGAATGGTGGGGGTGGTAAGGGCCTTGCAGAGCTCATCTAGCCCCAGCCCCTGCTAAAGCAGGTTCCCCTCAATCAGGGGGCACAGGAACGTGTCCAGGCGGGTTTGGAATCCTCCCAAGGAGACTCACAATCTGCCCTGCTGAGACCTCATCTGGAGTCCTGTGTCCAGTTCTGGGCTCCTCAACTCCAGAGGGACAGGGAACTGCTGCAGAGGGGCCAGTGCAGGGACACCAAGATGATCAGGGGACTGGAGCATCTTCCTCATGAGGAAAGGCTGTGGAACCTGGGGCTGTTCAGTCTGGAGGAGACGGAGCGGGGAGCTCATTAATATTGACAAAAATCTGAATGGTGGGTGTCTGGGGGTTGGGGCAGAATTTTTTTTTTTTCTGTTGTATCCAGTGACAGGACAAAGGGTGATGGAAAGAAACTGCAACACAAAAAGTTCCATTTAAACATAAGGGAAACCTCTTTCAGTGTTGAGGTGAGGGAGCACTGGAAGGTCTGGTCTCCCTCTCCCTCCTGCCAGGGCCTTTGGCATGAGCCTGGTGTTTGAAAAGGCCAAGCAGATAGTGGTGGTTCTGGTCTGCTGGTGCTTTCCTTCTTGGGGATAAACCAGACCTAAGATATCCTCCCACTGCTGCCGTGTTAAGGATGCCAACGTAAAAATAGACCTCTCAGGACAGCTTCTTTAAGTGACCCCGTTCGGGATTTTTGTTCTTACCTTGGGGACTTAAAAGGGGCACAGATCCAAAACGAGCAATGGGAAATGAACTAAAACCAACCAGCCCACTACAAGAACGGCTGGGAGGCAGACTCAAGGAGCAGGGGGCGATTTGCCACAGCGGTTTGCCTTCCAGTTGAGTGGATTCCTCACCTCGGCCCACCTGCAGTTAACTGTCAGAGCAAGCGATGGCAGCCAGCGCGCGGTCCTGGGAAGCTGCTCGGGGTTGTTTCCCTTTGCACCTCTCCCTCGCTTCCTCTGCGGGCTGACAAGCTCCTGCCCCTGCTCCGCAGGTAGGACACGGCAGCGGTTCCCTTTCCTTTGGGCGAAGACAACGACTGGCCAGGGCCCGCGGCTGGAGGGACCGGCGGAGCCTCGTGTGCGTGGGGCTGCGGGCAGCTCCCAGCCCGGGGCAGCGCGGCACGGCCCCGCTCCTCTGGCTGACACCAGCCTGGGGGCTCCCTCCGCCGCAGCCGGGGCCGCGGCCGCGCGGGGCCGTGCCCGTCCCGTCCCGCCACCCGCCCACTTCCGGCCCGGAAGTCCGTGTCCCCCCAAGATGGCGGCCGCTCGGAACCCGGAAGTGCGGAGCGGCGGCGGCGGGCGGGCGGGAGCCTGAGCCCCCTCAGCACTCAGGTAAGAGCCGCCCGCGGCCCCGCGTCGCTTCTCCGCGAAGGGTGGGGTCTCGGGGCTGCCCCGGGGTGTGTGTGAGGGGCTGAGGGCTCTGTCTCTCCCGGGCCGGTTCCCCTCAGTGGCGGGGAGCCCCGGGCCCGCTCCGTGCGGCCGCGCTGCGCTGGGGAGGCGCCGGGAGGGTGTGAGGGAGCGCGGCCCCCGCAGTGCCGCCTGCCCGCGGCCGCCGGTCCCCGCTGAGGGAGCGGCCTGTGCCGTGCTGGGGCCCGGCCGCGGGGCCTCGGGATGGCTGTGGCGCGGGGGCCGGGGAGCGGCCGCCCTCGGATCGGCCCCCGGCCGGATCCCGGGATGATGGGGGCTGGAAGGGCCCTGAAGAGCTCATCCAGCCCCAGCCCCTGCTCAAGCAGCTTCCCCTGGCTCAGGGGGCACAGGAACGTGTCCAGCTGGGGTTGGAAACCTCCTGAGAAGGAGCCTCCACACCCTCCCTGGGCAGCCTGGGCCAGGGCTCCCTCACCTCAGCACCAAAGGACTTGCTCCTCCTGTGCCAGGGGCACTGCCTGTGTGCCAGCCTGTGCCTGTTCCCCCTTGTCCTGCCACTGGCCACCACACAGCACACACTGGCCCCAGCCTCCCCACACCCACCACTTATAAAGTGTTGATGAGGAGTGGCTCCTGTTCCTCCACACATGTCCGTCTCTCAGAGGGTCACTGCTGTGAAGGGGTTACTGCTCGCTGGCTGCCGTCATCAGAGTCTGTCGCATTTGGGTTGGAGCCTCAGGTCTGTTGCTGGTACCCACTGTCCATATGCTGCTGCAGCATCACCTCTATCACGGGTGGGGGCTGCTGTTCCCCACACCCATCCTGATTCCGAGCCCTGCCCAGGGAGCAGTTGCCCAAGTACCAGCTGAGATGGCAGGAGTCCACCTGCTCCCATTTTTCTGCCCTCCTATGCTCAGCTGCTTTTTACCTGAGTGCTATTGAAAATCCATCCTGGGCTGAGGCCTCAGCTGCCAAGTTTCTGTCTGTTGTAGTGTAACTCTTAATGGCCCAACGAAGAGCCTCTGAAATACAGAGCTCATGCTAACAGACTCTTTACTCTAGTGCTGTTATCGGTCACCGGTGTACTCGGTTCTTAACATCATTAAATACAAGTGCAAGGCTTAAGAAAGAGCTCTCAGAAGTAACCATAAGTATCAGCTTGAGAACTGTGACTTCCAATTAGCATGCTGTATTTACAATTAAAATCAGATGAGCTTTTGAAGGGCAGGTTCTGCAGGTTCAGCGCCGCAGGGATCCAAAAGCCTGGAAGGGTTTTCCTGGTTTGTGTGCCATTAGTGGTGTAAATGTAGTGGGCAGAGAGATATCAGCTGTACCTGCCTGGCTGTGGATTATCTCTGTGTCATCTGAAACGTTGGAGCTGTGTGGATATGGCTAAAGTGGGAGCAACTGGTGATGGAATGCCTTTCAATGGAAAGTTCTCTGTTAATACTTGTTGAAGGGACATTGTGCATCCTCTAAAACAGAGGAGGTTTTGTGGCATTGGTTAGTTTGAGTGCCAACTGAAGCCTTTAGAAGCCTGAATCCTGTTCTTATCTCTCGTGCTTGCTCTTTATTTTTGATGGGGATCTATTTGCTGGATGTTTACACCCTCATTTTCCTAAAACAAACACACACCTGTGGCAGCAAAACTGAGTGAAGCCTCATTCAAGCACTGGTGTGAGTACTCCTTCAAGGAAGGATACTTGAGTTGTCTAAAGTACTTTTTCAATAGTTGCCAAAGCAGCAGCCTAAAAACAGCTAAAATCTCTGTGCTTGGCACTGGTGTGGTGCAGAGTGGGCATTCTGCTGGAGTGCTTGGAGTCACCTTGTTCTGGCTGCCAGCTTGCCCACTGTCAGGTGATGAAGTTAACAGAGCTCAGATGGGCATTAGAGGGGCTTTGTTTAATTAAACACTGGCCTTTTTTTTTAAGCTGGGTCTGTTTCACCTGGTAACTAGGATAGGTGACTAGAGTTGAAGAAGAAAGATGTGCCTCCCAATTTCTGTTCCATTTGACAATGTTTTGCCTCTTCCTGGTATCACTCTTGTGCTTTTGCTGAGTTTCCTTGCTGTCTGAAAGAGATGTTTTTGTTTTATGAAGGCAGATGTCATGGTGAACCCACAGACCTTGACAGGAGATGGCACAGTGTGTGTGTGCTTTGCCACTTTTTTCCTCCTTTCACGATTAGATCTCAAGTGAGGTTCTTTTAAAAGCATTCTGAAAGGTTCCGAGTCCCATCTCTGGATTTTTCTCACGTATGATCTCACACCTTTAAAAAATAAACCCACTAGAAATTCCTAATGTTTTGCTACGTGGTGTTTCCTCCCATACTTCACCTCTTTCAGGGTCTTGCATCCCCATCCTCCAACAGGAATACATCTCTGGGAAATCGTTTGTCCCTCCCTTTAGCTGCCTGCTTGCTTGCTGTTGAGCGTTGATGTTTGCTTTGTGCTTGCTGAGCTCCCCACCCAATGCATCCCCCCCACTAATCCCACTGACTTTGGAACAAAACCCACAGGACCAAGGGGTGTGTTTAGTCATGTGGCAGACATGGGACAGGCTGAATCTGCCCTACAGACACTCACTGAAAAGCTACAGTTACTCTCAGGGCGGGGCTTTGGGTTTTTGGTGTTTCTGAGGGTTGTGTGTCCTGACTGAATGGGCCTTTTTAGTGGGGAAGGTACAGATCTGTGATGTGGAGGGTCTGTAATACAAATGCTGATGCAGTTTTTGAGTAGTGATGCTGTAATAAAGAGCTAACTGTGTAGTCACTGAATACAGCGCTGTGAGGTTTCATCCTGAGACTCTGAATCTCTCTGAACAGCTTTCTAAGCTTCAGCAGGAGTTTTACCTTCCCCTCAACACGTTTTTTTTTTTTTCAGCTTAAAACTTGAAACTCTTCAGTCCTTTTCGGTAACACAATCAAGGTCTGTAAATATGTAGCTATGAAAGGAGTAGACCTGCTTTAGCAGGATGGTTGAACTAGGTGGTTTCTAAAGATCCCTTCCAACCCCCAGCATTCTGTGATTCCATGATTACATGCCTCTGACAGGGAAAGTATAGGCTGAGCATGCCTGGAGGTTGGCTGGTTTGAAATATGATCAATGGGGAAGCAGCCTGTGATGTCCTGGGGTATTTTTTCTGCTGTGAGTAGCTGCATGTGAAACAGAACATTGAGATCTGCTCAACTCCACTGAAGATTGCTTCTTCCAACACATCTCTTGTTATTGAAACGGGATAGAGCAATGCACAGAGAATCAGTGACTTGTATTTTCTCTGCTCTTCACCTTAGTCAGACAAATTCCCCTTGGAATTCAGTGGTGTAATGCTGCCTTTCCACCTCACAGGCGTGCTCCTGAGGCTGACTTCATTAGTGCTTGTGTTACAGCTCCCTCCAGGTACATTTCTCCCTGTGCAAGATCCCGTGGGAGCTGGCAGCCAGCACCCACCATGCTCTGCTCTTGCTGTGGTTCATTTTCTTCCAGGACCATATTTGTGAGAGGTGTGAGAAGGGGAGCGGCCGCTGCATTCCGGTGCCCTGCCTGGACTCTGTCCCGCTGTGGGGGGTGGTTCAAGACCCTGCTTTGGAGAATTGTTTTGTGCATTTGCAGTCTGAGCTTCTGGACTGCCTCAGCTGGAGCTGTACCTTACAGGGCTTGTGTGTGTGCTTTGGAAATTTGAGCATGAGGGTGATGCTGTAGAGATTTACACAAAAATGTTTCTTGGCAGGAGCCAAGTGATGTGTGGGGAGGAACTTTTGCTCTGTCCAGAAACAGTCATATCTGTTCTCCCAGGTGGTAGAGCAGGGACAGATGGAATCTGTCTCGATCCCATAAGCAAGCTTTACTTTGAGTGTGGGTCTCTCTTGGAGCAATATTTTGTTACTCAAAGCAGAACATGGAGACAAGCAATTAGAGTGAGAGCAGCCTGTGAGCGCAGGGGATGGCCAGTGTCTGCTTTACAGCCACTTCATTGTGAGGAGGTAACATGAGACTGAGGACCTGCCAGCTCTGCTGGTGGAGAAACAGAGGCCAGGGAAGTAGGGGAGATAATGTTCTGGAGTCACCGAGAGCTGGGTGAATGAAAAGCAAGGTCAGTGGTGCAGGTAGCATCAGCAATTAACTTCAGTCATGTAATCATTGCTCGAGTGCCCTCACTCTGAATCTAGGAGATCACTTGACTGTTTCCTAGCAATGCTGGCAGAAGAAAATTCCTGAAGTTCTTGAAGTCAGGAATGCCATCCTCTGTTGCTGGGGTTCCCTTGCATCTGTCTCAGCTACCACTTGTGCCAGATGCTGCTCTGCAGAGCAGTTGCACAACTGCTGGTAACAGGAGCTTCATCTTTGGTGATTCCAGAGAACTTCTCTGCATGGTTGTAAGCAAGCAGCTTTACAGATTATGCTCTGAGATAACTTGTTGTAATTACATAGGATTTGTGTCAGGGAAATGAAAAAAATCCACTCCAGGGATATATATTTATTTTGAAATGGATTAATCCTTGCATTAGTTGTTTGATTGGTTTTGTGGTTTGGTGGTTTTTTTGGTTGCATCACTCCCTGAACGTTTATCATGGCACTGGAGTGCTTCAGCTAATTCTAGGTGACAATATCCCATCTGTAAAATTAGCCCAATTACTTTGCAGTTACATTTTGAAGCATAATCCACTTGGGAAGGATCCCTTTTGCTATGATGTCCTAATATGACTTCTGTCATCGAGTTCAAGGTCATCATTTCCCACAATTCTGTATTCTTTATGTTCTAGTGCTATGACAAACTTGAGTCAATTCTTGATTCTTGATTTTGGTAGGAGCCCTCTGCTCATTCAGGCTTCTTTTTTTCCTAGGTAGAAAAGAGTGAATCAGCAACAAACACCCCAAGTCCTGTTGTCAAAGACTAACAGGGGACAGCTTTTGAAAAGCTTTTTTTCAGCTGTGGTTCATGAGAGAGTTTTAACTTATTTTGAGTCTTAGGTGGTACTAGAGTTTACTCTCAGACTTTAGGGTAAAAAAGTATTAGTCTGTGTAACTAGAAGCTTTTCTGACTGTAAAGATCAAATATTGGCATCAGTAGTTTTGGCCTTGGAGTTTCAAATACACTCAAGTCAGTTTGGTTTCTGGGAGCACCCTGGTGTGTTAAAGAAGAAAATAATCCTGGTGGGCCACTTTTATGCATCTGTAAGAGAAATAATCTTAAACTAGAGTGCTGTAATTGCCTGGACGGTGGGAACTCTTTACTTTGCTGGAGCGTATTTCGTAAGAGATGTGGAAAAATGCCCAAGAAAAAAGTTTGTTGCAACGGTTCACTTGCAATCTGTGGGCCTCTGTGTTTATCAGTTCTTATTGTTCCAAGGGCAGGATGGGATGTGGAAATGAGAGTGCTTTGGCGTGCGAGGAACTTGCTGATTTTCATGGGTTTCCGTGACGAGGCTGCCTGGAGGACGGTCAGAGCAGCTCATTCGGGATGGTTCCACTTCTCTTCTCGTGGCAGGTGTCCTGCTGTCCTGAGCCTCACAGAGATCTGGCTTTACTCAGGCCTTTCTTTAATTTTTTTTTCTTGCAATTAGAGTGTGTAAGGCAGACAGCAGCCCCCTCTTTTGGGAGCATGAGCTTTTAGGGAGAGCTATTCCATGTTAGTCATCCCAGGAACCTGATGTAACTGCCTCCTTCCTGCATGGAGAACAGAGGATTATTTTTCAGTACTGAAGCTTTGGCAGAGTGGAGAAGGTTGGTTTGGTGACACTCAACGTGAGCTCTGCTGCTGCATCACTGGTGCCATTCTCCTGGACAGACCAGAAGTGCCTTCAGCATCCTCTGGCATCAAGGCAACAGATGGAAGAGTGAGTTCTTGATGCCTCTTGCTTCCCACTGCTACTGCTACTTGGATGCTTTTTGGAATATACTCCAGCTAGAGACAATCCCCAGGTGACAGGGCTGATTGCTCTGATTTCTCTGTGTTCTGATGTTTTTAGCAGTTTGTTCTAAGTAGATGCTGCCAGGGCATGATGGTGTTTATCAGAACTAACAATGCGCTGACATGGGTGGGCAGCTTAGCAGCCTGGTGATGGTCGTTAGCTTTGTGCACTAAGGTCTCATTGCTTCAGGACTGGACTGTTTTGATTTAACTAGAAGATGTTGAGGAGATCCATCCTTCTGTTGTGGACCAGAGCATGAGACTGGGAATCCATGGCATCTGGATTTCATCATTAACAGTGTTACTGGTGTCTCTGAACAAAAGATCTCTAGTTTTTGGGTTGCCCATCTGTAAGGGTGGACTGCTCTTCACTTTGATCTCTTCAAAGGAATTATGTCATGCAAATTCAATGCATTGTCTTTTACCAGCTGACTATTGCTCAAGCACAGACTTTACAATTCCCTTTTTACAGTTTTCCTTCATTTGGCTAATTGGGTATGAGCTATTGGGCAAGAGTTTTCCTAAGGAACTGATGCTGTTTAAGGGAAAAGCTCTTGTTAAGACACGAGATAATGTAGAGCAGGGAGGGAGAAAATGTGATATTGATTTTACCCTGCATAAGTTACTTTGGATGTGTAAGTAAAGCTGTATATTTGCTACAGCTGTTACTGGAATAACTGCTTCTGATTTCCTATCAAAAGCTGTTACAAATAGAGGAAAAAAAAAGGCAGCAAAAACCTTGAGGTCTCTGGTGAAAAGAACAGACACAGTCTTTTAACGGCACCGGAGGGCAGTGATATCTCCAAAGCAGTCTGTGATGTTGACCTCAGCAACCTCACCACCTCTGGTCAGGAACAGCTGAGTGGTATTTGAAGGTAATGTTAAAAAAAGTAAAGGGAACCCACCAAAACCCCAGAACTGTGCCATTTGTTGTTCTGTATCCTTAAGGTGTTTGTTCCTATGTCTTCCTTCTAGCCTTGTAGCACCAATGTCTCGTGAGTTGGAAGGGTGGAGGATCTTACAGCAGGTTGCTTGAAGTGGAAAACAAACTTTGCTTTAGGTCTCTGCTCCCCACTGCTCCATTTGAGCATCAGGATGTTGTAGCATAGGCTTAATTTATAGCTTAGGTCCTCTTGTCAAATCTGCTAACACGAGAAGAAAAGCTGTGAAGTTACACTTGGAAGGAGGAATGGAGCAGTTTATTTTTTAAGCAGACCCTTTGGTTTCATCTGCTTTGTGCACTGGAGGTACGTGGAGTCAGGATAGATGCTCTTCTTGTTTCTCATTACTTTCTTCCTTAGATGTAACTTAAAATTTCATAGTATCTCTTGTGGACCACCAGCAGCATCAGAGAACAATTTAAAGAGAAAGCAGCCCTGAGGCCCAGAGAGGAAAGCATCCGCTGGGATGAGTGTGTAGGCATCATGCTGAAGCATAGGTTGTTTCATTTCTCACCAGTGAAGCTTTTTACTGCATCTCTTCACAATGGGCTCGAGGTCAAAGTCTGCAATTATGCCTCCGTTTGTGAGTTCTGTTGCAATAAATCATGTGGCTTGGAGGAAGAAGTCCTTGAATATTTTAATGTCTTTTGTGCACAGAGCCACTTGGTAGCTGGGAGGCGAATATTGAGCTGCCTGAGGAAATTCCATCTGCACTCCTTTGTCTTTAGGAGATGTAAGAGAAAATGGTTTTGCTCAAATAATAGGACTTCAGCAGCAACAATTTGTGTGTGAGTGGGGCCAGTGCTCTCGCTCACAATGTTGCTGCTGCTTCTGCAGCTGTGCTGCTGAGCTGACTTCTGTCAAGGAAGGCCGTGATTAAGCAGCTTCTAATGAGGCTTTAAGACTTCAAGTGGTTGACAGGCTGCATTTTGGGAACCCTGGTGCTAACATTTGGCTAATAAATCTAGAGGCCTGAAGCCAGTAGAACAATATTAATTAGGATGCTGGGGTGCTAGCTAAGTGTTTTTAGCTTTTTTTTTTTTGCTCCTGGGCTTATGGACTGTAAAGCCTGAGTGTGGATTTTATGGTGTAAAAAGAAACATTTCTGCTTCTAAAAAGAACAAGACTGCAATAAATCTCTGGTGAAATAAAGCCAGTGAAAGAGATCTGGGTGATCCCTTTGTGAACAGTGTTTATTCTGTTAGCAATTAATTAACATGGTAGATATTTCTTTTGTGGTTTAATGATCTTTTTGGGTAGCCTGGTGTTACTTCTGCTGGTGTATAAATGTTATCGTTGTGCTTTCTTAGTGAAAACCCTCGCATCTTGCTCACTTAGTCTTTCCTTTTAATACTTTATCAGGCAGTGGGAAGAGGCAAAGATGGGATTAGCAAACTCTGCAGCCTGTTTAAAGCCACTGCTGGCCACTCTGCTCCTGGGGAAGTTGCCTTCTGCTCCGCAGCCCCACCCCAACGAGCAGCAGCCTTCATCCAGCACGGGTTTGTGAGCTTACGTAAGGGCTGTGCATCCCAGTGTGACTTCTTTAGCTGAAATAAAAGGGGGAATACTTTTTTAAACCACGAAGTGCTCAGCCTCTGGCAAATGATTTAATTCACTCTGGAAGCTGATGTCTTGTGAAGGAATTTGTGCATCCACAATTTGTTAGAGGGACAGAGGCAGTGGGGTCATTGGCTTCTGCTCTTCACCCAGAAAGTCTCCTGGCTGCAAGGGCTTTGCCTGACAGCTTTGCACCAAGGGACCGGTGTCAGCCTCTCTGCTCTGAGCACAGTGGGGATGTCCTTGGTTGCCTACAGGTTCTGCAGCCTGAACATGCTCGAGAGCAGTCCTGGCATGGCTGCTGCCACCAGAAAAAGAAAGATAGAGTCATTTTAATTTCGCTTTCCATTACAAAGGCAGAAATGCTTTTGGCTGTTGAAAGGTCATTTATTTCTAAAGGGACTCTGACTCAGAAATGACTTTTCAAAAATACTACTTGTAGCAAATATTATCTTCTAAATGATCAAAGCTGGTGTGTTTTACATTGTAGATTCGGTTCAGGCTACTTAGTTTTTCTGCTTGGCTAACTTGCTCAATGAAAGTATGTTGGCCAGTTTCATTTGCTGGGCTGCTGTGCTAGGGGCTTCTGGAGGCAGACAGAAGCAGGGCAAAGTGAGATGCAGTGGAAGTAAAGACATCATGGATGCTTTTTTCTTGCTCTTTTGTCTGTACAGGTTGCTTTTGCCACCTCTGCTAATCCATTAAGTCCAATTGGAAGTTGGTGTTCTTTGGGGTTATGGAGAATGTAGCAAAAAAATAAGTCAGAATTTACTTTGGAGGTTTTGACTGAGAAGTTGCGCTGAAGGCAATGTCTCGCCATGAGGTTAATCTCCTCCAGAACAATACTTCTGCTTTAGCAAATATGATTCTGAAATCTCATCTTCCAGCACCAGGGACAATGCAAGGCAGCTGATAAGCCCTTACACTTGGTAGAGGAATAACATGAATGCCAGAAGTATGCTAGGCAGTTTGACCTTTGTGCACAACAGTGAAAAAGAGTATTAATGCATACTGAATATCTGCTGTGAGCTGAAGGAGACAGTGCAGTGAAATCTCATTGAAAGTACAGTGAGAGTAAGATGGGAGCACATGCTGACCCAGGAGATGATGCCTTTGTTGCTCAGCATGGCCATTGGTACTCTAGGGAACAATGTTCCACCTGCGTAGCATATTTTCATGAAAACAAGAGATTTGGAGGGAATTGAATGTCATGAGTTTGCACAGAAGTACAGAAGCTTTTTGCATATTAGACAAGAGAATTCCTCAAACTGAAACCAAATGCAAAAATCACAGATGATTGTGATGACTTGCCAGACTTCCACAGTGTTTGCAGTAAGGCAGGAGAACTGTATTTAAGTTTGCAGGGCTGGGAGAATTCCAGGTGTGGTGATATTTGAGAACTCTGTTCCCCAGTGAAAACCTGTCTTTTAGAAAGAGGCAGCAGGCATTTTGCAGGCTGCCGTCTGTTTGCTGATCTCATAACTGTATTTAGGCTTAGAAGTGTGAGGGGTTTTTCTTCCCTTTCATAACATTTAAATGCATGTTTCTTTTCCACTTCTAGGACATGGTGCGGGGTGAAGAGCACAGATAAAGAACCTTCCACCACTCCACAGCCTGTTCCACCTGCCCTGAGGACTTCATGCAGCAGGACACAGGCTGATGCCCTCAGCACACCCTGCCATGGACGGGGGGAAGAGTTACCCTCAGCACCAGCACCAGCAGTCAGGCAATACACTCTACAGCATCCCCAGCATCTGCTCCCAGCTCGCTGTGCCAGCCATGGAGGTGAGGACCCTGGCAACTTCTCGAGGAGGGCTCAGGATTGGGATGTCCCCAGAAGGTGTCTGAGCAGAGCGCTCCAGCCTGTCAAATCTTAGGAGTCCTTGTAGGTGTTTACAGGAGCTATTTACCAGATTTGCTAGGCAGCTGTGCAGAGGTGTGAAGTATTGATTGGGAATGCTGGAGGGTGAGGTGTGGGCTGGCTGCTGCTGTTGAAGTGGGAGGAGGAAAACAAGGCTGTGATTTAAACAGTGCCTGTCCTAAAAGCTGGCAGGTGCCAGGCTCCTCGGGAAAGGGCTAAAGAGATTACACAGAACTGCAAACTTTGTTTCTATCCCAGCTTGTCTCTTGGAGACATACTAAATCTATTACTGAGTCCAACTGTGCCTGTTGTGAGAGGGCAGAGATGAATGGGGTTGTATTTGTCCTGATAGTGCTGCCACAAGAAGACTGGCTTCCTGATACACTTGTTCTCAACAGGACAGAAAGCAAACCTCTGTCCTAAAATACCTTACATGTTCTTGCAGTTTTCTGCTTATAACTTTTGAGTTTTGTCACTTAAAGGAATACAGAGATTACAGAAAGAGGCTCATTTCACCAAGTGCATGTTGCTTCAAGCATGAGATATCATTGCTTTGGGCACAAAAAAAAGGACAGATGAAAGACTGATCTGTAGCTGAGTAATAGGATCCTATATTCCTTCCTGATCATAATGGGACATGCTGAGCTAAAAGCTTCCCCTTCATGTTGGAAACTGTTTAAGGAGGTGGGAAGATAGAGAAGGGAACTATGGTTTTGACGGTGGCTTGCATGGGCAAACACCCAAGTTAGTGGGTTGGTGCTTGTTTTCTGCAGATTAAAGAGCTGGGCAAAGGGACTGATTCCTTTGTCTTTCTGGGGACAGTGAGAGATAAGTAAGTTCAAAAGCCGAACCTGGAGAGTAGCATTCAATTTCTCTATGAGAGTCAAAGAGCCACCTCTGTTTATGGAAAGCATGAAGGGAGAGAAGTCCTGAGCTTGGCCTCAGGTCTGCACTTACAGGTAATCATGCCAGACCACTGCTGCTGTAACTGTTCTGATTTCTCCTTTCAGAATTCCATGCTGGCTGCCGACCTATTGAGTGGCTACTACCCTGCCTCTTTCCCAAGTGGAAACCAGTGAGTGCTGTTGTCTTTTGATTAATTTCCCTCTGCTCTTGCACACCTCGTGATTCAACTGTTTCTTTATTGCTTTCCTTGTTTACTTTATTTCACTAACTGATGGGGAAATAATTTCATCACACACTGATCTTGTGGCATTTCCTAAACTGCCACATCTTGGAAAACAGCAAACTTTCTATCTTTTTTTTTTTAAATAAAAAGAGAAAAACTTTAATTTCTGGTAAACTTGGAGGCTGCTGTAAGGGAGGGAACAGCTTTGCTTTCACCTGGGTTTGTTACATTAATGGAGTTGTTAAAAACACCCCATTAGCATCATCTAGCTGAGAAAATGTCATGCATTCTCTAGCTTTGTACAGATGGTGCAGATAAATAAAGTGATGGCAGACTTAGGAGTGAAGTCAAGTTAAAACCTTTTGCCTTGTAAGTGACTGGAAGCTGACTGAATTGATACCATCTCATGTCTGTATTGAAAAAAACCTGCACAGCCCTGGAACTGCAACCTGCAGTTCATCAAGAGTCATGCCTTCTTCCTCTGGTTATCACTGATGCTCTTCAATGATAACCTCATCCCACAAGGTGTGAGGTGATGAGTATGAGCTCATGAGAAATTGTGACTTACTTCTAAGTAAAGCTGCCTAATGCACAGTTGGGTACTGTAAAGCAGAGTTGTGCTAGGTTTCAGTAACCTTTGCATGGTAACAGGAGCTGTGTGTGATGGGAAAGGCATCAGCCACCAGCTTTCTAGGTTCAGTGCAGCATTCTAAATTACGTGCCTAAAATAGCATTTTTGAAGGATCTTTGTGATAAAACACTGTTCTTGCTTCTCCTTTATGGTGAGCCTGCATCCCAAATCATAAGGTAGGATATGACAGGAGATGTTGGGCCACCACTGAGTCACTTGGGTTGGGACTGGGAGCTGCTGATTGTTGGGAAGCAGGTTTGAAGGCTGATCGATGGCTGCTTCAGTCTCTTTGTGAATACAGGGAGTGGCACAGATGTACAGGATGTGTTTTTATTTAGGTCAGAGGTGGGAGGAAGGAGAAATAAAAGAAACAGAACTTGATATCCTGAGCTAATAACTGTGTTCCAGGTGCTTGAGGATTTAGTTTAACCTCCTTGTATGATTTTAGCATCTTCGTGGAAAAGTAGAGATCCATCCTCTGCAGTGTTGAGCTGCAGCCTGGCAGTCAGCAGTGAGAATTGGCTCCTCTGCTTAGAGGCACGAGACATATTTTGTCTCTGTATTCGTTCTTCTTGCTTCTTGTGTGCCTGGTCCACCTCAGTCAGCAGACAACAACGAGGTGGATGGAATAGGGCAGTTCTTGACGTAAGATTACCCAGAAGCTGTCCCACTGGTGCTGAATGGAGCTCTGCCTTGTGAGTTACTCCCCAAAGTGAGAATTTGAGAGGAGTTACCAGATAAGTTCAGTATCTTTGCTCTCAGCTATTCTGTCTCTGATTGGAAGAGGGTGTACTTTTTGAGCACAGTTCCTGTAAATTACACTTTCTGAATCCTCAAGAGAGCTATAACAGAATTTCTGTTTTGCTGTATTGAACCACAAGATTAGATTGTGTTTATCTATTGTGTTGGCTTTTTTTCTTTGACCATTTGTTCTGGTTTTGCCCCTCACTTTCTTCCTGTTTAGTGCTGCCCCGTCAGCTCTGCTGGAAACCTTCTAGTCTTGATCCTGCAAAGACATGCCTACCTTTAACACAAATATAAACTTGTTGACTTTGCTATAGTTACTTTTGGAAATGACATTCATGGTAGTAATTATTTGCTAGAGGAGAATGATTTAGCCCAGACTGCACCTTTAGCTTCCTGTTTTTCATATCCTGGTAAGTGTAAAAATGAAGTTTCAGGTGAATTTTTCCATATCTGCATTTCATTAAAAAAAAAAAACCCAAAAGCCTGTCCTTTTGTATTTGAAAACTGCAGCTGAATCTTTCTTTTTTTTTTTAGGTGGATTTAAGGTTTAGGGTGTTACAGGTAGGAATTCTGAAAGGGATAAACACATTGAAAAAAGGGATTTTAGAGGGAGTTGTAATTACAGCCCATGTTGTACAACAGAAGAATGCAGATGGCATTAGGCTTAGTGCAAGTTTGTATTCAACATCCTTGGAGAAGAAAATCTCATTTGCAAGTGGCTGTGTTTGGACATGGCTTATTCTCATAGCAACAGGTTTGTCCTGAAGCAGGTTTTTCCTGTTTCTTTTCAGTAGTTTCACGCAAGAGAATTTCTTTAAAGGATACCAAAGCTTTGTTTCAGATTTTCTTAACCTGAAGAGTGTAAACAGTATATTTAAACCTTGCTGAAAGAACAAATGAAGCACAGGGCTCCTGTAGGGTAAGAGCTGTAGCTCAGTTCATTTCTAATGCAGTTATCAGTGAAGAGCTGGGCTTCCTTTGCAACTGTAGGCTCAATAAATTCCTTGTTTCAGGGAAATCTATGTCAAGCCAGTTGTTCTGTTGAAAGTGGTGTCACACATCTGCCAAAAAGTATTTCTCAAAACCTAGAACAAAGTTTTCTCCCCGTTTGCAAAACATACAACCCTCTGCTGTTTTCATGCCTCTTTCTGCTTTGCCACCAATGTATGGAGTATTGCTTGTTAAAATAGCAAAGTAGGCTCTGAAAAACATGAACTGGTCTACTGAACAGTAGCTGTGGGGTGCTTAGTTGCCAGCTGGGGTTAAATTCATGACAGTGCAGGAGGGCTGGACTGACGTGGAGGCAGCCAGGGACCTCACCAGCTCATCTCTGATCTTCTGCTGGCCTGAGATGTGAGGTTTGTGTCTCTGAATGGAGGGTTATAATATCAGAGCATGAAGCCTGGCCAAAACACACAGAAGTAGTCTCCAGTGAAGATGCAGCATGGTCCCAGAAAGGCTTCAGATGCATCAGATGCTGGTATGAAATACAGAATCGCAGAAAAGCAAGAACTAGAAATGACTTCCAGATCTCATCCAGCCCAAGCCCCTGCTAAAGCAGGTTCCCCTGGCTCAGGGGGCACAGGAATGTGTCCAGGTGGGGTTGGAAACCTCCTGAGAAGGAGCCTCCACACCCTCCCTGGGCAGCCTGGGCCAGGGCTCCCTCACCTCAGCACCAAAGGACTTGCTCCTCCTGTGCCAGGGGCACTGCCTGTGTGCCAGCCTGTGCCTGTTCCCCCTTGTCCTGCCACTGGCCACCACACAGCACACACTGGCCCCATCCTCCTGACACCCACCCTTTAGAGATTGATCAGCCTTAATAAGGGCCCCCTGAGCTCAGGCTTCTCTTCTCCAGTTGAACAGCCCCAGGGCTGCAGCCTTTCCTCCTCACACACATGTTCCATCCCATCAGCATCTTGGTGTCCCTGCACTGGCATCTCTGCAGCAGTTCCCTGTGTCTGTCCCTCTCTGCAGTAAGACTGTTGGTGCTTGTTTGATTCTGGACATTGCACTGTCTGCTTTCCTTCATGTTTTCCTGCAGGGAAATGTCTTTCTAGTTAGATTCCTAAATGATCTTTTTCTTACAGCTGAGTTTTCTGGCTTGACTTTATTGTCTTGTTTTGCTGTGGAGCAGGGAGCAGAAAGTGTGTTTTTCTTAACGAGTACCCATTGAAGGACGTGTCAGCACACAACCTCCTTTTCACACAACAAAATGCTGATTTCTTCAAACTGAGCTTTTTCAGCCAGATTCCCTCTTTCTCTCTTATGAAACAGAGTCTAAACAGAAGTGGGAGACCAGCATTCCTTCTCTTTCACGTGTGTGGTTTCCTGGGGGTGACTACCTTTTGGCAAAGCAAAGCAGAGTTGGTGCTGGCTGAGTTGTGTTCCTCTTCTGGAGGGCTGCTTAGAGTCTTTTCTGTCTGAAGAGCACTGTGCTTCTCTGCACTAAACTTTACCTTAGTGCAGAACATTTTCTCTAAGAACTTAGAACTGAATGTATTTAGTCTTTTGGGTTAGAAAGAGTCTGGTTTTACTCATCAAGAAGATCAGCACGTGATAATCTGCAACAGAAAGAAGTAAAATAAGGTGACTCGAGAATCTTTAGCATTAACTCATTAAACTCTGCTCTCAGCACTGAAGAGATGAGTTTCCCTCATAATAAGCATATTTTATGAGGTTGATAATTGATGTGGGGCATCAGTTGCTTCCAGAGTCAACCTCAGTGGTTGAAGTGAATCAGTGTCCTGAATAGCACTTGCCCAAGACCTCTGGCAGGGCCTCGGTTGTGCCTGTCCCTGGCTGGTTTTTGAGTATAATCAGAGGGGTTTTGGCTCAGGGCTGGGCCAGGTGAGCCTGTGCCTGGCTCCTCATGGCTACCAGTCTCCATGGCAGGATACAGCTTGCAGCATTGCAGTTGGTGCATGCAAGTGGTGTTTTCTCTTGTTTGGGACACCCGGTTCCTTCTTTAGTGCTGCAGCTCTCAGGATATGAGTGCAAATGGGCAGCCTTTTGTAAATCCATAGGGATTAAACCCAGTATAAATTTCCTTTATCAAATGATTTGTAGTTATCCAGTGTTCAGCCTCAGCCTCTGAAAGACAACTGTTGGCCCAGAGTAGCTTCCATGGGACAGTTTACCAGTAGCTAAATCCTGGAGAGGATGAGCAGGTACGTACAGGGTGATCTTGCTACGAGGCTGTTTTCACATCTTTGCTTTGGCAACGCAGCAAGGTTCACATGTGTGATTCATCCACTTAACACTTCTTTATTTTTGCAGTTTAATTCAAGCTAACTTGTCAGTGGCTTTCTGCCAGCTCTTCAAATGAGGGTGAATATCTTTCAGTTCTTATTCACAGAAAGGTAAAGCACAGCACTGAAGGTACTAAAAGGACTTTGGCAAGTGCTGCCTAGTTGGTGACTTCCCAAAGAGGATCTCAAAGCAGTGCCCTGAGTTGCTATTGGCTCTTACTTCAGACTGAAGGAAGAAAGTGCATCTCACATTCACAAATTTGAAAACCAAGATGAAAGGAAGCAAAATAACATACCAGAGCTGGCCATTCCACAGCAGTTCAGGCCAAGGAGGCTGGGACTGGCTTGCACTCCTTCCTGTTACCTTAACTGACTCTTTTCCAGACCACGAGGTGCTGCTGAAATAAGAGGCAGCGTTCACTTTTCCAGTAAAAATAGTTTCCCCCATCCCTGGTTAGTTCATTAGCACTGGCCAAGCTCTGTCCTCATGGAACAGACGCAGCGAGACCGCAGCCGTTTCAACTTGAAAGCAAATGAAAGCAGCCTCTCCCTGTGTGTAAATACATTAATTCCCAGCATTTATGCACAGATTTTTTAATTTGCCTGAAGAGATCAGATGGATTTGCCAAGAGTCAGCGCTGGATTGTCAGAGCTGTTATGTACAGGTCTGCTAAAGCCTTCCTCTCTGCATTCACAACAGGGTTAGGTCACCCTGTGTCTCTGCAGTAGGTAAATCAGTGGCAGCACTGAAAAGGAAAGAAGAGAGGGAGGGAGCTGTTCCTTTTTGAGGGTATTATCTCTAATGATGGGGGAAAAAAAAGAGCAGGAAAAAATGTATTTAGCAGAGAGAGAGAGATAACTGTGTTTGCACATAAATGCATATGTAAATGTTAAGCATGGTGTATTAATGAGCTGCTAGCCACACATGGCATTTTAATTGCTTAATAGTACTTTGGCAGTGCAGCTTTTCCCTGGCTCTGCTCCTGGGTAGTATTTCTAGTTCAATTTTGTTGCTCTCTCCCCACCCCGGTGCCTTGTTAAAGTTTATTGCTGTGGGTTCTGTAACTCTGGCATTACAAAGAACATAGAACTTTGCCACAAGAGGAAACCAGTCAGATGGGGTGAACTGTTTTTAGTGGTTCCAGCATGCAAACGTGTTGGGTGGCGATTGCCCAAGCAGCGAGTGCACGGCCCTTACGGGAAAGATTACAAAGCACATTCCTCAGTCCTGCAGGAGAGAGAGAGGGCTTGCCTGTGTAACAGCAAAGCCAGGAGACTGTCCTGTAACACAGGCCAGAGGCTGTTCCTGGGAAGGAGGAAGGGAATTATCTACTCCTTGCAGTTCTTGCCTCCTCTCTGCTGGGAGGAAGCTGGTGCTGGGGGAAGGGAGGCAGGAGGAAGTGCTGGCATGTGCCCTGCCCAGGAGGGAGCAAGCGGAAGACCTTTGCTTTTTGTCACTTAGTTCAGCAAAGAACATATTTTGTAGCTAGGTATGAGCAGTGACATCCACAATTCATCTCTGTCTGGGTTAATAGTCCTGTCTAGGGTTGCATGTCTCTAACCCTCTCATTTTATCTGTCTGGTGACTGGGAAACCTCCCTGTCAAGGCTGTGCAAAGGGCAGTGTTTTCTCTCTGTCTGTGCTCCTTTTCAGGGCTGTTTCAGTTTTATGGCCTAAACTAGCATTTGGATGTGATGTTTCCGTGCAGCTTGTCCTTATGTACTGTGAATGTCAGGTTCCATCACACCCATCAAGCACTTGGCACTGGGACATCTCAGGGGCTTAAATTTTGCTTTGCTGTCAGCACTGAAATACCATTTAGTCCCACAGAATATTATTATCTATTAAATCCTTCCTGGTTTACACAAATTGCTGAGAACTGAATTCTTTATACAGCTTTCCAGACTCTTACAGTAAAGAGTCTGGGAATTAGGGTGTAACTTGTGGATGTATTATTTTGCTCAGACATTTCTTCTGAATGAACACAGATTTCCTTAATATCTCCCTCCTGTATGTGTCATCCCATCGTTGCAGCTTCGCTGTTGGTGATGGAGTTTGAAGCAACCTGAGAAATATCCAGGACTGACAGGAAATAACTGGTTTTCCCATTTCCTTACAGGCAATATGGTATGAATTCCATCACAAACTATGCATCTGGGGACCCCACTGACTTCTTACCAAAAAATGGTGATTTTCCTCAGGTAAGTCCATAACTAGTGATGGCTTTGGGGGAGAACAAGGTACTTCATGGTGATGGGGTTTATTTTTTCAGTATTACTTTATTAAGGGGAAAGGAAAAGACAAGGCAATATCTTAAATTTGTCCAGCACCTGATAGGAATTGTGGGCAATTGGGATGGATTCTTGAACAAGAGCAATTCAGAAGCTGATTGGAGCAATTCAGAAGCTTGTTATGAGCTTATCTGTGGAAAAATTGCTTCTATCTTTTAAAGTGAAGTTTGATGTAAACACTGAAATTGCCTGGGAGAATGCTGTTGGCAGGAGGGTGAGTCTGAATGTGCACCAGTCAGTTAAATCATCTGCCTCTTGAAGCTCTCCTCACTCCCATATGTTGCATGTGCTTTCTCACTGATTACAAGTGGTAGATCCCTGAATATTTAGGGATTACATCAACTCATTGCCTGGCAAACTGAGATTGAGCCAGATCCTTTTCTGCAGAGCTGAAGTGTGGGAAGAATGAACAGTCATCCTGGTTCATTTGGCATCTCCAGGGACCAAGAGGCCTCCTCACCTCAGGGACCTCTGTGGGTGGGAAGGAGCTCTTCCCATGAAGTTTCTGGAATGTTGCACTGGCTTTTGGTAACTTCTCATAAGATTGGTCACTATAGACTGGAAAGCAGCTGATACAACAGAGCTGACTTGGAGTAAAGAGGAGACTACCTATCTCTCTTTTAGGAGTTAATATAGATACTATCAGTGTATCTTCTTTGCATTAGAGTCCCCCCCAAGAACCCTGAAGGTACATTGTGAGTAAAACTGTAGAATGTTAATTTGCCTTGACCTATCAAGGCAAGAGCCAAAGTGAATGAACTCCCTAGTCTCTGCTGTCCTATCTCTATGCCACTGTTCTGGTTATCTGGGAAACACACAGGTGCTAGATGCTGTCCAGACACAGCCCACCCAGCTTCAAAACCCTGAGGGAAGTAGCTAAGGAGAAAGAGTCAGACAGGCTTACAGAGCACCCCTTTAATTCCAGCCCCTGACTTGTGTCCTGAGCTGTTATTTGAACATCATTCTCCCATCAGACAGAAATGTGGGAAGGAGCAGGGCTGTGGCAGTGCTCTAGGCTGGACAAATGCCTCAAGCCATGTTTAGAACAGCTTTTTTTGGCTAGACAATGCTAAAGGGACCTTATATGAGAAATTAGTGATTGATTTCATTTTTTTTTTAGTATGCTTAAAGTCTTCTAATGAGACCTAATTAACAGGTTGGTGGGAAGCTTGTTACTTACTGACAAATTGGACTTATAAGCCTCAGGAGTGCTTGGAGGGTGTCAAAGGAACTTTGAAGGTGGGCAAAATCATGGGCTGTCTTCAAAATCTTTATCTCTGTTATCTCTTAAGTCAGACTTGTTTCACTAAAAGTATTTGGGGTTTTCTCTGGTCACAGAGAAGCTTACCAACGGAGCCAAGCTTCCTCTGAGTGTGGGAACTAGCTAATCTGAACATCACAGCTGTGTGCTTGAAGTGTGTGATAGATGAGCACAGGGGCACTGGTTGGCTGATGTGTGAGATGAAGATCAGTTTCGTTATTTTCCTCCCTCCTCTTCTGTATTCAGGTGAAGATTGACCTTTCTAAATGTTTGGCTGTTAACTGTAAGCATGTTTTACAGTAGGTTGCTGAAAACACTGCAAGGGTGACTCAAGGATAAACAGAGGGTGTATGGATGTGCTTCATGCAAGCATCATGCTTTAACACACCAAGAAATGCTTCAGTAAGCCCCATTAAGCTGCTGTGTGCTTTTTGATGTATTTTGTTTTCAGTAACTGCTGAAGGTCAAGACGTGTGTCGACAGAAACTTTTTCCTTTGTAACCTCTCTTCTTCCTGCATGATTCATTCATTAATGCATCAGCAAATTGATGCATTTCCCTTCTTTAAGGGGATGTGTTTAATTCTCCCATAATTGTGTTTTATTTTCTTGGTGTGGCTAAAGAGAGGTTTTGAACCTCCTTGGAGCTCTGATTTCTGCAGGTTTGGATTTACGTATGCTGGGGATTTGTGCCTTTGGAGAAGAGCCACTGCTATGCTAGTCCAAATTGAAGTGTCTGAGCAAAACCGCTGCGAGTGTCTCATGTTGGTGACTCACCTGACACAGTGAGTCTGGTCAGTCACCAGTAGCTGTTGATCAGAGCCTTCTAACTGGATAAAACCAGATAAATTAATTGTAATAGCATTGATCTTTGCCTCCTGCAGAATTAATTGTGGGAGGAACGAGACGGAAATGTGATCTCATCAACTCGTGGAAGCCATTTAACAGGCAGCGATGGGAAGAGGGAGAGGGGTCCTCTGCAGAGGTCTGGGGTAGTTTTGCTGATGGGTTTAACGGGAAAAGGGCTTAATTATTTCTTTAACTTAGGTGTTTTCTAGTATCTAAATGGTCAATCAGCTTCCTTCCTCTACTGCATCATGGAAATTGATCTTGGCCAGCTTGGAAAAGCAGATTTTTTTGGAAATTCTTTGTGACAAGGAGATGCTTCTTTGTGTTGGCCAGGTGATAAAAGAGCAGGAGTGCTCTGAGACAAATCAGGCATAAATGACCTTCAATGATTTCCAGAAGAGTGCCACTCTTATCCTTTTGGAGAAGAAGTGATGGACAGAAGCTAGGTGACTGTAGGCAGTTCTGCTTTGCTTGGACACTTTCTTCCCAAGCTGACTGTTGTTTGACTTACAGCTATTACAACACGCTTGCAAGTGTTCTGCTTCAAATGTAGAAACAAGAAAATGGCCTTCTCTGAATCGAACATCACCAAGCCAGTTCTTTAACTCAGGCAGGTAGTGTCATGGATGTTCTCAGGAGGAACAGAGCATTTTTATGGGTGCTTTTCTGTCTGGTTTGGTGGTTGTTTCTAGGTCCATGCACTGGGCATTGCTGCTTGGGGCTTTCTGGTGATTCCCACAGATAACCCCAAGGTAGTGATGTGTCATCCTAGGTGAAACAGGAACACAAATAAGACCTTTGTTAGAGCTTTGTTTTCCAATCTGAAACTGATGTGATTGAATTCATACCTCAGAGAGATGGTGTCTGTCTAGAGGTGCCCAGGGCAGGTGGACACGAGCACTCGCCAAATGTCAAGTGTGATAGTGCTCATGAATATGAAATATCACCAGTGTTGTGCTCTCCTTGGAGATGTTTCAGTCTTTTGACATCCTCCAGCTCATTCTGCTTAAGTACAGAGTCAGCTCAGTCTTTAAGAACGCTTGGCTCTTGACTTCTTTGGGCTTTCTACATAGTTTTGTCCCAGTGCTCTTGCATATTGGAATGCAGTAAACACTAACATGGAAATCCATTGGTAAAACCTGGGGCTTTCTGAACTACTACTAATTGCTTGTCCAAAGGAAAGTTGATTTTTTTTCTACAGGAGCCAGAATTAGAGCCTGGATCTGGTGGAGCAGCAGGCACTGAACTGGAGACAGTGGCATCAGTCTGGAGTCATCCAGGAGCATCCTGGAGCTCTTCCATCCTTTGCTTCAGCAATACTTTCCACTTGACTGATTTCTTACTGTCCCAGATGCCAAACTGTTAAATATTAACAGTCTGCTTGGAAAGCTGCAGCATGCTGTTCAGAAGGTGTGGGAGCAGCTGGGGTGATTACATCCTTCCAGGTGTCTGTATAGGAAAGTACCTCTCTTTTTCCATACTTGCCTGCTGCAGTGGTAGGAGTGGCAAGTCCTGTTTAACTTTCTTCTGTTAAAGACCATGCCAAACAGAGGAGTGAAAGCAAAGAGAGAACATGAGGAGTTTGCTGCATGCTTTGGTAAGAAATTGTTGATTAAATCTGTGGTCACTGTGCGGACCAGGTAGATTGTACTTACGTGAGAACTTGTGCTGCCTTTATCTATGGATACAGACTATTCTTTTGCCTTTGCTCAGACACCAAGATCTGGTCTGTGGTAGCTCAGCAGCACAGGACAGCTTGCAGTCCCCTTAGGTTACAACCCTTTGTGCATCTCAGCAGCCTGCCAGTGCCTGACTTCTCCATGCTGTCCTATGGGGAGGCAGAGGAAGGAAGTGTCACCTCTGATGTGGAGTGGTGCTTTGTGATCCCAGTGTGTGATCTGCCAGTGAACTGGTGAATGCCACCTCCTCAAAATCTTGCTGCAGTGAGACTCCAGCCTGGCCATGGACAGTGTAGCCTGTAAACAGTTTATCTCCTTGAAGAGTTTTCGAGGAATACTGACTGAAAAGGGATTTAAAAGGTCCAAAGAGCAAATGACTAATGATTTTGAGGTATTTGTGTAGTAAACACTTTCTGTTGTTGATAATTGGAAGCCTGGTTGTGTGCTCTGGAGTCCAGGGGACTGAAGGGCTTAAGAGTGGGAAGGCTGACGTGTTTTCCTCCAGCACTGGCATTTGCTCCCCCTGTCTTTTTTCAGAGGTCCTCAGCTGGCCCTTCAGAGTCTAAAGCCTTTGCTGGCGTGAGGATGCTGTGAGTGGGAGTTGCCACATTCCTTAATTGCTCTGGGAATTCATTTTGCATTGAATCATTCACTGCTGCCCCTTGGTGAGGAGCAAGTTGTGTGTGGATCACAGCAGCCTCACTGAACACCAGCTGCATGTTGGAAAAGGTGCTTCACTTCCATGGTCAGAACAGCTAACGTGAACTTGAACTTGTTTCCTCCACAATATTTTTGGGTTTTGGCTTGCTCTGGAGTGATTCATCCTTGCCACTCTGTTGGCATTCTTTATATAAACAAGTGGCTTAAATGAGGTTTAGAAAATAGTTGGATGAGGCCATACTGGGGTCTGATAGCATTTCTTGATCTTGGGAACTGTTGTCTTAAGCCAAAGTCTCACCCAGACTGTGTGGTGCCATCTTCTTTTGGAATAAGTGCCCTGACTGCACACACGTACTTTGGAAGCAAATCCCTGAGGTTTTGGTTTCCATTGCTCCACTCCCTTTCTGCTGTTTATTCCTCCAGCCTCAGGTACTGCTGAGTTGGAATCAGTGCTGGCACTAGTGCTGCTGCAAAGGCATTTTTAACTTATCAGTGTTATCTGGTGTCACTGATGGTAAGAGCTGTTAATTGCCACAATGAAACACTAAATCCAGGAGGTTTTCACTTCTGCTTCAGCATCTGCTGTCCCTCGTGTGGGGAGCTGTAATCTGTCCCCAGAGCCTTATCACAAAAGCAGAGCAGCCTGCTCTAGAAAAGCATACCTGTCACGTAAATACTTGCTGCTCTGAGCCACCACAGAGTTTTCTTTTAAACTTTACAGTTCCCATCCTGTTTAGAATTATTTCAAGCACAGGTCTGCCCATTTCCTCTGAGCCTTTTGTTATCCACAACGCTCCTGCCGGTTTCTGATAGTCAGTCTGCATTTCCCTTTGCTTAACTTCATTTGATTTGTTCCTTGTGCTTATCCAGACAAGGCTTTTCTGATCATACAGAAGCCTCCTCTTCTGATGTCATTTGCCATAAGTCACACTGACAAATAAACCCCATGTGTTGGGAGTGGAAGGTGTGGGTGTAGAGGATGTGCAAGGGGGCTCTTACAGAAGCTCCTTCCCTTTCTCCTCAGCCCTACATATAAAAGCTTTGGCCAGAAACTCAGGTACCCTTTTAAAAACTTGAGTTACTCTTGGACTGGAGGAAGGAGGTCAGTCTAGATTGATTGAGCTTGTTGGGGGCAGGGCAGAATTGGCTGCTCTTGGGTAGAGTCATTTGCAGTAATGCTATAAAGATGCAGTTAAAGCCTTGTTTGATCTGCTTGTGGTATATGGGGGGCTCTCAACCACACGTGTTAATCATAAACCAGCTCTCATTTCACTACCAGCCCCTTGCAGTCTCCTATTAATCTTTCTTGTTAAAGTGAGATGGAGAAATTAACCTACTCTTAAAAAAAGTATTAATTTTTAAAAGTGCTTCAGTGCACAGAGCTGTGGTGATTTAAGAGAAATCAATGTACCAGTTATTAAATTATATGAAAGACTTGGTTCTGACTGAAATGAAGAGTTTCCTGGAATAAGAGACATCCTGGAACTTCCTATCACTGTCCTGGAGTTCTATCTACAGGGGAATACAGATAGTAAAATCAATTTGAAGACTTAACTGGCTCTGGTGCCTTTGAAGCATTTGACAAACAAGTTGCTTTACACACTTGTGTCATTGGTTTTGCACTCCAGGGTTGGAGTTTTGGCTGACTTAATTACACTTCATAAACACTTTTGGTGAGATGCCTAACACTTCAGGCCCTGATTTAGCAGAAGGAAAGCTGTGATTATAATGGCTCAACTCATGTAGTTACAGTAAGTATGATAAAATTGTCTTGGTGCTGACAGTGTGTGCTCCCTGGCAGGACCATGAGCGTGATATTTGTGTCTGCCACGGCCCTGTTCTCAGCCTGAGCTCCTGCCTTGCTGTGAATCACTGTGTGGGGTGTCTGAGTGATGTTACATCAGATAATGCACCTGAAGATGATCTACCAGATAACACAGCAACCTACCAGCCTGAGCTCCCAACTTGGAGCTGAGTGAGAGTATGTGAGGAGACGGTGGCATTGGCACATGTGGAGTTTGGCTGCTCACGTTGTGAGCTCTGTGAAGGTGAAGCTGTGGAGCCAGGCACGTTGGGAGATGCTCAAGGCCCATGTGTAGGTTGACAGCACAGGGCCAGACCAGGCAAGTCTGTGAAGCTGCTGCCCTTTGCTGAACTGCAGGGCTTGAACATCAGCCCAGGCACCTGGGAGGTCTAATGGACGGCAAAGTAAATGTGATGTGCCCTTGTGGCCAAGAAGGCCAATGGCATCCTTGGGGGCATAAAGGAGAGTGTGGGCAGCAGGTCAAGGGAGGTTCTGCTCCCCCTCTGCTCTGCCCTTGGGAGGCCTCATCTGGAGTCCAGTNAGGCAGTGCCCCTGGCACAGGAGGAGCAAGTCCTTTGGTGCTGAGGGGAGGGAGCCCTGGCCCAGGCTGCCCAGGGAGGGTGTGGAGGCTCCTTCTCAGGAGGTTTCCAACCCCAGCTGGACACGTTCCTGTGCCCCCTGAGCCAGGGGAAGCTGCTTGAGCAGGGGCTGGGGCTGGATGAGCTCTGCAGGGCCCTTCCAGCCCCCACTGTTAGGGGATTCTGTGATCAAGTGCTCTGTTTCCCCTTGATGGTCTGATGGTTACAGAGCAAGAGGAAACACCTCTGGGATGCAGCTGACGTTATTCTAAAGCAATGTCTTCTTTTAGTTGGATGAGTCATGCTGTAGGAGTAAATCTTTTCCTTTTATGTATAAGAGTCGTTTTTGGGACTCTCTCAGGTGGAGATACCTGTGGTTAAGTGAGAGTAATTCTGCTTTGAGGCATAATTTGTTATCAGTTGCACTTGGCTGTGGATTGCAGGATCCAGCCAAGATGCCTGTGGCCTTAGGGAAAGGGGTATGGGGACCTGGAGGGCCTCATTCCAGACTTGTTTTCCTCTGTATTGCTCCCTTCAAAAGGTGATCTCCACCTCTGGGCAGGAGACAAGACATGGGAGATGATGGAGGACTGCCTTCTGAAGTCATTGGCAAGCACTTTTCTGTCTCCTCCCCTTCATAAGCCAACAAAAGTGGGAAAAATACTGGTCTGAAACAAAGAGTGCTCTTAAAAAAATGCTGGTAATAGAATTCCATAGCAGACCACTGGGAGATGTTTTAAAATAGATGCTTTAATTCAAAGCAGAATTGGTCTGAGTCAGTGTGACCGTGTGAGCTCCACTGTCTCCTGTTCTGCTGGTGGCCACTGTGTGTCCTCGCCTGTAATGGGCTCAGAATACCTGTGGGTCCTGCCACAGCCATCTGCATGAGAAGTTCTGCCTCTAACACGAGCACCTTCGCCAGTCATTTTTCCTTCCTTGGCCTCATGTTTGTTAATCATTGAGTTAAAGCATCTCACAGCCTGCTGCCACGTGCTGTTTTCCTACAGCCTTCAGGATCACCTGCGAGAGTTCGCTCTCTCATTGTCTTTCTTTTCTGCTCCTTGTTTTAATGAAGAACACCAGCCTGGGAGCTTCCCTCTGTGCTTGCTCAGTGGCAGGCTATCACCTGGTTCTCTCCCCATTCCTAAGCAAGCAGCAATTACCTTTCAGATCTCCAATCCTCAAGAGAACCATGTGCTGACTGGATTTGCTGAGCCATACATCCCCCTGACACACACTGAATTTCAGTTCTGGTTATAAAATACCTACCAGCTGCTTCATTATCCTTGTTCTTAGTGTCTGTTTTAAAAATAAACCATTTGTGGTCTCAACTTGTCAAAGCCTCACATTGCAGTCACTTACCATGCACCTCGCTTCCTCCCACTCCCTTTTGAAACTAGAGCAGAGGCGTCCCTGTGCGTGGCAGGAATGGCTCTGGCTTCTCAAAACAGCCAAAGTGCAAAGCAAAGCCTTGCAACCCAGCTGGGTAAAACCACTTGTGTCATGGGATCAGGAAGAGTAAGGCATGGGCTGTCTCTCAGCTCTGAAAAAGAAAACCAAACCCCAGCTCTGTTAGGACAAACTGCAGTGTGCAGCTGTTTAATGCTTTTCTACCCTTGAAGTACTCTTAGACTGATTTTTTTTTTTTTCCCAAGACACAGGGCTGTGATCTGATGATACACCCTAGTCATTGCTCAGGTGCAGCTGCTTGGTTGCATGGGATGGGTACCCAGCTGCTTGGCTTGCAGAGACTTTCAGGAGCCTGATGGCTTTTTTTTCCACAAGTGTCTCACCAGGTTGGGAAGCTGAACCTGAAGTGTGCTTGGACACATCCAAAATGCCCATCTTTGAGCAGCTGAGTATTTCAGGAAATGTAGTCCTTTGGTTGTGTGAGGGTGATGAGCTGCCAGATCTCCTCCTGTGCAGAGGTGTTTAGTCTATTCTTGATTTGTATCTGCACTCCCCTAGAAGTTCAGCACGTGCTTTCAAGAAATCATCAGTGTATTCAGGAAGCTGTCGTGCAGGTCAGTAATGAGGAGGTGGTAGAGGATGCTGTGAAGGTTACCCAACACAGTAACTAAGCAGGTTGTACTTTGCACATTTTGCTGGAAACAGCAAGCCAAATAAATGTGAATGCTGGAATCATTCTGCTTCTCTGTCTTTGTCTGTCAGGATGTGTGTTTGTGAATTAATTGTGGAGAGCAGAAATGCTGTGGTATGCCTTCCCTGCCTAGGACAGGTTGTTAACATTCCAAGTGGTGGTTTCTCAGTGGGTTATCTTATCTTCTGTGATTATATTACTGTGGTCTTGCAAAATCAATTGAGCACTCCTGGTTATCTAATAACAATGACATTCATCTTGCTTCCTTTTGGTGGGCCAGTATGGCTGCCTACATTTGTTCACCGAGAGAAAAGGAAGAGGAAATAAACCACCTGCTTGTTTGAAGGCTGCATAAATAGCAAGACCCTCATAGTCTTAGGCAAGAGTTGGTAGTTTAATCAAGGTCACACAGCAAGGCAGTCACCAGAAAGTCACTAATTAAGACATTGTAAACATGTATTTGATCTCTTCATGTCAAAGGTATCATTACAGCACCTAGCCCAAGCTCCAGGGCACTGCCAGCTAAATAAACACAACCACATCCAGCTAAAAACAGCAGTGATAACCCAATGCCTTTCCCCCACCCCAGACCAACTGCCCACAGAAACCAGACACTTCATTTTCCCCACAGTTCCTGCAGGATTGCCTCTTCTATAGCAGCACTTGTGTAACTGCTGCTCACAGCCTTCCCCAGGAGGCAAAACGTGCTCTAATAACAGGGAGAGCCCAGCTGTGATCCTGTGCCTCCTCCTGGGGTGGGAGCTCCTGGGACTGCCCTGCCTTGCTTTTTTCTGACTATCCTTAGCTGCAGCCTGAGCACCTGGGGAAA
Organism: Urocolius indicus; assembly: GCA_013401255.1. Lineage (NCBI taxonomy): Eukaryota > Metazoa > Chordata > Aves > Coliiformes > Coliidae > Urocolius > Urocolius indicus. The sequence goes on from WBNH01005469.1 coordinate 34,488, forward strand.
GGCACTTTGCTTTCCATTTGCTTATTGAAAAAAACCTTTTCTGGACTAGGTGCTTTGCGTGATGGAACGTGGATCCTCCTGATTAAGGGCTGTTAATGTATGAATCCCTGTGGCACTGCTGTGGGTTATATACCATCTACCCAGTGCTTGGAAATTAGACCTGTTGCAGGGTGATTTCTCCAGCCCCAGGATCTGATGTGTCTTCCTTGCAAGGGCTGGTCCTCCCTCTTCTTCTAACGTCATAAACCAAAGTTATCCCGCTCTGGTTTGTCTCCCATGATACTTGGAGGGCTGCGAGAGCACCTCATTTTCTGCTCTCATCTTTTGCAGGCCTGGTAAGGGCACTGCTGGCTTCTGTTGCTCCAAAGTTTGGTATTTTGAGAAGCAGGCAGTGGGATTTTCCAGCAGTTCTTGGCACAAGGCCCCAAGAGCACTTGGATCAGCAGTGACCGCAGACACCAAGCGCTGGCTCTAACGCAGACCAGCGACAGGCTGTGCTTTGCTTGCAGCCCCTCTCAGAGCAGGAACAGAGAGATCGGCATCCAGCCCTCTTCTCCCTGTCCTCAGCACGTGCATCTGCACTGCTGGGCTCCTGCTCTGCTGGGTTTGATGGCCTGGTTGAGTCCTTTTCCCTGCCACGGCTGCCTGAGGGGTTTAGTTGTGAGCCTTGCCAAAGCTGTGCTCTCAGTCCAGCCCACGTCTGAGCTGGAGCAGGTGAGCCCATGGGAGCGGGGACAACTAACCCCACTGCAAACAGAGCCCAGCTCTGGGGAGCAAACAGGAGAGGAACAAGCAGAAAAAGTCTCATGTTTTATCTGCAGGGCAGTGGGGGTACTCTGGCAAATTCACTTCCCCTTCAGCTTCAGGCTGTGCTGGAGCCAGACCTTCCTTAAGTTTATAATGACCAATTCCCTTTCAGATGTCTCTTTTTCTTTTTGTGCCTTTTTCTTTTCCCCACCAGAAATATTTCTAATTTCTGTTATCAAAACTGTTAAAGTTAAAAGGGAAGGCCTTGGAAAAAGAAGGCAGCACTCCTGGGTGCTGAGAAATAACGATGGTCTAGAAAAGAAAGTTCAGCAAATGGCTCCTGCTTTTCATTCTCCAATTGCAGGATTTGAGGTGGGGCAGATACTGAAGACAAAAAGCACATGGCTCTTGTTGGAGNTAACGCAGACCAGCGACAGGCTGTGCTTTGCTTGCAGCCCCTCTCAGAGCAGGAACAGAGAGATCGGCATCCAGCCCTCTTCTCCCTGTCCTCAGCACGTGCATCTGCACTGCTGGGCTCCTGCTCTGCTGGGTTTGATGGCCTGGTTGAGTCCTTTTCCCTGCCACGGCTGCCTGAGGGGTTTAGTTGTGAGCCTTGCCAAAGCTGTGCTCTCAGTCCAGCCCACGTCTGAGCTGGAGCAGGTGAGCCCATGGGAGCGGGGACAACTAACCCCACTGCAAACAGAGCCCAGCTCTGGGGAGCAAACAGGAGAGGAACAAGCAGAAAAAGTCTCATGTTTTATCTGCAGGGCAGTGGGGGTACTCTGGCAAATTCACTTCCCCTTCAGCTTCAGGCTGTGCTGGAGCCAGACCTTCCTTAAGTTTATAATGACCAATTCCCTTTCAGATGTCTCTTTTTCTTTTTGTGCCTTTTTCTTTTCCCCACCAGAAATATTTCTAATTTCTGTTATCAAAACTGTTAAAGTTAAAAGGGAAGGCCTTGGAAAAAGAAGGCAGCACTCCTGGGTGCTGAGAAATAACGATGGTCTAGAAAAGAAAGTTCAGCAAATGGCTCCTGCTTTTCATTCTCCAATTGCAGGATTTGAGGTGGGGCAGATACTGAAGACAAAAAGCACATGGCTCTTGTTGGAGTGGGGGTGAACCAACTTGTAAATACTTGTAATGCTTCATTTTCATTACTCCATCTGAACCCCTGGAGGCAGGAATCACAACTGACACCCCCCCCCCACCACCACCACCACTAGCCCCAAAACAAGGGCTGCTGTGGGGCAAAAGCTGCTGGTGTGGTGGGGGGAACAAACCCAGGGGAGCCAGGCTGCTGCTGCTGGGGCCTCTCCTGGCCGTGCTGCTGCACAGCACAGCTTTGTTTACAGTGTATCTGTGGTTGAATTACACCACATACAGTAATTCTCATCTCATTGCCAGTAATTTCACTGACTTACCAAGCAGGCATCATTTCCTGAAAGTCAGCCCGTGTACTTAGAGGAAGTAAGAGCACTCTCCTTCATGACTAAACACTATATGCAAATTTCCACAGGCTTAGGACAGACACACTCTATGGCTGTCCTTTTTTCCTCCCCCCCCCCCCTCCATTTTCACTCCTTTCTTCTGCATATTAATTTTTAAAAGCCCTTGATGAGCTCTCTTCCTGGCTGCTGCTGCTGTCGTGGTCATGAATGAAGACCTTTCTCCATTATATACTGAAAAATCTCACCTTCCTGCTTCATCCACGTCCTGCTCTGCCGACAGCAGACTGAATGCTGTTGTAAAATGTCCCAAATGCAGTTCTGGCTAAAGTTTCCATCTCTCTACAAGGTAATGCTTGGTTTTTCTTCTCTTTTTTTTTTTTTTTCCTCCTTTTGTCCTTTTTCCTTGGCATTCCCAGTGTGTTTTCCTTGTGAGGGAAAGCCAGCTCTCACTGCTTGTGTGTCTCCCCTCACCCCCCATAACTTTTATAACAGCAGTAGAACTTTAGGGGTGATGACTCTTGATTCAAAGCAGTTGGGAGCAGATTTACTGTCCTCAAGATATGATTTTATTGTGCTGAAACACATGTTACTCAGAGACTGTTCCTGTCTGTTACGACTTGGTCACTAACTGCAAAACAGGAGGAAAAGGAGCTGTGTGGAGAACTGATTGGTGTGTTTATGTAGTTGTAAATGGCTTTCAGGAGTTTGATTTTTAAACCAGGTGCTGGTTAGAGAAAAGCAAAGGAAACACTTAACCAGCCAGAGCACTGAACCCTTAAGGCTCCAAGTTGATTGCTCTTTATTTAAAAAGACTTTGGCTTTTGGCAGCTAATTTAGCGATCAGCTCTTTACATTGCAGCTGCTTGTTCTTGATTCTGTATCTCCTGCAATGTAACTTTCTTATTCTGTGGTTTTTGAGACACCAAGTCTTGTCTGGCAGGGTAGCTTTGTTCCTGTGTATTTGTGGGTGTCTGTGTATGTGATATTTTGGGGTTTTTGGTTGTTTTTGGTTTTTAGAAACCTCTTATTAGCTGTGTGCTCTGCAGTGGAGCTATCGATAGCTGCTGTGCAGAAGGAGTATTTGTTTCCTCTGTCTGGATTGTGAGCAAATAAATCATTTTATATTGGTGACTTGATGGCCAAAAGTATTTTTAGTGTGCATACTCCTTCTGTATTTAGACTTCACCTGTTCTTTCATTATTTTTAACAAAGACTTTGTTGTGACTAGAGGAACTGAGCTGTTCTCAGTCACTGGGAGAAAGACGTGAAGTATTTGGGATGATTTACTCTGCTTTTTGGTGTTTTCCTGCTCTTTTCGAGGGAGTTAACTCTTGATTTTGACTGATAACTTTTCTGGTTTGGGATAAGGACAGAAACATTGTAGTGCTATATGAGTGCTTCATTTACCCTCAGAGTTTAGAAGTCCAGCAAATGATTATCATTTGATTTATCGAGTTACTCAGTAGAGCATCTTCTAATATGAAGACCAGAGGATGATTTGTGATCCTCTGTCTCCTATTCTAGTACATTGATGTTGCTTCAACTTCAATGTAAAGCTGATGAGACCCACAGCCAGCAGCTGTGTGCAGCCTCTGCGGCTGTTGACCCCTTTAAAACTCTCCATGAAGCAGTTACCCTGTTCTAAGGGAATCACCTTTCACCATTTTATAGCAAGCTTCTAATAAGCTTCATCTCTGACTCAAGCAGTTAGTTCTGAGTTGTATTTTCACAGCAGACTTCTCTGTGTCTGTCCTTCTGTAACAGGAGAATCTGGGGAAAGCCTGTGCTGTGAAGCTCAGAGCTGAGTGTCGAGATTTTCAGGGTAGTGCTTTTCTGGTCCTGGTGCAGGGGGGTGTTTAACAAAGCAGGCTGAAGAGATGGAGGCAAAGCACATCTGCCAGCCCTCTGTGGTAAAACTCTCCTGCCAGTGCCAGTGATCCTCTGCAATGTGCTGTCTGGGTTTTGATTGCAGGCTCTGCTAAACTGGGAGGGGGAGCGGGAACCCAAGAATAAAAAGAACCCACCATTTTCCCCCAAAATCAAACAGGCTAACTGCAGAAATAAGATTTACATGGAGAATGGTTTCAGAATAACATTTGAAATAAAGCTTCAGCCCCGTGGGATAACTTACATCTGTTCCAGAAGTTCAGCTGCCACTGAAACATAAAAGAGATGCTATTACTGTAAAAACCTCTTACTACCAATGAGAAAATTAAAACATTCTTATTAATCAGCCTTATACAGGGGCAAAACTACTTGCTTCAGGTCCTGGCAACTGAGACAGGTGACCTTTCTGGAGTGATTTCATGGAGGAGCTTCTCAAGCACATCAGAGCATTCCAAAAGCAGAAGCAGTGCTCTCCAGCCCTGGGAGCTGGCTTTGTGCTCCCTCCACTCAGCCCATCGCCCTTTCCCAGCACTTGCTGCTCCTGTAACCTCCTCATGGTTTCTTGAGCCATCTCTTCTGCCCCCAACGTTGTCACCTTGGTTCCAGCTGCTCTGTCTGTGTATCTGAGGTTGACACTTTTTGGCTGAGTCTGGCTGGAATGAGCTGTAACTGGCTTTATCCCATTGAGGGAGTATCCTATTGAGGAAATAGTCCTTTTCCTCACTTGGTTATTTCAGGAGCTGATGGTTTGGGTGGTGATCCTTTCTTTCCCTGGAGGAGATTCAGGTAGCTGTTCCTGTTTGCTCTGTATAAACCAGTGGAGTAAGTAGTCAAGGCATGGTTTGCAATGGCACAGGTTGTCATTATCAGTAAGGCCTTGTATTAAGTCATTACACTGCATTTTGTGTATAAGCAAGGCTAATTTCCTGGTGTTGCACTATAAGCTCCTCAGGGCAGGGATCTAGCAGGTTGCTGGTTTTAGAGCTCTTTAGATAATGTAGTTAGGTAAGACAAATGGGAGACTCTGAAGAGTGTGACTAACACCTCATAATACTGCAAGAGGATGAGATTACTGAGGTCATTTCCAGCACCAATATTACCCTCCCACTGCCTTGGAGGCTGATTTCCTTTTCCCCATTTCAGACCAGTGCCCTGAGCAGGAGTAGTGGTGGAGATGGTAGGGCTGGAGCCTTTGCTGGGGGATGAAAGGGGCTGGGCTCAGGAAGGCTTTGTCTGGATACCTTGGGTTGTTCTGCAATGCTTTCACATGTCCCATGGCTATTGCAGCCCAGAGTGGTGGGGGTTGAAAGGGACCTCTAGACATCATCCAGCCCAACTCTCTGATAAAGCAGATTAACCTAGATCTTTGGGACCCCTCAATGTGCAAGGGGCAATCGAATCTGCTCTACAGCCTTCTTGCTGCCATGCCTGTGTGTTTGCAGATGTTTCCTCCTGAACTGACTTCTGTCAGTGGTATTTGCAAATGAATAAAACCTGCACAGAAGCATCTGGCTGAGGCTCAGCCATGAGACCAGATGGGGACCTGAGACCATTCAGCTCCTTGAGCTGCTGTGTCTCTGGGTGTTGAAGGCCTCAGGTGAAACGCTCTCAGTTAAATGCCCAAATGGGTCTGTGTAACAAAGTTCTTGATACTGAAAAAGAAAACCCCAAAGAACCCTGGCGGAGCAAAGCTGGATTTGCCTTCCACCTCCTGCCTTTTGCTTTAGCTCTTGTCTGTAGCACAGTATCTCCCAGGCTTGCCCATCCTTCAGAGAGGAAAACCATGCTTCTCCTCTCAGCAGGCAGATGATAATGAATGTCTTTCATCTTTTAGGTTTAAAATCATGCATGAAGGTGTCTCCTCTTTCTTTTTATGCATAGGAACTAGTTCTTGCACCTCTTCATGTGAGCTGAGCTCTGAGGGCTTGTTGGGAGCAAGCCTCCCGCCTGCCAAACACCCTGTGACCTGTGGGAGGTGGCCAGGCCCCAGGTGCTTTTTTTAGGTTGGCATTCAGGATCTCCCCAGGCGCCTGTGAAGAGCAGCAGCACTGTGTCTGTGTCTGAGGACTGGACACTTAACCAGCTCTTGTTCAGTGCACAGGGACAAAGCACTTGTACTGGCATGGATTTGAACAGTCTCATCGTGGGAGCTGTTTGTGTCATCACGTTTGTGGTGGGTTTTCAAAGAAGATAAAAGTCATTGTTTCTAGTGCTGGACTTTGGAAGTAACTTCTTCAAAGCAATTATTATGAGCCTCTTGATATCAGTCTGTATTATCCTCTGTGGATATACCAGTGTCTGGACTGTCAGACACCCTAAGTGGAATTTCCAACTGCTTGTGGCTGCTGGTGAAGTCCAGTGTATTGGGTACCAGAGCAGATAGATGAAGAGCCCATCTGCATGTCCCTCTTTCCCTTCCTCCTTTCTGGGAATTGCCAGAAGAGTTACTACAAAATTGATATAAATTGTTTTAGAACAGATGTAATATGAAAGAGTAGCATTAAACTTCCTAAGACCCAGCAAGCTCTGATGTCAATGCTCTCTGCTTTACCCATGTCCCAGTTGGATCTGAAGAGGTGTAGCACAGGAGTGTAGATAGTGGTGACAGTCCAGAGGTTGTTGAACTTCAGCAGCACTTGTTGTTGGGGTCATGAGTCCAGTGGAAGCAGCGGGAGAGTGAGGAGGAAGGACAGCAAGGGGAGGTGATGGTTTATTTCAGCAGCACAGGGGTTTGAAGTAAACAGCAAGAGCACTGGAAGGTTGAGAGATGGCTACAGACACTGGGAGGTGGGAGTTAGTGGAAAAAAATCTCAGTAGCATGAATGATGTTAGCTTGAATCTCACATATATTGCCTGTCCAGGACTCAGTTAGAAGCTTAAGGCTGGAGGAGATGGACAAAGGGGTTGCTGCAGGAGGCACAAGGCACTTGCTCTGGCCAGGAAGGGCCACGTTTACCCAAGTGCTTTCCCACTTCTATCGAGCGTGAAAGAGAATCCCATTTCCAGAGCTCAGTTAATTCAGAGATGAGAAATCTAGGTGCCTGTTTTGGTCTCTGAAAAGCTTTGATTTCTGGATAATCCTAAAATAGCCACAGAAATATCAAGAGCTGTGCAGGAAACGCTGCTCATCTGCTGCTGGGCAAGACAGCAGCAGTGTCACAAGTACCCAGAGTCAGCAGGAGGGTGCCCTGCAGAGCAGCATTGCCCTGGCAGCACAACCTAATGAACAACCCTTTCTCCTTAGGCCCTTGTGTCCCTCCAGTTGGTATTTGAAGAATACAGACTCTACACTTTGTGCCTGTCATCTCTGTTACTACTTGTGAAACTTCAGTGCTTTGGGCCTCTTGCACAGCTGCCAGTACCTATGGCTTTGGAGTAGAAACTTGTCTTGGGTGCCAGGCAAGACATACCTGGGGTGAAGGTGAAGGGAACACGTCTCCATGGTTTTAAACACTGCAGACCTGTAACTTTGGATAGCAAAAAGTGGGGAGTCTGACCCAACCCTTGGCCTGAAGCCCTTAGGAACTGCAAACAGTTCTTTATGGTTTTCTGTCAGGCAGGTCTAAGTGACTTTTACAAATCTCTGGCTGCCTTTCTACCCTGTAGTAGGAAATTAGCCCTTAACTGGAAATGGAACAGCAATTTCTCTTGGTTTTAGACACTGTGGCTCTCCTGGCAGCACTCATTTGGTTATCTGGCCTAGTGGAGAGCTTGACTGGCTGTGTGCTGATAAACCTGGCCCATGTGGAGAACCACAAAACTGATTTGTCTTGGCAGAATTCCATGTGGCATCAAGAAAGACCTGTTGGTCTCTCTGCCCATTCCCCTGGGGCAGAGACTCTTCTCCAGGAGGACCTGTATACTGCTTGGGGGTAACGTTGCTCTTCAGTAAAGATGAGACAACGTTCTTCAGCTTTGAAAAAGTTAGGAAGTGGTATTTGATGTGGAAAGAGAGCTGAGGTGATGTGATGGAATCAGGGAAGGTGCAGTGATCTGTGCCATAGCTAAGGGTGTAGAGTAAGACGTGCTTTTCAGCTCATGGTTCTTGCTACCTGAAATTTGAAGAACCAAGGAAGGAATTGATTGTAGGGAAGGGACTGAAGGGATTGACTCAAACCAACATCATCACAAAATAAACAATTGTAAGCTGTCTCAGCACGGGCACCAGAAAAAACAAAGGCAGAGCCTGCTTTTGGTCATAAGCATGTTCTTTTCTTGTCCAGACCAAGCTCTAAGCCCTTGGCAAAAGGATTGATGGATTTGGCAAGATTTATGTCAATGCACATCCAGATGACACTGGTGCTTCTTCCCCCCCTGCTCCTGTCAGCCTTGTTTGTGCAGGGCCTGGCATGAGGAAACTTAATGGGTTGTTTTTTTTAGCCTCCAGGTATTACTGTGTTATAAATTGCAATTAAACAACTGTGTCATTGTCAGGTGGAGCTACTGTTTGTGGGCTTCTGTGCAGGAATAACAGACTTGAGTCCTTTGGGTGTTAGGCTGAGGACTTTTCACCCCTCAGCAGTCTTTTTAATACAGTACAAAGTTGAGATGGCTGATGTCATGTTGAATACTCCTCTTTCCTCCACTGCTCTTTACATAGAGATGTGCACACTCTGGGTTAGTCTTGAACGTTGACCAGCTCTTGTGTCTGGTCAATGGGGTATTTTTTTCTTCCTTTTCAAGAAGCTGAGGTTTGTCACCCAGTTGCTTAGAGCATGTCCTCATTTACAAGTTAATTTCTAAGTGTTGTGGAGCATGAAGTGAACAGAGCTGCAAGAAATGAAAACTTCCTGGATGAATAGGTGTGAGAAAGGAGCTCTCTGGTCTTCTCACCCTGCCTCCTCTAAAATGTGATCATTCCTCCATTTCAGGATTCTTCATACCTCGATGAACTCCCCAACAACAACTCCCTCTTCTCCTCGCCTGCGGATTCCCTCTCTGACATTGCAGATTCCAAGGATATCTTGCCTGCTGACAGCCTGAACTACGTGCCAACAATATGGGATGTAAACCCCTCACCGCAAATCGAGGTATGGGCTGCTCCCTTTGCCATCCTCCCCTTCACACAATAAATACCTCAGGCTTCACCCTTTGGTATGAATCCCTTCACCAAGGAATTAAGAAACCAACCCAGTTCTCTACAGGGGTGAAGTTGCAGTGTGATGATATTATTTCACTGTTACCAACTTCACTCGAGGAGGGAAGAGGTGAAGTGATTACACATCCTTTAGTGTCCTGGAAGCAGGATTGAATCTGGACATCCTCAAAGGGATCTGTGCACTCTTTCAGGGTGTGATGCAGGCACTAGTTCTTCCTCCTGACAGCTGTGGCAGGTAGGTGCATCAGAAGGAAGATGTATCCCTAAAACATTCAGCAGGTCCAGAGTGGCCTATGACAGAGTGCTTGGGAGGTGCTGAAGAGATGGACTCCAGGAAAAACACCAGCACATAGATCATTAACTGACCCCAGCAGCAGCAGCCATCACCATTTGTTTGTTCTCCATGGTAAATGTTTTAGTAACAACCAGTAAAAACCAAACTCTGTCTTAGTCTAAGGCTAGCCATTTGTGTTTACTTTGTGAGTCCAAAGCCCTGCAAGCTTTCCTGGGTTTTCCTGAGTTTTCCTGAGTGTGTGATCTCCTGGCAGTCCCACAGCAACATGTGGTTCTGTGCATTTTTACCAGCCTTCTGCCATCTGTTTTCCCACATTTGTTAGGACTGATTACTCACTATTGCACAACCTGCTATCAGACATTATGAGTAGCCACCAGCTTTGATTGTTGGTGAGAATCACACCCATCTGCTGGATCTCTGGGTCTCTAGGAGTGAGTGCCCAGCTCTGCAGGAGGTTTCCTTTGTAGGTCATTGTCCTGTGAAGATTGTAGGGGAAAAACATTCAATGTGAATGCCCCAGAAGGCAATCTGGCATGCCTGTGCTTTACTCACTGTTGTATTTTGAGGTTCTGTCTTGTTTTTAGAGGCTACATGTGGCAGTGTATCTCACTGTATTTCTGGGATGAATGCTGGCTGTTTGTAACAGCTTGGAAATAAGTCTCAGCAGCAGTTCTGCTTTGAAATGCTGCTGCTGTGTGGCTCAGTGACAGGTTGGCATTGTAGGAATGTGGCTTGGCAGCAAGGATCCTGGCCTGGCACTTGGACATTCAAAGCTTCTGTCTGCCTTGGGCCCTCTGTGAGATCTTAGACCATTCATGCAAATCCTCAAATCAGACACCTGAGCTCTTGGTGACATCAGTGGGATCACCTTTATAGCCTTTTACAGTGTCTGTTTGGAGGCAGAGAATTCCACTGCCCTCCCACGCTGCCAGCAGCAGCAAGGGCTGCACAGGCAATCCACACGCAATCTGCTAACTTGGGACCAGTTTGAACTTGAAGTTGGACACAGCAGGAAGAGAGCTGAGCTACTTGAAATAAAGAAATGGCTGCTAAGACATCACAGGCTTCTAAGCTGGATGATAAACAGAAGCTAGAATATAGATACATCCCCCAAAACAGAGAAGGCATGTGTGTTAATACTTCCAGGCTCCTGTTGTTATTGGAGGGTTTTTTTATGTAGTAGCCTAAATCACTACAAAAATGATTCTGTGGTGTCCTATTTCTAAACACATGAACTCTGGTCGAAATACTTGATGCTTAAAAAAGCTTGTAGTTGTGTATCTGTGGAGTATCCAGCAAAAAAAAAAGCCACAAACCCACCCCAACTTACTGGGAAAAGCTGTTCTAAATGCAGAATAAAGAATGCGAGTGGGAAACAAACATGTGTCATGCAAGTGTGAGACAAACTTGTCTGACCACAGCAGAGCAGCAGAGCAGCCTTCTCCTGCCTTGTTGCAGTCTCCTGCCTTGTTGCATGCTGTTCTTCACGTCCTCCCCTCGCCCCTTGTTGTCCTGCAGAGCACTAAGGTTCAGATAAGGCCAATTAACTCCTTGGAATTCCGTTTATAAACGACTTCCTGTTGAAAAGAATCCCTGGCTATTTTAAACTCTTGTCTTATCTGTGTTTTCTGAATACAGAGGTGGTTGGAAGGTTTGGGGGGTTATTTTTGGTTGCTTTTTGGGTGGCTTTTTTTGAGTTTAACAATTCCTGAGGAGGTGGCAGTTAAGTACGTCCTGGTTGGGACATTTCAGCTTCAGTGTGGGAGGTGGTGGGACTCTAGGTAAAGGGATTGTCAGATTGACTCATGATTGGCAGCTGGTTTATTACCCGAGTTTCAAATGTGCTTTTTTGTTGTTGTTGTTGTAAAGGGAGTCAAACAAATGATCTGTTGCAAAATCTCAAGGCAGTGCTGAAGGTTCCTTTATTGTAACATTCAGTACTAGACCAAGACTTTGCTGAGAAGGGGCTGCTCAGATGGGCTGTGGAGTCTCCTTCTCTGGAGACATTCCAAACCCTCCTGGATGAGTTCCTGTGTGACCTACTCTAGGTGGTCCTGCAATGGCAGGAGAGGTTGCACAGGATGAGCTTTCCAGCTCCCTTCCAACCCTTGAGATTGTGTGATTGTGTGGTTATTTCAAGAATGGGCATGGAGGGAAGAGCCACTACACTGTTAAATGTTTGCAGAAGTCAGTAGACAAAACACACTTGCTTCGTTAGTAACAGAGTTGTGAAATACCTTTTAAAAATAGTTGGTGTAATTCTCTGTGTTTTCTCACAACCATCTCACAAGTTTACAGCTGTTTTAAGATTGGGGAAGCAAAGCCCTGTCTCTGAAGCCTGTAGCTAAGCACAGCTACAACTCCTGGTGCTGTTTCTTGTAACCTGTTCACAGCACTACAAAAATGTGAACACCTTTCTTCTATCTTGATACCTAGGGAATGAATTAATGCAGAGGGGAGTTGGCTTGTCAGATGTGACTGTCATTTTCCAGGGAAGTCATGGCAAGATGGGGCAGAATGGAGTAAGAGTGAGTCTCTGATTGTGCAATTGTCAGTGGCTTTACTGAACGAGTCTCTCTCCTGCCTGCATCCAGTGTTCTCATCCATGCTCTGTCTTTCTCTTCTGTAGCATAGAGGATGGAGAAAATTGAATTGGGAGATGAGCAAGAGTAGACAGAGGAAGGAATTGCACAAGTTCAGTCTGGGGCAAGACGATATATCACCCACTATAGCTCCTGGTCCCACCTGGACTGGCCCTCTCTGCATATTCCCAGCTATGTGGTTAGTTTTTCAGTGCTCCAGACAACCGAGGTTTCTGTTGCTTCCTTTGCAGTACCTGAGGTGAAATGCTGTGTGCCAAAGCCCTGCTGCTGAACTGGGAGAGCAGGGATTTATACTTTGAAGACTGTGTGATCCAAAACCAGACCTGTGTTAGCTTTCCACTACTAGAACCAGGAGAAGCAAGTCTTGCCATTCCTCTTTCTCTTGCCTAAGAAGAAAACTCTTAGGCTAAGCTCGGATTTGTAGGTGGAGATGTTTCACCTGCTCTCCAGATTTGTTGGCACTGAAAATAGCTCTTCCTTCCAGCTTCCTTCTGGTAGTTCTGACTCAGGCTTCCAGTAATGGAGGGCGGGTTTTTTTTTTTTTCTTCTTTCTTCTTCATTTTTTTTTTGTTGGTTTTTTTTGACATTTTTTTCTTTAAAAAAAGGAAATAATCAGAGTGTTTATTCTTCACAACTTCCCATCTTTCACTTCTGCTGGTGGAGCATGGGTCTCTTTGTAAATCTGGCACTCTTTGCAGGCTATAAACTTGAAGTAGTGTTGCTTCAGTAGTTACTGATTGCTTTGGATGCTGTGAACTGCTGACTTGACCTTGCTCCCTGTCGGGAAATTCCAGTGTGATTTTGTTTGCAAGGGAGCAGACAAAAGATCTCCTCAATTGTGCCTTCCCAACTAGGAGTGCTTTGGGAGCTCTGCTAGCTGGCTGGGGTGCAGTGGGCTGGATGGTCCACAACCATCATGATTAACTGTGACACAGCAACTGGCCCCTGGAGACACCTAGATATCCTGCCAGACCCTCACCATTACTGGCTTTGGAGGGGAGAGTATCTCAGTGCAGACTGAGCTTCTGGGTCTCTTGGTCTCTATCAAGGTCCTCCCCAGGGGCCCCGGTCTCTGTGAGCCTAAGGGGCAGCTGGAAGTGTCTCAGGCAAAGGTTGGCTGTCTTTACCCTTGGGAGAGCTGCTAATTGGTGCAGAGCCATGGCTTGTGTTCTGCTGCAGTCAGGTAATTACTCTGAGCAGTGGCTTTTGATGTTAAAAACAAAATTGTAAAATGGTGAAGTAAATGCTTGCCTGAAGGGCAGTTTGGAAGAAGGTGTAAAGAGTCAGTGTTCTGTTTTAATGCTCAGTCCTTTTGGTTGCAGTTGTGTTCAGTCTTTCCCATGCCCCCTGTGTGGATCTCCTCAGCTCTACTCCAATCCCCTGTTGGATCCCCAAAGTGATGCTGTTTCTCTTCCACCAGCAAATCTAATCCAGAGCTCTCACTTGGACTCATCAGTTTAAAAGAAACCATGTGATCCCCCAATATGAGTCTCCACAACTCCTTTTAACCTGTCTTGTTGAGAACGGCAGAGCAGTTTTGTGCTTCTTTGAAGCAGGTGGGAAAACTGTGACTAATGTAAGGTCAAGTCCAGCATTCTCATAATAAACTTGAGTCAGGTCTTGACAGGGATATGTGGCTTGTAAAAGTCCTTTGAAAATGGCAACATTGGTACAGGTAATGTGCTAGTGCTAATGAGAGGTGTATGAAAGGTGGGTTTATGCCTCAGATCTCATGTTTCATGGCAAATGTGGCATCATTTCAGGATGAGCTTTCTTAAAGCTGCAGTTATTACAGCTATGTCAGAAAGACTTGTGTCCTGTAGATGTGGGAAAACATCCATCCCTGCAGGCTTTGTCACAAATGGGCACACTCAGAAATATCTTTACCTTGGTCAGTTATTCCCTGTGTGTAGGTTGGTAAAGACACGTGTGACATTTGCAAGATTTATTACTGCCCAGGGCTTTTCATTCACAAACAGAAAGTGTTCAAGTGCACTGACAACATCAGGTTGTAAGATCTGAGCCCAGAGCACAAGTATCTTTACTGTTATTGTGTTTTCATACTTGTTGTGGTTAGAGGACTGGGGTTTAAGAATGCCTTCTGACTTTCACCTTCTCTCTTGCAGCTCTTCTCACCCAGCAGATCATTCCCTGGCTTAAACACTTCGACTGACCCTGTTCCTGCTCTTCCCAACACCCCGCTCCTCGTAAGCTACCAGGTGAGAGTGATGGTGGGCTTCAGCAGGATCAGACACCAGGCTCTTACCTTGATTACACTGCAGCAGGGAGGGGAATAGTTCTGACCATTTTCCCTTCAGAGGGGGAAAGGCAAGAAAATCAGACAGAAAAAAGTCACTGCCCTTTCCCAGAAGTGTCTTGTGTGTCCCTTGGTGGTGTGTCACCATGGTAAAGGATGATTTGAGCTTTCATGGCTTTGCTTTATGCTGCTGAGTACCATGCTGGGTTTAAAGCTGGTCTGAGTCCTTTACTCAGGGCCAGGTTAGAGCACAGCTGGGCAGAATTCAGGCTAGCCACAGCCCTTCTGAAAAGTGATGTAAACATCTGCACCTAATTTGGTGTGGACTAGATGTTGAAAGTAGCTCTTAAAGCACTTGCTGGGCCCCCTGGGTGAGCTCATGCAGATGGTTTTCCTCCTGTTGCTGTAGGCTGTGAGCTGAATTGTAATAGAAAGGTTGTGAATTTGCCTAGGGCTGGTTTAAATGGCAGTTCCTGAGGCTGTGCAGTGTGTCCATAGTTCAAGGAGAACATAAACATTTGGTCAATGCTGTGTTTCAGTCTCAGACTCCTGCAGAGGAGGAGGATGAAGGTGAGGAGGAAGAAACGGAAGAGTTGGGGCAAACAGAGACCTATGCAGAATATGTACCTTCAAAGTGTGAGTGCCTTGCCATTGCATGGGGAAGGGAAGTTCATATAAGTCCATTGTGGACCAACACATTTAACTGCTTCCTTATTTTCCTGCAAGCAGAACATGGTGTTTGCTGTGTGCTCTGACGCAGCCCAAGCTTGTGACTTTCTAGATGAAGTTCCCCAGTGTCCTGGTCCTTTCTCAGTGCTGTGTTAATTCAACAGAACACTTTTCTGTTGCTTGCTTTCTGGAGGGGTGTCACTTGGTTTGGCAGCTTAAAATTTCAGTGGAACAGAAGAGTGAAGAGCAGGGATCATGCTTGTATCTTCTGCTTCTGAGCAGAGGGCTACAGACTATTAATATGGGGTCTTCAGTCTTTTTTGAGGTGCCTCATAGCAGTGAAGAACTAAATCTGTTTTTTCTGCTGTCATGTAGCCAAGATTGGGAAGCACCATCCTGACCTTGTGGTTGAAACAAGCACTCTGTCCAGTGTTCCCCCACCTGACATCACCTACAGCCTTTCCCTGCCACGCTCTGTTGCTGACAAAGGGTCACTCTCTGCACTACAGCTGGAAGCAATCATTTATGCCTGCCAGGTATGACTCAACCCTGCCCACCTTGCACGTCCACCCAGCTGAACGTGAGCCAGCAGTGTGCCCAGGTGGCCAGGAAGGCAAATGACATCCTGGGTTGTATCAGTGCTGGGATGGCAGCAGGGATTGTCCCCCTGGGCTGGGCCCTGGGGAGGCTGGGATCCAGCCCTGATCCAGGGCTGGGACCAGTGCTGGGCCCCTCACTCACTGCTACAGGGACACTGAGGGGCCAGAGCTGGGGAAGAGGCTGAGGGAATGGGGGTGTTGAGGCTGGAGAAGAGGAGGCTGAGGGGAGACAGGAGCCCTCTCTGACACTCCCTGAGTCTGCAGTGAGCTGGGGCTTGGTCTCTGCTCCCAAGTAATAGGACAAGAGGAAACAGCTTGAAGTTGCCCCAGGGGAGGTTGAGGCTGGAGCTGAGGCAGAACTGTTTCCCTGAGAGGGGTGTCAGCCCCTGTGCCAGGCTGCCCAGGGAGCTGAGGCAGTGCCCAGCCCTGGAGGGATCCCAAAGGCGTGGGGCTGAGGTGCTGAGGGCTGTGGGTCAGTGCTGGGCTGGGCAGGGTGAAGAGAGGGCTGGGACTGCAGCAGCTTCCAAGGCTTTGCCAACCCAAACGATTGTGTGATTCTATGTCTTATACTGGGAGGGAGCTGCCTGTTGTATGTACAGACGTTCAAGTGTGTTTTGTAGCAACCTATAGTGACAAAGCTTGGGAAACTTTGGCTTATCGCATTTTAAATACCTTCTGAAAGGATTTTTTGAAGCTGAGGGCTTCTATGCTGCCTGTTTCCCAAACAGGCTAGAACCCTTGATTTTTGTTGCAGAGGGAAGTGCTTTACAGGGACCTTTTCCATGAACTGCCATTTGTGAGCTTGGCCATGACACTTGAACGTTCCTGTCATCATTTATCTGAGCAGGAAATGCTCTTGCATCAACGGGATATGTGAGAGGGTTAAGTGTTGCTGTTATAAACTCCCATCAAAGCTGTTTGCAAAGGCAAAATGTGTTTTAATTTCCAATTCTGTTCTTGGTTTTGCAGCAACATGAAGTTTTATTACCCAATGGGCAGCGAGCTGGGTTCCTCATTGGGGACGGTGCTGGAGTTGGAAAGGGCAGGACAGTTGCAGGCATCATCTTTGAAAATTATCTTAAAGGCAGGAAAAAAGCTCTGTGGTAAGTTGTTGAGGTTTTTCTTTATCCCTTCTTTTCCCGTAAGACCTTGGGGTTAGTTTGGATCTGGGAGTAAGGAATTCCTTAATGCTGATGTTGGCTTTAGAGTTGAGTCATGCTGTGGCCTTGGGTAAGTCGTTTCCACCTCTTTGTGCCTGGTTGCTGTCTGTGAAATGGGAATATTTCCCCTGCAGCACTGATGGAGAATGAGTCACTATGAAATGGCAGATGATATACTCCTTGGAGTGCAATTGTCAAGCCTTTCCCTGCTCTCTTTGAAGTCAGCAGAAGGATATTCATGGACTCTGCTGGTCAGGCCCCTGGGGTGTGGGGTTTTGCTACAGGATACACACAGCTTGGCATAAGTGGCAGACTGGAGTCTGCTGTAAGATCTTGCATTGAGCTGTGTGGGCAGTTGGAAATGTGACAGCTTTGCACACCTACTGTTGCTTTAGTCAAAGCTATTCATCACTGTGCATGTCCCAGCTATCTCCTTAGCAGATAACCAGACCCACGGTTCACTTTGCAGGTTCAGCGTTTCCAATGATCTCAAGTATGATGCTGAGAGAGACCTGAAGGACATAGAAGCCTCTCACATTCCTGTGCATGCTCTGAATAAGGTAGGGAGAGAAGTTGTAACGTTATTGGGGAAAATCAGCCTCCAGTAGCAGTTAGATGGATCTTCCTTAGCGTGTAAAGCAGCAGTCGCTTCTGCCTCCACGTGGCTGGTGACACAGGCAGTAGCAGACAGCAAGCTGCTTGCTGTTCCCTTCTCTCAGCGTGCTCTTCCCACTCTGCACTCTTGCTATTTTTATACACTCTGCAGAGCTGCACTGCCAGCAGAGCTGTTTCCTGCAGGGAGTGAGAAGTGTCTTCAAGCAAGTGCAAAGTACAGCAGGACAGGAACCTTTTTGCCATTCCTGAAGAGTTACAGAATCCCTGAATGGTGGGAGTGGGAAGGGCCCTGCAGAGCTCATCCAGCCCAACCCCCTGCTAAAGCAGCTTCCCCTGGCTCAGGGGGCACAGGAACGTGTCCAGGTGGGGTTGGAAACCTCCTGAGAAGGAGCCTCCACACCCTCCCTGGGCAGCCTGGGCCAGGGCTCCCTCCCCTCAGCACCAAAGGACTTGCTCCTCCTGTGCCAGGGGCACTGCCTGTGTGCCAGCCTGTGCCTGTTACCTCTTGTCCTGGCACTAGAGACTGCAGAAAAGAAGTGTCTCTCCTCACTCTTAGAGGGTGACACCCACCCTTTAAGTACTTAAGTTAGTGAGATCCCCCTGAGCTCAGGCTTCTCTTTTCCAGGCTGAACAGCCCCAGATCTCTCAGCCTTTCCTCCTCACACACATGTTCCATCCCCTCAGCATCTTGATGTCCCTGCACTGGCCTCTCTGCAGCAGTTCCCTGTCTCTCTGGAGCTCAGGAGCCCAGAACTGGACACAGGGCTCTTACAAAGGGAACAGTTCCTGCTAGATGTGGCTGAGCTCTGCTCTCCTTGTCTAACATTTCCCAGTGCTGGTTTCACAGAACCACTTTTCAGAGCACATCTAACTGCACTGGTGGGTGGCTGTGCTTTAGTCTCTTGGCCAGTGTGTGCCACACTGCTGGCCAGTTCACTGCAGCACTCTCCTCTGGTTTTTAATGGTATTAAACAACCAGCTCTTACAAAGTCAATGGAAACCACATGTGCTCAACACCTCTGAATGCACTCCATTAAGACACTGAAAGAGATGTTTGTTTTCAGACCAAATAGGCTTTAAATGGAAACATCTTGAAATTGGGACCATGGTGAGGGGGGGGGTTCCCTTACCTTTTCTTTTGTTACAGGTAGGATCTGTGACAGTAAGACAGGCAACAATCTCACCTGGTCAAAGAGCAAATTGCTTTCTGGAAATAATTACAGCAGATGGGAGGGTTCAGAACCTTTAATCATTCTAAACTGTTGGGTTTAAAAAAAAAAAAGGAATGACTTCACTTGGCCAGCAAATGGAAGTCCTGGTGTGATCTGCACATTTCCCTGTGTGCATCCAGATGTGCTGACACATTGGCCAGTGGAACTCAGCCAGACATTTCGAGCCTCTGTCATCACCCTATCTCAACAAATAGAAGTGCTAAAGGCATCAGCTACCAACAGCTTTTTGTCTCTTCTGCTCTCAGATTGGGTTTTGTCCTTGGAGGCAGGAGCACGTGTCCTGCACAGTCCCAAAGGAGGGGAGTGACGTACTGGGCATGAGCATCGTGAGAGTGTGCGGTCTTGTTCTTCCTCTTTCTGCAGATTAGATATGGTGACACAGCTACCTCAGAAGGAGTCCTCTTTGCTACTTATTCTGCTCTGATTGGTGAGAGCCAGGCAGGTGGACAGCACAGGACACGCTTGAAACAGATTTTGGACTGGTGCAGGGAAAACTTTGATGGAGTTGTATCCTTTAAAAAAAAAACAACCCCACAACAAACAAACCAACCCAAGAACCAGAGAGAGAGAGAAGAATT
Source organism: Urocolius indicus (assembly GCA_013401255.1). Lineage (NCBI taxonomy): Eukaryota > Metazoa > Chordata > Aves > Coliiformes > Coliidae > Urocolius > Urocolius indicus. The sequence continues at coordinate 53,676 of WBNH01005469.1, forward strand.
GCATGCTCATGATTGTTCTTCACCAAGGAACAAAGAGCTTGGGGCCATCTGAAGGCACTGAGAGCATCTGTGCAGAGCAGCCTGGTGCCTGTGGTAGAAGTTTAAATGCTGTAAGCACATGCATCCCCCAGCTCCTCTCCTCCTCCACAGGCTGGAGAGTTAATGGGAGGAGGAGAAGATCGCAGCTGGGATTAAGCTTTGCAGCATTCTTCTCCCTCAGCACTGCAAGAGAAGACACACCTTGGAAGTGAAGGGCAAGGGAAACGACTTCTGTCTCTGAGGAACACAGGACTAGGCAAAACCAACAGATTTCATGCAATGTGGGGAACGAGTCAGTCCTGTTGATATTGGGACCTGCTGTTCAATTGATTGAAGGAGGCTGGGCTGTACTTTCTGTCTGCTCCAATCCTCAGGATAAAAATAGATCCTTTCTCCTTAACTGACATTTCCCTCCAGATTGTGTTTGATGAATGCCACAAAGCCAAAAATGCTAATTCTACTAAAATGGGCAAAGCAGTGCTGGACCTTCAGAACAAGCTGCCTCGAGCAAGGGTTGTTTATGCCAGTGCCACGGGTAAGATTCTCTCAGCATTGTGTGAGCACCAGAGCGCTGCTGTGAGCTGAAGGATAACCCTTAAGATTTGAGTCCATCCACTGAGAGAACACGTTCATGTAGTGCTAGAAGGCAGACTAGAATGCTAAGGTCTGCCCAAGCCTCATCACTGCCATTACTTGTAGTTTCTTTGCAAATCAGACAAATTTCTCTCCAGTTTAACTTGCTCCTGGCCAGCTCTTCAGCTGTAGGGTGATGCCCACAGTGTGTGGAGGGCAACATTTGGAAAGGTCTTTGAGTCTCCTAAGGCAGAATAGCAAATGACCCTGCTCTTAAGAGTTCACTTTACTTGAGTCCAAACCATTCCCAACTGCTGTGGTTTTGCTCACAGTGAATTCTGTTCAAACAGGTGCCTCTGAGCCAAAAAACATGATTTACATGAGCCGCCTGGGGATCTGGGGAGAGGGCACCCCTTTCAGAGCCTTTGATGAGTTCCTGCATGCAATTGAAAAGAGGTAAGTCATGTCCAGCATCCCTTTGCATCTTGGCTTATGTTTTGTGGCAGTCCTTGTTTGGCAAATGAGTGCCTGGAGACAGTGTGAGGGCAGCTTGAGCCCAGGAAAGGTGGTGAATCTGAAGAGACACTCACCCACTGCTGCTCTGTAGCAGAGGAAGGAAGGGGTTTCACAGCTCTCTTCTTCTCCCAGGGGAGTTGGTGCAATGGAGATCGTGGCAATGGATATGAAGGTCAGTGGAATGTACATTGCCAGGCAGCTCAGTTTCTCTGGAGTGACCTTCAGGATCGAGGAAATCCCTCTGGATCAGAAGGACAAGATTGTCTACGACAAGGCAGCGAAGCTGGTGAGCTACTCCCACTGCAGTGGGGAGACTGATGTGTTGTCACTCTTTGGGCACAGCCACTTGTTATGTGGGAGGGTTATATTGGCTCTGACCACAAACCTGGTTTGTTCATAAGAAAGCACACACTCTAACCTTACACTTTTGTGTTTCTATTTAGAAGTTCTGTATTTGCAAACCAGAGCTTGCAATGTCATGGCAAAGCAGAAGGGAGAGAATGACAAATCTGTTCATTCAACCTAACACAGTGACAGAAATATTGATGTTAAATCAGATTATCAAACCCAGACTGTTTGAATGACCTCTCACACTGCAATAATGAAAAGGAATCACAGAATTCTTTTGGTTGGCAAAGCCCTTGAAGCTGCTGCAGTCCCTTCTCTCACCTTGCCCAGCTCAGCACTGACCCACAGCCCTCAGCACCTCAGCCCCACACCTTTGGGATCCCTCCAGGGCTGGGCACTGCCCCAGCTCCCTGGGCAGCCTGGCACAGGGGCTGACACCCCTCTCAGGGAAACAGTTCTGCCTCAGCTCCAATCTCAACCTCCCTTGGCGTAACTTGAGGCTGNGAAAACAAAGAAACCGAAGTCCTTAACTCAACCTTTGTTGGTGTTGTCTGCAGTGGGCAGAGGCTTTGATGGTGTTCCAGAAGGCAGCTGACTGGATCGGTCTGGAGTCTCGGAAGTCACTGTGGGGTCAGTTCTGGTCGGCTCACCAGCGCTTCTTCAAGTACCTGTGCATTGCTGCTAAAGTCCAGAGACTGGTCCAGCTTGCCAAGGAGGAGCTGGAGAAGGATAAGGTGTGGTAGCAGAGCATTAGGTTTCATTTACAGGGTTTTTTTTCTTTCATAGTCTGTAACCAAAGGGAGTTATTTCTTGTTCATCTTGACTTAAAAACAGTATCAAACCACTTTGAGGTTGAATTTCTACCCAGATGAAGCAGAATGAAGTGCAGTGTTAACGTGGCCTTGTCTTCTGAGCCTTTACCCGCTGTTTGTTTATGGTAGATGTGGGCAAGCTGGTCTGAAGGGGTATTTTGTGCCACATTCAACCCAGAAGAGGTACCAGAGGCTTCACTTGGAGCACAGCTCTGTCCTTTCATCCATCTTGGATGCAACTTGGAAATTTTGGGCAGAAACTACCTAGCAAAATAAGTTGGTTTCTGTAAGCAGAGTCACTCTCTCCGTGGTGGGAGCAGAGGGATGCTTTGGTTGAGGCATGCTTGTTCATCAGGAGGCTCAAGATCACAGACCCAGCACATATTTGGGGCTGGATCTAAGGAAAAAGTGCCTGGGACTGTAAAATATAATATCATTTGTAGCTGTTTGCCCCTCCCTCACCCTTTGCTGTGCCATCTCCTGTTTCCCTGCAGTGTATTGTCATTGGGCTGCAGTCCACCGGCGAGGCTCGCACCAGAGAAGTCCTGGACGAGAGCGATGGGCATCTCAATTGTTTTGTCTCTGCTGCAGAGTGAGTTTATAATCCCAGGTTTTATTCTTGGCGTGGGGGAAGGATGCATGGGTGGCTGGAGGTGGGCTAGGAAAAGCCTTGCCCTGGAGCCACTGCTCACTTGCAGTTCTTGAGCTGCAGTTTTGTGATGCCTCTCTGTATTCAGGCTGTAAATGGAGAGGAGTCTGAGCTGGATTCCTGAGGGAGTTTCTTCAGTGTGACTTTATGAGTTAGATCCTGGATTTTGAGGTCTCCTGTGGTCTAAACTTGCACAAACAGCCTGATCTGATTCTCCACGTATGTAAAAGAATTGGCAGGTGCAGGGGAGCCAGATGTTTGAGCTCAGATGTAGTTTGTGTGGGTCTGACTCTGGAAAACAGGACTGTTGACACTGAAAAAATGAGGAAGAGAATCTCAGAGGCTGGGGTGATAATGTGAGGTGGCCTCGTGGGAGCAGTGGGAGGAAGAAGTGGTCCAAGGAGTTTATATTCACGAGGCAGGACCAGTATCCTGGTTGTGTTGCTTTTATTTCTAGCTAAAAGGAGAGTTGGTGGTGCCTGAAGTGAAGCCAGCAGCAGGACTCATGCCACCCTTTCAGCAGGGAATGAGCCTTATGCCCCTCCTCATTCGTGCAGCTTTCAAAACACCAGCCCACCCCGTGAACGTGGCTGTTCCTCCACAATAGGTGACAAAAACCTGGGACATTGGGTTGAGTTGCAGTTCCTCTGTTCTGCAGGTGGCCAGGGCTGTTAACTGTTTTCTGTTTGAAGTGAGAAATGCAGGTGAAAGCCCTGAGAGATGCCAGAGACAGTATGTGTCCAATTTAGGATGTTTCCTCCCACGTTGGTGAGGGGTTTGTGTTGGTCTGTGTCACTCTGCTGTCTTCAGCCCATTCCTGAAAAACCAATAGCAGATTGGTGACAGTAAGACACGTTTAACAACTGCTTAGATTGATTTGGTCTCTTGGATTGTGTTTCATGTCACAGAATTCAGAGACACCCTGTCTAGAGGAGTGTATTGTCCCTTTGAGCTGTGCTCAGCTCTCGAAGGAGGGTCTGTTAGCGATCACGCACACGGCTCCACTCTGGCCCCAGTTGGAGAGGGAAGAGCTCTTTGTTCAGCAGCATTGGCCAGACAACCAAGTGTCTTCTGGCATCTACTGAGCCTCCAAATGTGGTGTCCTGATTTTATAGCACTTGAGGGGATTTCTTGAGGGGAATGTGCTGGGAAGAAGCAGTTGTTTCAAAGATGCCGAGAAACGGGGTTAAAAATAAATGGATTGTTGAGTGAGCAAATACCAACCCAACCCTTTGTTTGCAGGGAAGACAGAGAGTGCAAGTGTTGGGAAAAGGAGCAGGGTTTCTTGGCAGGGAGGCTCCAGACCCAAGAGTGAGTCTTTGTGTTTTGAGCCCAGGGTCGCCCCTGCACACAGGCCACGACCTGGAGTGTGTCCACAGATGGGCAACGAAGAGGAAGGGGCTGGAGAATAGTGTGGTGAGGAGCAGCTGAGGGAATGGGGGTGTTCAGTCTGGAGAAGAGGAGGCTGAGGGGAGACAGGAGCACTCTCTGCAGCTCCCTGACAGCAGGCTGCAGGGAGATGGGGGTCAGGCTCTGCTCCCCAGCAATGAGTGATAGGACAAGAGGAAACAGCTTGAAGTTGCCCCAGGGGAGGTTTAGGCTGGAGTTGAGGCAGAACTGTTTCCCTGAGAGGGGTGTCAGCCCCTGTGCCAGGCTGCCCAGGGAGCTCGGGGAGTGCCCTGGAGGGATCCCAAAGCCGTGGGGCTGAGGTGCTGAGGGCTGTGGGTCAGTGCTGGGCTGGGCAGGGTGAGGGGAGGGCTGGGACTGCAGCAGCTTCAAGGGCTTTGCCAAGTGAAACGATTGTGTGATTCTATGAAAAGGGCTGTGCCTGGTGCCTGTAATCACAGTCATGTAACAGCCAGCACAGGGCTCAGCCCCTGCAGGGAGTGAGGCTCTGTCTGTCCCCCTCAACCCCTCATGCCAAGGGTCTTAGAGCTCCCTCCCTAGTTCCCAAGACTCCCTTTTTCTCACTCAGATGAGTTGCCATTGCCATGTCCATACCTCTCAGCTGTCGCTTTCCACAGTGTGGGTTTTTCCCACTCAGGGGTGGTTCAGCACTGCTCCCCCACTGTGCTGCAGGTTCATCCCCACCCAACACCATCAGCATTTACGCCTTTGCTCTTTTATTTGCAGAACAGCCCATGGGAACATTTGTTTTCCACCTCTTCTGATGTTTTGTTTTCCATTCACATACCCATGTTGTGTCACTTCACTCTGTTCCGTGGGCGAGCCCATGGCCAGTTCATCAGAGGATGAGGTGGAGCACGTTTGTTGGGCAGCCTGACAGTGGTCTTTGCTGTTAGAGCATGGACAAAGGGACACTGGGACTTACTGGATTGTTCCCTAGTGATGTAACAACTTCCCAGTAGAGTGTTTCCCATTTCAAACTCCCCCTTTGTTGCTATATAAAGGTCTTGCAACTTTGGCATTCCCACGTGGTAGCGCAGAGCCCCGGGGCTGCTCTGGCTCCCTGGCAGGGCCCCACTCCCTTTTGCCTGCAGGGACTTCACACAGAGCATTTTTCCTGACATTCCAGTGCTTTGCCTTCCCTCAGCACCCTCCTTTTCCAGCTGAGGATCTGCTGGCACAGCCCACGCTCCCTTGGCAGAACCCTTTGGTCAAACCAGGCTGGGAGTTGCTGCTGTTGTGGAGAGCCAGGCCCGTGCCAGTGGCTGGCTGAGCAGGTGCTGGTATTTGTGGTGCAGGATTTAGCCCTCTTTCAGGAAATGTGGTGCTATCTCAAATACATTTTGCTACATGATAACCAGCAGATGTTCCTATTCCTGGTAGCTAGAATAAATTTTGCATCTTACTTTCAGAGGCGTCTTTCTATCACTAATTCAGAAGCACTTTCCTTCAACCAAAAGAAAGAGAGAAAAAGGAACTGGCATTAAAAGAAAACGTAAGAGCACACTCCACTGCCCAGCATCTGACCTCCTGCCTTGCTGCTTCACCCCAGCCACTCAGCTTTTTCTTTGCCTTTTTCCCCTTTTCCCTACTTCATGCTTTTTGCTACTCTGCCCTGGTTTCAGTTTGCCCTCCCGCACATCTCCCATCACTCTCTGTCCTCTGGAGGACAGCAGCTCTAGGCCATTCACCCTTTCCTCCCTTCTAACCCACTTCCCTGTCACAGCCTAGGCCCTTGCCTCCACCACTTGCCCAGTAGCTTTGTCCCTTTCCCTCAGCTGCTTCCTTGCCTAGACTGGTGGGCAGATTGCACAAGAGTCCTGGCTGCATGTCTGAAGGCCTCTTGCAGCGAGGTGGGGGTTTCTCCACTGCCCCTTACTTATAGCATGACAGGTGTCCTGGGGGAAAAAAAACCCACACTTCCCTGCTGAATTATTGGCTGCAGCTGCAGGTAAGAAGAGTTTTGGGATTTCTCCTCCAGTGGGATATGGGAAAGGGGTAAGAGGGGACAGCAGCACTGGCAGATTGTGGAGGTCATCCTGAGACTGGCTGCTGTTGCAGAGCAGCCTGTGCAAGCTGGTTTGTGAATCCCCTCGTGCAGCAGGGGCATGTCTTACTGGGCTTGGAAGTAAACAACATCTTGAAACACTGGCACCTTCCCATGTGCTGCACATTCCTCTGGAGACAGTCACCTGCAGGCTCCTTCCCCTCAGCGCTCAGCACTGCTTAGAGCCGGCTCTGTGTTCATCCTGACGTGTGCAACTAGCTTCAGCCCTGATAAAGATTGCCTTGTTCTTCCTTTCTCTCTCTTCCTCTCTCTCCCTCCCTTCCTAACTGCCCTCCACTCCACCCGAGAGGCTCTTGTCTCTCCAAGGTCAGCCTTTCATTTGGGGCAGTCTCAGCTGTTTAGTGATTTCTCCTCTTCCTTTCTGAGCTGGCACCTGCTGTTCTGCGCTGCTACTCCAGGCTGGAGGCTCCCCCTTGACGCTGCTCTTTCTCCCTCGTAGGGAAGCCGAGGGGCCGCTTTCACAAGGCTCTGAAGGGCTGTGACTCCATGAGTGTCATCAAGATCAGTGACAGCAGCACCGACTCTGACATGGGGCTGGACAGCGACTTCAACTCCTCCCCGGAGTCAGTGTTTGAGACAGACGATGTCATCTTCGTCGACACCTACAACGGCTTCGAGGACAGGAGTAAGCAGAGCAGCAGCTTACAGACAGTGGCAGATCAGATGGGACCCTTTTTGGGGAGGGGATCTCTGGCTAAGGGGATTGCAGGGTCAATGTGAGGAGACTCTCTTGGTGTCTTCTTAGAATGGTGAAGCTCCTTCTGTGCTGGGGACAGCTTTCGGTTAGATTTTATCCTGTGCTGGTCAAAATTGGGCTTGTGAGGCTGATTCACATCAACCTGCTGTGATCAGTGAGTAGAAAGAATTTGTCCTGCCTGCTCCTTCCCCCACCAAAACAAAGGGAAGCACAGAGGGAATTCACTGCAGCATTTACTGCAAGGCAGGATGTCTTTGCTCATCACAAGGTGTCTTTGCCTGCTCCCAGAAGCCTTTTGGAACAACTGCTTTTCCCCTCTCTGAGTGGCAACCTTTGCATTGTACATTGCAGGCAATTTTCCCATGCTGCCTCCCCAGAGGGAGATACACGGCCTGAGAGAACTAGAACAAGTGGAAAAGCTGAAGCAGGACCTCCTAGCAAAAGTAAAAGCACTGGGCAAAGAGCTACCTCTCAATACTTTGGATGAACTGATCAAGAGCTTTGGGGGCCCGGAGCGTGTGGCTGAGGTACAGATCCCAACCAAGTGTATTCTTTGGTGCCAGTGGGAGACAGGAAAAGGATGGATGGAAAAAGAGTTTCCTCTCCTTTGCAATCTGAAGAAGCTGTTGAGATTTGACTTGCTGCGCTGTTGCAAGTGTGTCCCCTCTGCTAACAGCTTGTGTGTCTCCTGTGTGGTGTGTGCAGATGACGGGGAGGAAGGGCCGAGTGGTTTGCAGAGCCGACGGCTCCGTCGTGTTCGAGTCTCGTGCAGAACAAGGGCTCTCCATAGACCACGTCAACCTGAAGGAGAAGGAGCGGTTCATGAAAGGGGAGAAGGTCAGTCAGCTTTGAGCTAAAGAAACCTCCAAACATCTGCATTGAGAGGGGAAGGAAAGGGAGAGAATGCCTCTTTACATGCTTGTGCTTTGCCAGCCTCAGGCCAACAAGGCTTTCTGTGTCTCTGACCTGCTGGAAGGTGACGTGGAGCCCCAGGTCCCTTCATGAGCTGAACAGTTGTGCTTCAAGCTATTTGTTGAAGCAGTTTTGCAGACATCCAGGAATCTCACTCCCCCTTCTCACTTGTTTTCTGTCTCCACTAGCTTGTAGCAATAATCTCTGAGGCCTCCAGCTCAGGTATCTCTCTCCAAGCTGACAGACGGGTGAAAAACCAGAAGCGTCGTGTCCACATGACACTGGAGTTGCCCTGGAGTGCAGACAGGGCCATCCAGCAGTTTGGTGAGTCTTGCTCACTGTCCCCTGACCCTGAGTGTGGCTCAGAGCACAAGGTCTAGGGCAGCCCTGGGAAGGGAAGGTGTGTGTGGCTGCCCCAGCCAGGCTTGTGCTGCTGCTGTATTTGGCTTTCTGAGGTAACAGCACCTTGCAGAACACGGTGCTCTTGTGTTTTGCCAAGGATGGAAATGGCAGACACAAAGCAGTTGTGACTGATTTATCTTGAGGGGAAGGTTTGTGTTGACTTCAGGAGTGATTTACAGTGTGGGAAGGGAGAATCCTCCCATACATGTTAGCATTGTGTCCTCAGGAAACATGCTGGGGGTGCCTAGACATTTTAATCCCACCTTGGGGATGCTCTGTAGGGTGAACGGGGACATGAGCACAGCAGAAATGTCCATCCTAGCTCATAGCAGGGTGTCCCTGCTTGACCCCAGAGGGTCAGAGCTATTAACTCTGCCAAGGTCTCAGCAGCACCAGGCTGATGAACACAACTATGCCACCGTCCTTTTCCCCTGTGCCACCATCCTTTTCCCTCAGAGGGAGATCTCATGTGAAAGCCAACTGTGACATGGAAAGTTGTTTTGGCTCTGTGACCTCTTGCTCAGCTTCTCTTCCTGTACCTGCCAGGCTGTACCAACCTCTCCTTTCACCTCTGTTCTCGTGGCCCTGTAGGTCGAACGCACCGATCGAACCAGGTTTCTGCTCCAGAGTATGTTTTCCTCATCTCTGAGCTGGCAGGGGAGAGGAGGTTTGCATCCATCGTGGCAAAACGTCTGGAGAGCCTAGTAAGTGCCCTGCAGCAGAGACATGAACTTGTCCATTCCAGTTCTCTCTGAAGAGCTGCTGCTTTGGTGTTCTCACTGGCATGGCCAATGTAATGAGCACAGGGGATTGCATCAGCCCTGACTGAAGGCAGCACACTCAGGAGCTTTTAGCATCGTGGGATTTGGGAAAGGAAGTGAATACATAACCAAGACATCAGGAGGAATTTCAGGGAAGCAGAACCCAATTCCAGATGCTGGAATGCCCCCACTGTTACAGGAGCACACACCCCCATCTGTTTCTGGAAAGCTGATGGAATCATTTGTCTGTTTCACTTTCCTTCTGATAAATCCCCAAATACTTGCACAAAGTCTCCACGTTCCAGAGGAATTCTGCCTCCCCACAGCATGTTATTATGCTGGCTTCTTCTGAGAGGTGGCTTTGGCCATCTCTCTCTAGTGTTTCCAAACAGCTAGAAGTAACAACTTTTTGTTCACTCTGTCTTCACAGGGTGCCTTAACCCACGGGGACCGCCGGGCCACTGAGTCCAGAGACCTCAGCAAGTACAACTTTGAGAATAAGGTAACTTGGAGCTGTTGTCAGGGCAACTCAGGCAAAGAGATGAGCTCAGTGGAGAGGGACCTGGGAGTGCTGGTGGGCAGCAAACCAAACATGAGCCACAATGTGCCCTTGTGGGCAAGAAGCCAATGGCATCCGGGGGGGGGAGGGAGAGTGTGGGCAGCAGGTCAAGGGAGGTTCTGCTCCCCCTCTGCTCTGCCCTGGGGAGGTCTCCTCTGGAGTCCTGTGTCCAGTTCTGGGCTCCCCAGTTGCAGAGAGACAGGGAACTGCTGCAGAGAGGCCAGTGCAGGGACACCAAGATGCTGAGGGGATGGAACATGTGTGTGAGGAGGAAAGGCTGCAGCCCTGGGGCTGTTCAACTGGAGAAGAGAAGCCTGAGCTCAGGGGGATCACAGCAATGCTGATCAATCCCTAAAGGGTGGGTGTCAGGAGGATGGGGCCAGTGTGTGTTGTGTGGTGGCCAGTGGCAGGACAAGGGGTAACAGGCACAGGCTGGCACACAGGCAGTGCCCCTGGCACAGGAGGAGCAAGTCCTTTGGTGCTGAGGGGAGGGAGCCCTGGCCCAGGCTGCCCAGGGAGGGTGTGGAGGCTCCTTGTCAGGAGGTTTCCAACCCCAGCTGGACACATTCCTGTGCCCCCTGAGCCAGGGGAATCTGCTAGAGCAGGGGCTGGGACTGGAGCAGCTCTGCAGGGCTTTTCCCACCCCCACCATTCAAGGAGTCTGAGATTCTATGAAGTATTTAGCAACTGCCTTCAGTGGGAGCCAGAACCAGGAAGATCTTTGCTGGCATCTACAGGCAGGGTTTGGCCTAGCAGTGCCAGTGCCCACTCGCTGCCTCTAGTCCCATGCAGAACGGGGTGATGATCAGTGCTGGGCACCTGGGGATTGCGCTCCCACAGGGGAGCTGGGAAAGGCTCTGGGCATTTGCCCCAGGGAAGCTGGTGATGGGGTGCAGACATGGAGATTAGGGATAGATGAGGCCCCTGGCACACAGCTTCCCTCTTGGCACAGTTTCTGTGTCAGTGGCCTTCCTAGAGGCTGTGGCTTTCTCTGCAGTGTCAGCAGAAGTGGTGAGACACCCATGTGGGTTCATCCTGTGCCTGACTCTTGTCTCTTTTCACAGTATGGGGCAAAAGCATTAGACAGAGTCCTCTCCACCATCCTCAACCACACAGAGAACAGAGTTCCTGTACCCAAGAGCTATGAGAGAAGGGAGGCTGCATTTTTCCATGGTAAGAACAGAACTGGCTCTGGGGTTTCCGCTGCATCTTGCTGGCAGGGTCAGTCTCAGGTTTGGGATGCCCAAAGGACTGAGTAGCAGGCTGGAGCAGATCAGAGAGGGAACAGTACCACTGGCCTAATGGCTCACTAGTGAGCAGGATGATTGGCCACCCAGATGTGTTTCACCCTGCCAGGCATGGGGGGAAATGAGTCTGGGACAGGCCTAGGTGTGAAACAGTGGCCACAGCTGGAGGGGAATCAGCCCTGCTGGAAAGCTATGGGGAGGCTTAGGCCTAAAATGCTCAAGCTCTCTTTTGCTGTTCCAGAAATGAAGGAAGGTCTCATCTCTGTGGGGATCTGCTGCAATCAGATAAAGAGTGGCACAGTCACAGTGGAGAAAGGTATGTGTCAAACTTGTCCTGCCCAGCATAAGGGAGAAAGGAAAGATATGGGGGTGTCACGGCCATCTGCACCAGCACACAGCCTCGAGGGCTTTGCTGTGCAGCAGAGCAGGATGTTTGCTTTGAGGAGTGGATCCTGTGGGGATAAAGCCATGCTGAAGGTCATGGTTCCCTGCAGCAGCCTGGAGGAACAGCCAGTGGGCTGCTCTCTTGTGCCTTGAGGCTGTGCTGCTGTCAGGAAGGGTGTTGAGTGGTTTATCAGGTGGGTTCTGGGCCATCATCCCTGACCTGCTGTGCTCTTGCAGACTGTTCCATCACCAAGTTCCTGAACCGAATCCTGGGGCTGGAGGTGGACAAGCAGAACATGCTCTTCCAGTATTTTTCTGACACCTTTGACTATCTGATTGAAAAGGACAAGAAGGAGGGCAAATATGACATGGGCATCCTAGGTATGGAAATGGCCACACCTCTCCCTGCTGCAGCCCTGAGCTTCCCTGTTCCTCCCTGTGCTGACTGATGGCCCAAAGCCACCTCAGACACTGCAGTGTCCCCACACAGATCTTTAGACTCTTGTAGAGAGAGTTATCCTCCCGCGACGGAGCTTTTCCTTCCCCTCTCCTCTGCCCCGGGGAGATTTCATCCTCCTGTGTCCAGTTCTGGGCTCCCCACCTCCAGAGAGACAGGGAACTGCTGCAGAGAGGCCAGTGCAGGGACACCAAGATGCTGAGGGAATGGAACATGTGTGTGAGGAGGAAAGGCTGCAGCTCTGGGGCTTTTCAACTGGAGAAGAGAAGCCTGAGCTCAGGGGGATCTCAGCAATGCTGATCAATGCCTAAAGGGTGGGTGTCAGGAGGATGGGGCCAGTGTGTGTTGTGTGGTGGCCAGTGGCAGGACAAGGGGTAACAGGCACAGGCTGGCACACAGGCAGTGCCCCTGGCACAGGAGGAGCAAGTCCTTTGGTGCTGAGGGGAGGGAGCCCTGGCCCAGGCTGCCCAGGGAGGGTGTGGAGGCTCCTTGTCAGGAGGTTTCCAACCCCACCTGGACACGTTCCTGTGCTACAGGAGGATGGATCTCAGAACAGCTTTTTTTGTCCTTCTACAGATTTAGCCCCAGGAGTGGATGAGATCTATGAGGAGAGCAAGGAGGTCTTCCTGACCCCTGGGCACCCACAGGATGGGCAGGTCGTGTTTTATAAGGTAGGCAGCCTGCACAGCTATCTCTGCAGTCCAGTCCTCTCCAGTGCTTCCCAGTCTGGGGCTTTGAGCTGCTGGATCCTCCCCTCTGCCCCGTGGCTTTGTGCCATGTTTGGGTCACATCTGCCTTGGTCATGAGCAGGTGACTGATGCTGGGAATCCCACAGAGGAGGCAAGGAGAGGCACCAGGGGCTCAGTCTGCCATGCCTGGGAGGGCAGCCTGGCAGTGCCTGTTTCTAGGCTGCAGCAGCAGCAGCACCAAGTTTATGTTGAGGGTGGGATTTGTGAGACAGACACCAATGTGCTTGTTCTTCCCCCTGATGATGTTACAGAATCCCTCTGGTTTGTCCCTCTTTAGATTAGTGTTGACAGAGGCTTAAAGTGGGAGGAAGCCTATGAGAAGTCACTCAAACTGACAGGATGCTTTGATGGCTTTTACCTCTCCTATAAGGTAAGTCTGTGGCTTCTGCCAGGGTGGTACCTCAGCTTGGAGAGTGACTCTGATGGGAGAGGTTTTGCCATGGTTGTGAGAGGTGTCTGTGTGACCTGCTGTGGGCTGGGAGATGCCCGCAAGAAACCCCCATCCTGCAAGGAATGGAGTTATTTCAGAGAAAATATGGGCTTGGGGAGAGAGGCTGTGACTGTAACCATCATCTCTACCCTGACAGATGCGAGGCTCCAAGCACACCTGCCTGCTGGCAGAGCAGAGCCGTGGCAAGAACTTCATCCTCTACAAGCCAAACATTGGGAAGCAAAGCCAGCCTGAGAGCCTGGACAGCCTGCAGAAGAAGTACCGGCAGGTAGGTGGGAGCTGCCAGCCCTCCAAGTGTGGGGAGAAGGAAAAGCCTCTTTCTCTGGGCTTTGGGAGGGACATTTCTGTAAGCCCTTCACAGCTCCTCCTAGCTCTGATGTGGATTGAGCAGAGACAGCAGTAGAACCCAGGTGTCCTGGCTCCCAGCCCTGGATTTCAAGTCTGAGCTGCATGTCAGTGGAACAGTCTCTTTATGCTGTGTGTTTCTTCTGCAGGTGTCGCCTGAGGAAGCCAAGGAGCACTGGGAGAGCAGTTACCACTTCTCCTTAAAGAACTGTAACCACGCAGTCTGGTAAGGCAGCTGCAGCCCCAATCCTTCCCTAGGCAGAGCTGGAGAAGGGGATCCCTGGCTGTGGGGCTGGGCACAGGCTGCCCTGGGGAGGCTGTTGAGTGTCTGTGCTAATTCTTTACTCCCACTTGGACTTGAAGGAACAGGACCTGCAAGCTGGTGCAGGAGGGGAAGGAATGCTTCCAGGGCATGCGCCTGCGACACTACTACATGCTGTGTGGGGCCTTGCTGAGGGTCTGGAGCAAGATTGCCAACATCATGGCAGACATCACCAACACCAGCTACCTGCAGATCGTTCGCCTCAAGACCAAGGAGAAGAAGAAACAAGTTGGTGGGTGAAGTGCTGGGGAAGAGGAAGGGGAAGGAAGGGGAACAAGATGGTTTAGGACAAAGAAGAAAGGGCTCAACTGCCCAGTGCCAAGATTCCTTTCCTAAAAAGGGACATGTTCTGGCCTGGAAGCATCCACTGCTTAGGGAAGGAGGGGAGTTTGGGGCTATCCTGAGGTGTGTTTGAGCAGAGAGTGTGGGCCAGGCCTGGGCTATCCCCTCCATGCCTGTGGGAAGCGGTGCTGTTGCTGCTTTGCCATGGAATTGCTCTTGCTCTTTGGTTTAATCCCATCTCTCTGCTCTACAACCTGTCTCAGAGGTGAAATTGGTTGGGAATGTGCTTGATAAATGCTTCTCCCATCCCTCTGTCCCTCCCTGAGGTGCTGTGGGGACTGATGCACGTTCCTCCCTTAGGGATAAAGATCCCTGAGAGCTGTGTCCGGAAGGTGCTGGAAGAGCTGAAGCAGATGGACGAGAACGTGAAGCGAAAGCACAACCAACTCCTCCAGGCTGAAGAGCAGAGCCCACAGTTCTCCCTCCCACTGCACCTCCTGTCACAACCCATGGACCTCAGGCAGGCAGGGCTTATGGTCCCCCCGTCCAGGTACTCCCAGCACCAGGATGAGATCCTGGACTTGACCTACAGCCCTCCCAACAGCAGCATTCCCGACGTGGTGATGAACCCCGAGCCCGTTGCGTTGTGCTTCCCCTCGGAGCCCCTGCTCCAGCCACACCAGCAGCACACGTTACCCTTTGGCTTCAGCCACCCTTCTGCCTTCAAGAGTCCAACTCCTGTCCTGGAGGGGAACATTCCTCTGGGCTCTTCACTGCACAACCCCCTGCCTCTGCCTCACCCAGGACCTTTGCAGGCACTGCAGCAGCAGCAGCAGCAGGAGGAAGATTGCCTGGAACAGGATGGCAATATCAATTTTAGGGAGATATTGGAAGACATGCTCAGGACGTTCAGTGGGGCTCCCCAGGAGAATCAGGAACGTCAGAGTGTGATCCAGTTCAGTGGCCCTTACTGAGACTTCTGACAGCCAGCTGGGCATGCCCAGCAAGGTTTGGCTGCTCTGGATCCCCATCCTTTGGCACACAGGTGAGAGCTGGGGAGCTCTGGCTTTCCTGCTGGTTTGGACTGACCCTGTTTGTGGTTTTGAGGGAAGAAAAAAAACCCCAATCCTATAGTTCTTTAAAGCAAAGTTTATTTATATATAATATACAGTCAGGCATGTATAGATTTGTATATAACATCAGCTTAGGGGGGGAGGTGAGAGCTGCCAGGTTCAGCTGATGTGGACTGATGCTCTCTGCTGTGTTCGAGTCCTTCTTAAAGGTCAGTGCCCATGTAGGACTGTGGAGAGATGCCTCCTCCTCAGTGCCCACCCCCCTGCAGACTACTGAGTTTCCAAGCTGGGTTGTGCCTTCCCCACCCTTCCAGCTGCCCCTGGAGTGGGGCAGGGCCACGTCTGGGCTCCACAATGACCCTTTGACCCATTCCTGAAGGACGAGAACCCAGTCCGGCCGAGGGCTGGCTGACCAAACCTTGTCTGCATCCAGACTTGTGCTGCCTCAGCTCTGCTGTGGACCTTGAGGCTGCTCTGGAGGGCTGGGTCAGAAGGCAGGGATGAAGGGGAAAGGAATGCAGTCCCAGAGTCAATAGCCACTGAGCACAAGTGTCCCTCTGTGCAGGGCAGAGCAGGTGTAGCTGAGAGAAGCAAAACTGCCTGTGCCTGCTCTGACCTTCCTGGGGAGGGACAGGGACACCTGGAGCTGCCTGAGCTCTGTGCGGGAGGGCAGGAGCTGGCTGCACCCATGCCATGTTTTATCAGTATGATGGCAGAGCTTGTAAGTTTGTCAGAGCTCAGCCACACTGGGACCACAGGGGCATTCCCTGGAGCAGAAGGGCCACGTGTCCCATCAGCCTGTCCTGCACTTTAGCTTCCCCAAGGTGGCTGTGGCTGGCCCTGCTTTGGCCAACCTCTCCCTTTGGCATATAGTCCTTTTGCCTGGTTGCCTCACTGGTCCTGTTGTGTAGGGTTTTGTCCTTCAGCTCCCAAAGGACACAGGCCTGGGGGGCTGGATCGGGATCCCCAGCCCTGCCCACTGCTGACCTTGGGGAGAGCTGCTCCCAGGCCTCAGAAGGGAAGAGTTCCCTGGTGAGCACCGAGTGTATCGCTGCTCTTGCTGCAAATTCAACCTCTGATACCAAAGAGCAAAGGTCTGCTTTGCAAAGCACTGCCCCAGACAGCCCACTGCCCCTTGGCTGGGAGCAGCTGGGTGAGCTGCCCTCTTGCCAGGACCAAGGGAGCCTCCAGCCCCCCTCTGCCACCCACCATCCCTGCTCCAGCAGCATCTCACCTCGGCGGGTCCCGGGGACACTCTCTTTTGTTTTCTCCTTTTAAAGAGTAAAGCTGCCTGTTGGCTCCAGGACTGGCAGCTCCTTCCACAGGCCTCCCCTCTGCCTCTGCTGCTTCTCTTGGCCTTGAATCATCGAGGTGTTGCCTAGAAGTGGCACCAGGATGTTTTCAGGGGAAAGACACAAGACCTTCCCCGGCTGGTCTGGCCCTGGGGAAGGAGTTGAAGCTGGGAGAGGCCTCTGGAAGGGTCCCCTGTGCCCTGACAGGTCAGTTTTGAGGGGGCTGGAGCTTTACAGTACCAGTGGAGTCCTGTCCTCCAGGCAGAGCTCCCCCCAGGGCTCAGGGACTGCTCTAACACCCTGTTTGCTGGTGGGAAGTTCTCCAGGAGTATCCACAGCACTGGTTTGCCTTCCCTGACACAGTGAACCCACAGGCCTGCTGGCATGGGCTCCTTTGTGAGGCTGCTCTGGTCTCTGCCCTTCATTTGGGTGGCTTGTCCTTTCCCCTTCACTCTCCCCAGCTGGTATCTGCCTCCCACCAGCCCACCGGGGGTCAGCCCTGCCCTCAGGGCTGCATTTCACTGCATTCAAGGAAAACCTCCTTACCTCAAAAGTGAACACCAAAGATGAGGAGCCCCTGTGTTCCCTGGGACCCTGCTGACTGCTTTCTCACAGCCTTTCCCTAGTCCTGAGCTGAGTGAGGCTCTTCCCCTTTCCCCACAACCCTCCTCTATTTAAAGTACATCCCAGTCCACCCCAGTTGTGGCTGTGCCCCGGTTCCTTCGCTCAGCCAGGAGAGAAAAGGACACCAGGGAAACCCAAGTCAGAGAGGCTTAAACTCAGGAATAGCAAAAGAGGCCTCTCCCACGAGGCAACCTCTGCCAGCCACTTCTCCACCATCACCTGGAGCCTTAACACTGGTGGCTTTTGTTCATTTTCACATATATGCAATTGTCCTTCCCTGATCTCTGGGAAGCCAGAGAGCACCTTCAAGGAAAGCCTTTCCCTGCCCCAATCCTGTGTTTTTGTCAGGGTTAATAATATGTTAACAGTAACCTTTTAACTAAATTATTATGCAGTTGTCCTACTGATTGTATTTTTAAAGGAGTCCCTGGTTTTTCCTCCCTCACACCTTTTTGTTGGCACTTTTTACTCTGCTTTGTCGTTTGCCTTTGGTTTTTCTATGTGTATTTATAATTCCTTGAGATGTACATATATGTAAAGAGATTTTTTTTTCTAGAATATGTGCCTTTGACTAATAATTCCTGAATTTTCTACTTGCCTCAGAAGGATCTTTTTTTTATTTCATTCTGCTCAGTAAAAGAAAAACAAACAAAGAAATGGAAAGGGAGCCACAAAGGAGCTTTCTGTAAGTCCCACCTTCTCCTGGGATCCCACCTGGGACTCCATCAGGACAGGGAACCTGAGGGCTCCTGTGTCACCAGCTTGTTGGCAGTTGGGAGCTGCTGGTCTGAGCCACCCTGTTCTCCCTGGGATGAGCTGAGCCAGGGGCTGAGCTGAGGATGTTCCCCAGAGCCAACCCACTGGCCTTCTGTGAGGCTGCTCCTCCAGCAGTGCTGGGAAAACAGAGATAAAAGAGCTCTGTTCCTGCTGCATGGGCTGTTGTTGCTGTGACACAGGGACATCTCCCCCAGGCACAACCATGGCCTCATGGGACAGGGGGAACCACAGGAGACGGGGATGGAGGAGTGATGGGCACCTGGCCATGGCAGTGCTGCCAACTCTGAGGGGGCTGGGGGGCAGCTCCCAAACCAGCCCACCTACCCCAGGGGGATGGTGCTGCAGGTGTGTGTGTGAGGGAATCAAGCTTGTGGGGAGCCCCAGCAGGGATCCTGAGGTTCTTCCCCTCCACCCCTGGCTCCCCATGGGAGTCCAGAGTGGTTGGGTGCCGAGGCTGTTAAGGGCAGACTGTGGGAAAAGAGGCAAAGCAGCACTCCTGGGCAGCAAATCACCTGTAAGAGAGGAGACCTCCCTGCCCACGGGAGACACTGTGGGCAAAGCCAGACACTCCAGACAAAGCTGTGCCTTTGCAAGCACCAACAAGCTGTAGCTCAGCCTTCCCCAGGAGGATGGAGGCTCCTGGCTAGACCACAGCTCCAGCTCTGTGAGGTGTTTCACCCTGTCCCAACACGACTTGGGGTTGTTTTGCCGTATTATCCCTTCTGCTGTGCCAGGGCCAGGAGGGGTCAGGGGCAGGGCCAGGGGCTGCTGCTCAGCCCCTAGACTTTGTTCCTGCTCAGCAGCCTTCAGCTGCCTTCAGAAAGCACTATCTCCCTTGGCTGATGGGAGCAGATGCCTGTTGTGGGGGGTGGGAGGGATCCCAGCTGCTTTGTCTCTGCTCCAGCTTTTCCCTCAGCAGTGACTGAGCCAGGCTTTGTTTGCAATTCCCCTCTCAGCACTAATAAGGATTATCCCTGCTGGGCTCAGGGGTTGCATAAGGGCAGCAGCTCCCAGCCCCATCCACCCTTCAATTCCACACTCAAACACAACTGCTCATTCCTAACGTATTTATTGCAAGGGGACACCAGTTCCTGCTTCTGTGCCCACACAGAAGAGCTGCCCAGCAACAGCCACCAGCCCTGTGAAGTCTTCCTTCCAGCAGATGCACGCCAGATCTTCAGGTCTGCCTCACCAGCAAGCTGGCTTGGAGACAGACCATCATTGGGGCTGGACCAGAAGACTCTACAGGCACCAGGAGAGCCAGTACTGGGGCAAAAGGACACAGTGCAGGGACAAGCTGAGCAGCTCTACAGGTAGGCAGGCAGGTCCTTCTCAATCACCTGCCAACAGAGAAAGGAGCATTGTCCTGGGAGATCATTGCAGCCTCAAAAGCATACCCAAAGCTCCCTTCGTCCTGTCCCAGAGGGGCTGCTTGGAACCAGCTACTCCTTGTGCTGGGCACCTACTTTCCGTGGTGCCAGAGCCAGCCTCCACAGGAAAGCAGAGGAGGAAAAGAGCCAAGGCAGGGCAGCAGAGCTGGCCCCCCAGCAGTGCTCAGCCCCAGCACTGCTGTGTTTCTCCACAGCTGTGCTCTGCAGAGAGCTGCTGACACTGTCACACTTCCCCTTCTGCCCTGGCTCTCGTAACCCCAAGCCACAGCAGCAGCACTCACATAGGGATCCTCCATCGGACTGTACCTCTTCACCACCTGGCCCTCCCGGTTAATGAGGAACTGTGGAAGCAAAGCAGCACTCAGGTGAGCCAGCCCAGCCCTAACACAGGCTCTGCAGCCCCATGAGAGCCCCCCAGGGAGTTTCAGCCCCTGGGACAGGGCTGGAGTGAACCCAGAGAGGAGCTCCTAGGGGTCTCGGGCAGAAGGACCAGGACAGCACAGGAGCCACTCAGGACACTTTTACCCTGCCAGCAGAGCCTGTGCAGAAGATCCCTCCCCACTACAGCCCCCAAAGGCTGAGGAGAAGCCCAGGAGAAGGCAGCTGTATCCTACCTTAGTGAAGTTCCATTTTATTGCACTAGGGAGAGAAAAAAAAAACAACAGGAGTGAGGTTTTGGCAGAAAATCCCTTCCCCTGACTGCAGCCAGGCTCTCCCTGCAGACCCCCTCGCTGTGGGGCTGGTGCTTTCTGCAGTCTCCCTTCCCACACACTCACTTGCCCAGGGTGCCTCTTCCTTTGGGCTGATCCTTCATCCACTTCCACAGCGGGTGGGCATTGTCCCCGTTGACATCGATCTTACTGAACATGTCAAACTTCACCCCGTAGCCTTCAGCAAACGCCTTAATCTGAGCATCATCCCCAGGTTCCTGAGGAAGGCAAGAGGAGGGAGAAGCCCTTGAGGCTCTTGAGGACAACCCAAGGCGGTCCCTGTGCTCCGGGAGACGCCTCCTCCAACCCTTCTCCCCACTTACCTGTTTCCCAAACTGGTTGCAGGGGAAGCCCAAGATGCGTAAACCCTTCTCAGCGTATCGGGCGTACATATCAACAAGCTGAGTGTAGTTTACAGGGGTTTTTCCTCACTTGGAAGCCACGTTGGTGATAATACAGACGTAGCCTCTGGGAAGGGAGCGGTGAATCAGCAGAGAATGGCCCCTCACCCCCCCTCCCCAACCCCCACCCGGGGGTGCGGTGCCAAAGGAGCCACTTTTGCCTTGGTTGTGCAACACATCGCCCCTTTGAGGCTTTTAAATCACACCCCGAGCGCCCAAGCGCGTCCCCTCCTACCGGTATTTCTCCAGGGACACGTCGTTGCCGTCGATGTCTCGGGCGTGGAAGTCATAGATGGCCTTGGCCGAGCGCCAGTCCTCCGCCTGGGCACACTGCGGGGGGGAAAAGGGGGGGACACGGCCGCGGCTTCAGCACCACGCTGCAACCCCCCAACCCCCCCAACCCTCACCCGCAGCTCCTCCGGCCCGGGGCAGCCCCGCAGCTCGGATGGAGCGGGACGGGAAGGGGCTCGGTCACCACCCCCAACACAACACAACCCGACCCAAGCCAACCCGACTCGACCCAACCCAACCGAACCCGACCCAACCGGACCCAACCCAACCGAACCCGACCCGACCCGACTCAACACAACCCAACCCGACCCAAGCCAACCCGACCGGACCGACTCAACACAAGCCAACCCGACCCAAGCCAACCCGACCCAAACTCGACCCAGCCGGACCCGAACCAACCCGGCCCGATCCGACCGGACCCGAACCGAACCGACCCGACTCAACACAACCC
>WBNH01005469.1:75387-95728 GCA_013401255.1 Urocolius indicus
GCGCTGCTGCACCACATGGCACAAAACCTTCTTTTACCCCCTCCGGCAGCGGTAGGACTACGGGCGGAGGCTGTGTAGCGGCGAACCCTGCACTTGAGCAACCACCAGCCCCCTTACCCACTGTGTCCACTCCACCCCACCCCACCACACCCTTCCCCCCCTCACCGCGCTGCCGCACCCCACGGCACAAACCCTCCTTTAAACAACCCTCCAGCAGCTGTAGCACTACGGGCGGTTACTGTGACCCAAACGCACCAACCCTCCACTTCCCCTTAACGAACCACATTCCCCCATTACGCTCAGAGGCCACCCTCCCATTTGTAGTCCTTGGCAGAGGACTACAACTCCCAGCATCCTCAGAGCGCGAAGCCCCCCCCAACCCGCGGGCTGCCCGCTCGAATGCCTGACCGCGCGGGGGAGGGGGAGAGAGAACCTGACCCGCGCGAATGCCTGACCGCGGGGGGGGGAGGGGGAGAGAGAACCTGACCCGCGCGATCAGGCATTCGAGCGGGCAGCCCGCGGGTTGGGGGCTTCGCGCTCTGAGGGCAGCAGCCGCCATGGACGACGAGGAAGAGACGTATCGGCTGTGGAAGATCCGTAAGACCATCATGCAGGTGCGGGAAGAGGCGAGAGGGGATGGGTTGTGGTTGGGGATGATCCCTTCGCTTTGGTTATGATGGTTTGGTAACCAGCGATGAGCTGCTGGGGGGGGGGTGGGGTGTCTCATCACGCGGTGTGTCCAACACCCCCCCCCCGAGGCCTTGTCGTGGCTCTGAAGGGCCTGAGGCGTTGGGTCTCTTGCAGCTGTGTCACGATCGAGGTTACCTGGTGACCCAGGATGAGTTGGATCAGACGTTGGAGGAGTTTAAAGGGCAGTTCGGTGATAAACCCAGCGAGGGAAGGCCAAGGAGGACTGATCTAACGGTGCTGGTGGCTCACAACGACGATCCCACGGATCAGATGTTTGTGTTCTTCCCGGGTGAGTGGAACCTGGAGAGGGGTAAAGGGCTGGGGAGGATCCAGGGGCTGGGGAGGATCCAGGGGCTGGGAAGGATACAGGGGCTGGGTAAGAAGGATAATCTTGGGGCAGGGGCTGGGGAGGATCTTGGGGCTGGGTAAGGATGGATAATCTTGGGGCAGGGACTGGGTAAGAAGGAGAATCTTGGGGCAGGGGCTGGGGAGGATCTTGGGGCTGGGTAGGAAGGAGAATCTTGGGGCAAGGGACTGGGTAGGATCTTGGGGCTGGGTAAGGAAGGATAATCTTGGGGCAGGGACTGGGGAGGATCTTGGGGCTGGGAAGGAAGGAAAATCTTGGGGCAGGGGCTGGGGAGGATCCAGGGGCTGGGTAAGGAAGGATAATCTTGAGGCAGGAGCTGGGTAAGAAGGATAATCTTGGGGCAGGGGCTGGGGAGGATCCAGGGGCTGGGTAGGAAGGAGAACCTTGGTACCCAGAGAGGCTCAGGGCTCGCTGTGTGTGAACCTGGGGGTCATCTTCTTTTAGAGGAGCCAAAGGTTGGGATAAAGACCATCAAGATGTACTGCCAGAGGATGCAGGAGGAGAACATCACCAGGGCCCTGATCGTGGTGCAGCAGGGCATGACCCCCTCGGCAAAGCAGGTAGGAGGGGCATTGCTGCCAAACTCTGTCACAGGAAAGTGCTCTCCAAAACAGATTTCATAGGTGAGGAAGCCAGCGGTGGCTCGTTGCAGTGCTGGGTGCACCCTGAAAATGAGAGAACAATCCTGATACACCTTAAAGAGAAATGAGACACTGACCTGGGGCTGTTTAGCCTGGAGAAGAGAAGACTAAGAGGAGACCCCATTAACATTTATAAGTGCCTGAAGGGTGGGTGTCAGGAGGATGGGGTCACACTTTGTTCTGTGCTCTCCAGTGACAGAACAAGAGGTAACAGACCCAAGCTACAACACAAAAAGTTCAATTTAAACATGAGGAAAAAGTCCTTTGGTGCTGAGAGGAGGGAGCCCTGGCCCAGGCTGCCCAGGGAGGGTGTGGAGGCTCCTTCTCAGGAGGTTTCCAACCCCAGCTGGACACGTTCCTATGCCCCCTGAGCCAGGGGAAGCTGCTTGAGCAGGGGCTGGGGCTGGATGAGCTCTGCAGGGCCCTTCCCATCCCCACCATTCTGGCATTCTGTGATCTCACTTTGGGCACTGTGGCCTTGCTGAAACTGTTTGGAAGTTGTCTGCTCAATTTATAGCCAAAACAGAGCTGCCTTGCTCTCCTGAGGCTCCCTCCCTTGGCCTTTCTCAGGCTGATTTCAAAGGCCTCCCACTCCCAGGTGTCTTCACACCAGATAAGCAGCACTGGC
Source organism: Urocolius indicus (assembly GCA_013401255.1). Classification (NCBI taxonomy): domain Eukaryota; kingdom Metazoa; phylum Chordata; class Aves; order Coliiformes; family Coliidae; genus Urocolius; species Urocolius indicus. The sequence goes on from WBNH01005469.1 coordinate 77,714, forward strand.
ACTTAACTCTCGTCATTCATTACTCAACTCAAAGTCACAGAGTAAAGGAGAATAGAGATTTGGGGCCTATAAATGAGGAGGGGCAGAACTCTAAGGAATCTGAGGAGAGATCCCCAACTGGGAATTGTCTGAAGTCAGGTATCAGTGCTGTGAAAGCCTCTGTCCCCGAGGCTGAGGGGTCTTGTGGCTTGGAGGGGGGTTTGTCTGTCTGGTTTTTAAGTAAGTGAAAGCCTAGAATTTCCTTTCAGGTGAAATCTTTTGCTAAAGCTCATTGTAGCTCAGTTCAGGCTGTTGCTTAACATCAGATTGTGTTTAACCAGAGCAGCTGGTTCTCTCCAGAAGAGCAGCTGAGGGGCCACGAGTAGGCAGGAGGTGGCTGAGATGGAAGGGGATGTTTGCCAATGGTCAGGAGATCTGTTCACTCCATGGGGCTGGATCTGTGTGAGCCCAGGCACAGTGATCCCAGGCTTGTGGCTGAACTGACAGAGCTTTCTCTCCCCAGTCCCTGGTGGATATGGCTCCCAAATACATCCTGGAGCAGTTCCTGCAGCAGGAGCTTCTGATCAACATCACAGAGCATGAGGTGAGCAGTGGGACAGGGGGTGGATTATGGGGCTGGGGGGAGATGATGATAGGGCTGGTGCTCACACTGCCCTTTGCAGGGCAGTGCAGTTGTGGTTTCCTTCCTCACCAGCACATTGCTTCTCCCACCACTGTGAGGAGCCTTTTGCTTCCTCTGTCCTTAGAGTCCTCTCCTGTTGTTCACAGCTGGTCCCTGAACACGTTGTCATGACAAAGGAAGAAGTGACTGAACTGTTAGCCCGATAGTATCCTTTGTGTGAGCTGAAACCAGCACATTTGTGCTCTGCTGAGGGGACAAAGGGGTGTGTGAGCCAGTGATGTGTTCTGCTGGGGAGCCCTTCCCTCCTTGACTCCCTGCACAGCAAGCTGAGAGAGAACCAGCTCCCCAGGATACAGGCTGGAGATCCCGTGGCCCGGTACTTCGGCATAAAGCGTGGTCAGGTAAGAGACTCCAACAGTTCCCTGTGGGCAGGGCAGAGAGGGCAGAACCTCTTACAAATCATAGAATACCAGAATGCTGGTGGCTGGAAGGGCCCTGCAGAGCTCATCCAGCCCCAGCCCCTGCTCAAGTAGCTGCCCCTGGCTCAGGGGGCACAGGAACGTGTCCAGCTGGGGTTGGAAACCTCCTGAGAAGGAGCCTCCACACCCTCCCTGGGCAGCCTGGGCCTGGGCTCCCTCAGCTCAGCACCAAAGGACTTGCTCCTCCTGTGCCAGGGGCACTGCCTGTGTGCCAGCCTGTGCCTGTTCCCCCTTGTCCTGCCACTGGCCACCACACAACACACACTGGCCCCATCCTCCTGACACCCACCCTGTAGGGACTGATCAGCATTGCTGAGATCCCCCTGAGCTCAGGCTTCTCTTCTCCAGTTGAACAGCCCCAGGGCTGCAGCCTTTCCTCCTCACACACATGTTCCATCCCCTCAGCATCTTGCTGTCCCTGCACTGGCCTCTCTGCAGCAGTTCCCTGTCTCTCTGGATCTGGGGAGCCCAGAACTGGACACAGGACTCCAGATGAGGCCTCAGCAGGGCAGAGTGGGAGGAGAACCTCCCTTGACCTGCTGCCCACACTCTCCTTCATGCCCCCAGGCTGCCACTGGCCTGTTTGCCAGGGCGAGCTGTCAGGTTTGGCACAGACCTGTGTGGCATGTCCATGCCACAGCCCAGGCTGAAGCAGGGAGCTCAGCACTGGCCATCTGTGGCTGCTGAGTGCCACCACATTACAGCCACAGCAGGACTGGACCTGCATGGGGCAGGGGAGACTTACCAGCAGTTTCTGCCCCCAGTGAGTTCCTTGTTGGCCTTTCCAGGTGGTGAAGATCATCCGACCGAGCGAGACCGCGGGCCGCTACATCACCTACAGACTGGTGCAGTGAGCTGGGGCTGCCAGGTAAGAGAGTGGGGACCTGAGGCAGCACCTCAGGCTCACCCTGGGGCTCTCCAGGACTCACCCAGAGCTGCCTCTGGGAAAAGATAATCTCAGAATTGTTTGTGGAGGGAACAGTTGGTGAGAGGACAGACCAGAGCAAAGCTTGTGCCTCGAGGACATGGCTGTTGCTGTTCTCTTTCCTCCAGGTGTGGAAGAGCTGTGTGATGCCTCCTGATCTTCCCATCCACCAGAAAATTCTCTTCCCTTGTTGCCTCTGTGTAGTTGTTGCTTGGCCCAGTTCCTTGTTTTCCAGCATGGACTGTGCTGCAGCTCCTGAGCTTTCAGTAAGGGCTCAAGCCATGGAAGCAACGGAAGAGGATGGGGAGAGAGTAGGAAAGGAGGGAGTGGGAAAAGGCCTTTACTTTCCTGCTTTGTGTTGTAGGATCCTATTTTTAATAAAGGTTTGTACATCTGGAGTCCTGTGTCCAGTTCTGGGCTCCTCAGCTCCAGAGAGACAGGGAACTGCTGGAGAGAGGCCAGTGCAGGGACAGCAAGATGCTGAGGGGATGGAACATGTGTGTGAGGAGGAAAGGCTGCAGCCCTGGGGCTGTTCAACTGGAGAAGAGAAGCCTGAGCTCAGGGGGATCTCATCAGTGCTGATCAGGGAGCTGGGGGAGTGCCCAGCCCTGGAGGGATCCCAAAGCCTCAGCTGAGGTGCTGAGGGCCAGTGGTGGACTGGGCAGGGTGAGGGGAGGGTTTGGGATCCAGGAGCTTCAAGGGCTTTGCCAACTGCAGTGATGATTCCATGACTGAATGATTTTATTTGATGGAAGTGTGTCCATCCACACACACCAACACTCATGAGGCAGTTGCATCCTGCAGCACAGACATGGCCCAGCAGACACACTTTAATCTTTCCATGCTTAATTATTATACAAAGAGAAGGGGGCCAGCTCCCCTGTGAAGCTCAAGAGCCTCTTCCCTCCCTCCCTCCCGTTCACCCCTTGCCCACCCCGTGGTACCTGCAGCAGGAGAGAGCTGGTGCCCCCCATTCTGCTCCTGTGGGAATGGCCTGGAACAATCCAGCTGTCCTGAGGAAGAGCCGTGGAGCAGAACCTCTCCCTGGCATCTCCAGCTCTTCTTTGGCTCATTTAGCACTGAATTCCTTCTGGTTCTGTGTACCTTTGGCTTGCTCTGCTGAGATGCGTTTCTGCTCTCCTTCCCCTGGGCTGATCCCTCAGTGTTACACTCACGAGGTGCATCTCACCCTCAGCATCTCCCCAGCCACATCGCTCCCCTGCTTCCCTCAGATAGGGATCTGCTCCTACCTCCCCCATCACTGGTGCTCGTGGAGCCTCCTCAGGAGGTTCCCAACTCCCCCTGGACACATTCCTGTGCCCCCTGATCAAGGGGAACCTGCTTTAGCAGAGGGTTGTGCTGGATGAGCTCTGCAGGGCCCTTCCAGCCTCCACCACTGTGATCCTGTGATCACTCATTGAGCAGATTCCCTTCAGAGCCAGTGGGGTGAGGCAGAGCCAGGGGCAACCTGGCAGGATCCAGCCCTGGAATGATCTGACTCATTATTACAAAACAGCTTTGGATTTGTGCAATTCCTTGGGGAGGTGTGGGGCTGAGTCCCGTGTGTGAGGTGTCTGCACCAGTCCTTGTGCAGCTGACCCTGACCAGGGGGCTCTTTAGTCTCCACTCACCCTGTTGCCCCCCGGGGCTGAGGGTCTCGTGGCACACTCAGCAGTGACAGCAGGAATGCAGCCCAGGAACAAGCAGGGGAATAGAAGGAAACAGCTTTCAGCTCTTTCTAAGCTAAAACTCTACTCGTTTCTCTATGCTTCAGTGCAGAAAAAGTCTCGTAGCTTTAGAAAAATCACCCCCCACTTGGGCTGCTTTGCTTTAACCCCCTTCAGTTCCTTTGCCAGCAGAGGTAGTGGATTCCTGGTGAAGGGTTCTTCTCTTTACCAGAAGCTCTTGCAAGTGGCAGGGGCTGTGAGTCAGGTGAGATCACAGGGAGGAGGCATCTCCCCCTGGCTGACTTTCTCTCCCCTCCAGCTCCATCCCGGGGCCAGCTGCAAGAGCAGAGGTGTAACCTTGCATTTGCAGCTTAGATTTTTTTTTCAGAGACCAGAAGTCCATACACCAAAACCCAACCCAAGCCCTGAGAGATGAGGCAGTGCTGAGGATCCTGCAGCCAGCAAAGCCTGTGCTTTGGCCACAGCCAGCGGGTTGCTCTTCACCTGCCTCCTGCCACGTAGGAAAATGCCCATAAATACAAGCAGCAATGCAAAACCCTGTCAGCCCAGCCAGGAGAAGCACGTTGCTCCTCCAGCCCTGTGTGGCTTAGGAGTGCTGTCAATTAATCGCTGGACTTTGGCTGATAGAGTCAGTTATTAAGTGATAAATGTACCTTGTGGTGCCCAGAGGTGCAGCTCCAGCCCTTCAGCTGAGGTTGGCGCTGGGCGGGGGGAACTTTGCCTCAGCTGTGCCAAACCCAACACTTCCAGGGCCATGAGCTGCTCCCGGTGAGCTGCTCCCTGGGCTGGGAGAGTCAGGAACTGGCCAGGCAGTGCCTGTGGCTGCCTGCAGCTCCCTTCTCCTGCCCTTCTCTCCCAGCCCTGCCCACCGCAGCCAGCGAGGGTCACGCAGACCCTTTGGCTCCTCCTGTCTCACTTTCTGCAGCAGAGGTGTGTGATTAAGGAGCACAACAAAAGCTTAAGCCTGTGGCCTGGCATGGGCACAGCAAAGCTCTGGCTTCCTTCCCAGTCCAGAGCAACCAGCAAAGGGGCTGCCCCACTCCAGCTCCTTCCCCAGAGCCGTGCTGCGTGGGCTGCCAGACGGAGCAGGAGCTCCCACTGCTCCAGGCAGCCTCACCCTGTTTTCCCCTGTCAGGAACTGAAAGGTTCAGGGGTTTTGTGTGAAAGCTCCAGCTATGAAAGAGCAAGAACTCACCTGCAGCTGACACACCAAACCCCTCCGTGTTGCCCTCCCACCCCCCACCAGCACAGCCGGGGCAGCGCCTGGCTTTGGTCCCTTTGCCCCTCTGCTGGGTGGCTCAGACACCCCGGGGCTGCTGCTCGCTGCCAACTGGGCACCTGCCTGCCAGCTGCTGGGCAGTGGCAAGTGAGGCTGTGGGGTTGGACTGGTTTGTGTGGTAGTTCACAGTGGTGGCACTGGAGGGTTCCTCGGTGTCGCTTTGCTCCTCTCCCGGGGGGCTGCGGCAACGTGACGCGGGACCCTCCGCGTCCCACTGGCCCAGGCTGCAGCTCCGGCTGCGCTGGCCCTCGCTGCCATCATCACACAACTGAGCTTCATCCGTGCTGGTCTCACTCTCCTGTTTCCTCAGGTGGGATCGTGGCTCCCCGTCAGCAGCAGCCAGCAGCTCCCCACCGTCCTCCAGCTCGGAGTCAGAGTCAACAGAGCGGTCGCCGGGTTCTGCAGGACAGAGGGAGCCCCGTGGTACAACCTCACCCAGCAGCTTTGCTCAGCAAACTCACCACAGAATCCTGGCATTATTTGGGTTGGCAAAGCCCTTGAAGCTGCTGCAGTCCCAGCCCTCCCCTCACCCTGCCCAGCCCAGCACTGACCCACAGCCCTCAGCACCTCAGCCCCACGCCTTTGGGATCCCTCCAGGGCTGGGCACTGCCCCAGCTCCCTGGGCAGCCTGGCACAGGGGCTGACACCCCTCTCAGGGAAACAGTTCTGCCTCAGCTCCAATTTCAACTTCCCCTGGGGCAACTCCAGCCCTTTTCTTCTTGCCCTGTTACTTAGGAGCAGAGACCAACCCCCAGCTCCCTGCAGCCTCCTGTCAGGGATTGTCAGAGAGTGCTGCTGTCTGCTCTCAGCCTCCTCCACACTAAACACCCCCAGGTCCCCCAGCTGCTCCTCAGAAGACTTGTCTTCCAGACCCTTCACCAGCTTGTGCTGCTGAGGGCAGGGGAAGGGCTTTGTGCTCCTGTCTCCCCTCAGCCTCCTCTTCTCCAGAGTAAACACCTCCAGCTTCTCCTCATAAGACTCGTTTCATCAGCTTCATTAGACCTTTCACCAAGTTATGTTGAGGGCAGGGCTTTGTGTGATGGTCACAGACCTCCCTCCAGATCTGTGCCCGCTGACGAGGAGCCACTGGGCACCTTTCACTGACCTGCAAAGGAGTCGGTGCTGAAATCCAAATTGCCCTTCTCTGAAGGCAGCTCTAGGTAAGGGACACTGCTGGGAGGAGCTGTGGGCTGGGAGCCTGCAGTAGCCTGGGAGGAAGAGGTTTAGTGGTGAGGTCACGGGGGACACGAAAACTTCCTCATTCAGTGAGGAATGGTTCCAGAAAAATAGAGAAACACCAACTTGTCTCAGTGTAGAAGTGTGTAAAGCTCTGTCCTCCCACCCCCTGCCTGCCTCACCCACTGAGGGGTAGGAAATCTCCTGCAGGTGGGGTGGGGATGCACATGGGGATATGAGGAAGCACTGTGAGTTTTCCAAGAGAAGGGCACCAGCCTTGGCCAGGCAGGGATGGGGAAGGTCACTGCTGCCATCAGTCACTGTTTGGTGGGGGGACGTCTTAGGGCTGCAGGAGGCTCTGCCCCACTTGATCTGCTCCAAGCTGAAGGATGAGCATGCTCCTGGCTGGCCCTGCAGCCCTGAAGGAAGCTCCCTTTCCCCAAACTCCTACCAGGCCAGTGCAGGCAGCTGCCTCCTCCTCTCTGCCAGGGTCTGACAGTGCTGCTGTCTCCTTGTTCTCAAAGATGGTTGGGTAGAAGATGATGAGAGCCTCGATGACACGAGCTTGGTGGGGGTAATCGACCAGGGAGGACAGGGAAATGGTGGCATCCGTGGGCCGGGGCCGCATCAGCGTCGGCCCAAAGACAATGCCCAGGTTGCTTGAGGTCATCTTGTTGTCCTGTTCCACTTCCACAATCCTGAGGAGGAGGAAGAACTCATGAGAGCAAGCAGGGAGAAGGGCTGGGTGGATGGGCAGGGCTCATCCAGGCTGCAGGAGATACTGGGATGGCACTGCAGGAATCCCCTCCTGCCACACCAGAGCTCTGTGAGCAGCAGAGAAGAAGCTGCAGCCATAGATCCACCTCCCTGCTCTGGGAAAGGCTGGTGGGGAGGCTGCACTCATCTTCCCACTCCAGGGAAGAAAGGGAAGGTGTCCCAGCCCCGTCATGGGCTCTGGCCCTGCTCTCCTCACCTTCTCAGGTGCTGCAGGAGGTACTGGAGAGTGGCCATGTTCTCCTGGGGAAGCTCCTTCAGCAGCTCCTTCAGCTTCAGCACCAGGTTCACCACCACCTTGTCGGTGTCAGCTCCTTTGTCCACCAGCTCAGGGCCTCCTTTCCCACTCTTGCTCTTGCCCTCACCAGCCTGCAAGCTCTCCTTGGCCAGGCCCATCAGCTCGTTGTACATGCGGAAGGGCATAATGGGCTCCGGCAGCTGCGAACGACAACAGGGGAGGTGGGTGCTGAGGAGCTGAGCTGGGGAAAGGGCTGGAGCACGAGGCTGATGGAGAGCACAAAGCCCTTCCCCTGCCCCCTCAGCAGCACAAGATGGTGGAGGGTCTGGAAGACAAATCTTCTGAGGAGCAGCTGGGGGACCTGGGGGTGTTTAGTGGGGAGAAGAGGAGGCTGAGGGGAGACAGGAGCCCTCTGTGACTCTCCCTGACAGGAGGCTGCAGGGAGCTGGGGGTCAGGCTCTGCTACCCAGTAACAAGTGACAGGACAAGAGGAAAGAGGCTGGAGTTGCCCCAGGGGAGGTTGAGGTTGGAGCTGATGCAGAACTGTTTCCCTGAGAGGGGTGTCAGCCCCTGTGCCAGGCTGCCCAGGGAGCTGGGGCAGTGCCCAGCCCTGGAGGGATCCCAAAGCCGTGGGGCTGAGGTGCTGAGGGCTGTGGGTCAGTGCTGAGCTGGGCAGGGTGAGGGCAGGGCTGGGACTGCAGCAGCTTCAAGGGCTTTGCCAACCCAAATGATTCTGATTCCACTCTGCTTGTCTCTGGAGAAGCCTTGCAGGCACTTCAGAGCCCTTCTGGCTTAATCTGCAGGGATTAAGGACGCGCTTCCCCCTTGAGCCCAGCCCTGAGCCCAATTCCCAAGGAAGTGCACAGGAGTTGCAGCTGCCCTCAAGGGAAGGCAGCAGGGAAGGGTTAATGGTGCAAGGCTGCAGTGCAAGGGGGAAGCCACTTCCTCCTGCCTCGTGGTAGCACCTCGGAGGATGTGGGTGATGCTGTTTGTACCTTCAGTTTGGGTACCAGCATCTGCCAAAGCCAGGGGGAGCCTGGAACAGAGCTGCAGTGAGTGAGTGTCCCCAGGGGCACAGCACCCGCCTGAGCCCATCACGGGGTGTCCCGAGGGGCACAGCCCGGCTCAGACAGACGTGAGCTCAGCCCCGGGCTGGGACCGTTGCCGGATCATTTCCCTTTTCGCGGCTCCGCTTCCCCAATCGCTCAGGACAGGGCGGCTTTGCTGCTTCTGCACCTCCTTTGTTGCCAAGCGACGGGCGAGCAGGAAACCCACAGGGCAGCTCGGGGGAGGCTGCAGACCTTCCCATCCCCTTCCCCTTCCCCTCCCCACCCTCAGCCCCATCGGTGCACAACTACTCCTGCCGGAGCCAGCTCCGTGTCACGTTTGCTTTGGGGAAGGTCTTTCCTCTGGCCATCCCCTGCCCTGCCTCCCATCCCCCAGCAGGGTACCGGCAGCACCTCACCTGTCTGAGATAGAGCTTCAAGACGTTGCTGATGTCATGAGGAGAGGCCTGGGACAGCTCCACCAACTCTTTGCCGTTCTCAAATGCCTGGCAAAGCTTCTCCACACGGGTCTTGACACCGTTAACTCGGTAGATGCCCTGTAAAAGAGACAGAAGTGGAGCTGAAGCAAGGAGAGATGTTTCTCTTCATGTTTGTGTGAGACAGGGAGCGTGTAGCTCCCAGCCTCTCCTTTTTGGGTTGGAAATCCCTCTCAGAAGTTGCTCTGGGGCATCCCCTTCACAGCTCAGATGTCAGTGTCATAGGAAAGAGGGAGGTCAGCTTCCAAAGGCAGAGTGTGGGAGGCATCAGAGTCAGGGACTCTGTGGCTTTGTGCCTCCAGTGATCTGACACAGGAACCTGATGGGTTTTTTTTTTGTGGAAAGGTCATTTCGAGAGAAAGCAGCTGAAGCCACTGGGCTGGAAAAGAGGGAAGAGAGAGTGTGTCACCTTGGTTTTCAGTGCCCTCTTCTCAATCTCAGAAATGCACTTCTTGATGATGAAGGGGATTCCATCTGAGCTGCTCTGAGAAGCTTTTGTGAAGTCCTGTCCAAAAAGCTGCAGCTTCCCTTGGAGTTTCTTGTGGCCACACTGAATGGCCAAGGTCTCCAGGCACTTCTTGTGGCAGGCCAGGTAGCACTGGAAAAGAAGGAGAGTGTGTGGAGGTGGGAGACAGCACCGTGGGTCAGGTGGAAGGGTGGCCAAGATGTTGAGCACAAGGGGAGAGAGGAAACAAAAGCCTTTCTTGGAGATACTGCAGGAGCAATGCTCATGGACCCCTCCTCAGATGGGGAACCATAGAAGAGGGGGAGTTGGAAGAGACCTTTAGAGATCACCTAGTCCAAACTCCCTCAAAGGTTGGACAAAGCTTGGAGTAAAGCTGAGTGAAGGCAGTCCTGCCCCTAAAGTCACGCTGGCAGCTCTGCTTACACAGAGAGCTTGGACCTGCTGGCTGTGGTTACAGCTCTGGCTGTGAGCACAGACGTGTCACAGCTCCTGGCTGGGCTTCCAGAGCACAGAGCATGTGTCTGTCACGAGGGGACAGAGCATCCCAGGGCTCCCCACGGGCACTGCTGAGGTCACCCTCGCTCACGGGACATCCCCTCCAGCTGTTCCACCCACTGAGATCTCTTCCCACTTCTCCCAGCTTTACCTCCTCACACTCTGCTCCCTGGAAGTAAACGTAACTGTTGCACTCGCGGCACTTGGAAGGGGCTCGGAGCTTCCTGAGCCGGTGCGTCTGCGCTGCCCTGGACAAGCCGACGTTTCGGAAGGGCCCCGTGGGAGCTGCCATCTCTGAGCTGATGCCATTGATGCCTAGAAGCAGGACAAAGAGAAATGCCACCTGCATTCTGGCTCCTGAGGAGGTGAAAAGCTCACAAAAGCTACAGGGGCTGCCAAGGTGCTGANCAGGGAGGGTGTGGAGGCTCCTTCTCAGGAGGTTTCCAACCCCAGCTGGACACGTTCCTGTGCCCCCTGAGCCAGGGGAAGCTGCTTGAGCAGGGGCTGGGGCTGGATGAGCTCTGCAGGGCCCTTCCAGCCCCACCATTGGGGGATTCTGTATGGCTCAACAAAGCTTGAGCAGAAGGGTCACTGTCATGGGGCAGACAACCAGCTGCAGGCAGGAGCTCTTCATCAGCATCACAACCCACACCCTGAGGTGTGCAGCTCGGGCTCCTCTGTTGCCCTGCCCTGAGCAGGGCTCACTCCTTGGTAAAGGCAATGCCATCAGGCTCCTCATCATCACCATAAGGGATCCTTCCAGCAGTTGTTCACTCCCACAACGACTGAATTTGGGGAAGGTTGATCTGCACTCAGCTGTGCTGCAGTGTGTGGGGGTCTGGCAGGAGCCCCTTGCTCCCACCATGCTCCCACATACTCTGCTCAAAGGGGGTGTTCTCGTCCTTCTCCTGAAGCTCTTCGCTGGAGGACACGGTGCCGTTGGACGAGAGACGCTGGAGCTTGTGGCTGAACTCGCCTGTCAAAACAAAACCCACATGCCCGTGAGACTGCTGGGCAGGGTGTTCCTCTTCTGAGGGTCTCTGATGCTCGTGGCCAATTCCCACAGCAAACCCACAAGCTGGAGAACACAAGAAATGGAGTGAGCAGGAGCTGTGTGTGAGCAGGAGCTGTGTGCGAGCAGGAGCTGTGTGTGTCCTGCAGCCAGCGTGCTGTGAAGGTTCAGGGGTCACAGCATCCCTGGATGCTGAGGGTGGGAAGGGCCCTGCAGAGCTCATCCAGCCCCAGCCCCTGCTCAAGCAGCTTCCCCTGGCTCAGGGGGCACAGGAGCGTGTCCAGCTGGGGTTGGAAGCCTCCTGAGGAGCCTCCACACCCTCCCTGGGCAGCCTGGGCCAGGGCTCCCTCCCCTCACAGCACCAAAGGACTTGCTCCTCCTGTGCCAGTGGAACATTTTGTGGTCCTTCATCCCATCCCTCCCCACCCCATCCTGTCCCATTGGAGACTGGGATCAGAGCAGGTATTTGCAACATGGTGCCAGTACAAGGCAGATAAAAATGTGACAGTTTTGCCTAATCCCAGGGATGTTTTCAGGCTGTGCTGGATGGGGGAGGATTGCCTGCCCTAGGCTGTTTTGGCTCTCTACCTGCATTTGAATCCAGGCTGCTGTCAACTTCACTGATGGTGGTTGGCCAGGATTTATGGACCTGATGTCCCCTTCCACCTGCAGAGGAAAACACATACTCCACTTGAGATTGCTCCCTGTGTTCAAAAGAACATGGGGGAAGAGCCTGGACACTGCAAGACACTTGAATTATTGAAGGAAGTTGCTTAGTTTCCTGTGGACAGGCTTTGCTGAGCCACACAGTCCCTGAATGGTGGGGGCTGGAGGGGCCCTGCAGAGCTCATCCAGCCCGAGCCTCTGCTCAAGCAGCTTCCCCTGGCTCAGGGGGCACAGGAACGTGTCCAGCTGGGGTTGGAAACCTCCTGAGAAGGAGCCTCCACACCCTCCCTGGGCAGCCTGGGCCTGAATTCCATCATGTCAAGCTGGGGACAGGCTGGGGGTGACCTGCTGGAGAGCAGCTCCAGGAGAGAGACCTGGGAGTGATGGGTGATAACAAACTGACCATGAGCAGCAACGTGGCCTCGTGGGCAAGAGCCAGTGGCAGCCTGGAGGCAGCAAGAGTGTGGGCAGCAGGGCCAGGGAGGTTCTGCTCCCCCTCTGCTCTGCCCTGCTGAGGCCTCATCTGGAGTCCTGTGTCCAGTTCTGGGCTCCCCAGCTCCAGAGAGACAGGGAACTGCTGCAGAGAGGCCAGTGCAGGGACAGCAAGATGCTGAGGGGATGCTGCAAGGAGGAAAAGCTGCAGCCCTGGGGAGAAGAGAAGGCTGAGGGGGGCCCTTGTCAATGCTGCTCAATCTCTAAAGGCTGGGCGTCAGGAGGATGGGGCTGTGGGGGTTGTGTTGCCTTCAGGGACACATCCAGCAAGGGAAAGAAGAGCTAAGAAGATGAAAACTGGTCTGTTAGGTAGGGACCATACCCCATAGATCTGACTTTATGCCCTTCAGGGAACAGCCTGCCCTGCCTGTGATAGACATCTCCCTGGGACCCAGGGGGCTGATGCAGCCCACAGCAGCAGTGCCGTGAGGTCAGTGATGCAGAGGCTCTGCTCTGCTCCTCACCTCTGCGCTCAGCTGCCACAGCCCCACTGTGCTGCTCTTTGGCTCCTGCTCCTCCTTCTGAGCCAGAGCCTCCTTCCTTGGGCAGAGCAGCCCCATCGGAGCCAGCGCCGGGGGAGAAGTCAGTGGAGTTGAAACTGCCCTTCCGGGCCCTGATAAAGGGGGACCTGTGGGCAGGAAGGAGAGAAGGGGGTGTGTAAGTGAGTGAGAAGGAAAGACACTTGAAAAAGCCTCTTCATGGCTGCTGTCCACCCATCTTGGGATGTATGATCTTGTCTCATCCATCTGAGGACGTGAGAGCAATCCCCAGCCCATCCAGTCCCAGCTGTCTCAAGGAGAAGCTGCCTTTGGTCACATTGAAACCCCACTTGTCCCTGCAGCACAGCACGTTGCCAGCCACCAGCACAGAAGAGGGATAAAAAGCACGAGTGATTCCCCCTCTGTCCTTTCCTACCAGGCATTGTGTGACACGTAGGGCTCAAAGTCGTACTGGGTGTCGGGCTCGTCCCCTCGCTGCAGCTGCCTGACGTGGGAGGCATATTGCTGCCCAGGGTCATAGAGTTTGCTGCTTTCACACAGTGTCTGGAAGTTGACAGGCAGTGGAGCTGTCTGCATGTGCATGATCTGGTAGAAGGAGATTGTGGCCTGAAAAAGAACATTGAGGGCATCAGATGTGAGCTTGGTGAGGTGATATGAGAGAGAGAGAGAGAAAAGGAGCCCCAGGTGAGCTGAGAAATCAGGGGCACATGGCAGTGCTTGGGCTGCAGCCTTGGAGCTTTGGCTTTCCAGAGTGCCAGGGAGTGAGGAGAGCTCTCCATTCACCTGGACCTTGTCTGAAACAGGGGTAGCTAAGCCAGGGCTCCTGGGGAGGCAGCTCTGAGCCTCTCCTGAGCAGGGAGCAGCCACCTCCTGAGCCCCACTCACCGTCTTGATGACCTGGTCGCTCTGTTTGATCACTTCGTGGATCTGCCTCAAGGAATTCACTTTGGTATCCTCCAGCTCCTGCTTCTGGGTGTTTGCATCTGCCACACAGGTCCGGTATGTGGCCATGGCCTCATCTGCCTGGGAGATGGGAGAGATGGAAACACTCCACAGGTGAGGAGACTGAGGATAAGAGCTCTTTGCACTTGGACCCTGTTCCTCCAGGCAATTCCTGGACTGTGCCTGAGGATCTGCAGGGAGCTGAGCTGAGCTCAGGGCTGCTCCTGTGCTGGGACAGTGAGGAGCTTCACCCCAGGCACAGATGCTCAGCCTAAGTCCAGAGCTCTCATATCCCTACCTTGTTCTTGGCTTCCTCTTCCAGCCTCCTTTTCTTGTCCAGGGTTTTGGTGGTGATGCTGCTGCTGGTGCTCTGCTGCTCTTCCTCTGCTTTCACAGCCATGTACTTGGCCTTGTCGTGCTCCTCGCTGCGCTGCATGTAGATCTGCTTGGCCTTGCGCAGGTTCACCTCAGCCTCTTGCTGCCCACAAGAACAGGGGCCCAGGGTGAGGATTGAACTCTGCAAGGAGATTATTCTCTCCTCCAAACTCCCCACAGCCCAGCGTTTCTCCAGCCTCCCTCAGCCCAACAGAGGCAGCTGGGACAAAGTACCCACTGGAGAGGGAAGAGGAGCCCAATACCCTCATGTCCCAGCCTGGTTTGGGAAGGCAAATCCAGCCTGTCACTCACCAGCTTCCTCTGTGCCCGGTGCCACTGCTCCTTGATCTCCTTCCTCCGTTTCTCATGTTCCAGGCGTCTCACTGTCAGTGGCTGAATCACAGGAGGGAGAAACAACCCTCACAGTGGTCTGAGCTAAAAGCTCCCCCTCTTCCCTTTGCTAAAGGCTTTGCAAGGAGAAGGTCCCTGTGGCCGTTGTTATCATTCCCCAGCAGCCCTGGGCTTGGTTACAGGGAGGGTTCACATCATGGACAGAAATGTGCAGCCTGAGAAGTGTCAGATGCAGTTTCCCTCCAGACTGAGCTGAGCAAGAGCCACTCGTGACAGGGGTTCCCTTCCTGGGAAACAGCTCCAGAGTAGCTCTGCCTGGCAGTGGGGTACAGCTTGGTCTGGGCTGGAGGGGAATGGAGATGCAGAGGTGCCTCATTGAGGTGGAGAACAAGGAGGAGGTGCCAGATTTCAGGGGGCTTCTCCTAGACCCTGTGTCTAACCCCTCGAGGACCAAGCTGAGGGCTTGGGCTCATGAAGGCCAGAGCAGAGCTGGGCAATTCTGAGCCTGAGCTGAGCAGCCTTCCAGTTTCTGAAAGAGCCATCTGTGGCAGAAGGTCTACAGAGCCCACCAGCCTTCCTCCCTGCCCAGCTGCCAGAGAAGACCCTTCTGAGATGGTCTTTCATCCTCTCACCTGGAGGAAGGTTTGTTGCTGCAGGGTGTTGGCAGCCTGCAGAACCGACGTCCCGTGCTCCATATCCTGCTCCAGAGCCAGCAGGTAGATGGACAGGAAAGGCATGTTGGCCTGAGGAAGGAGAGAACAGACCACCCTGAGCCCCAGAACCAAAGGAGATGCATTCTCCAGTGCTGCATTGGGAGGAGAAGAGCCAGAGGCTCAGCCTGGCTGCCTGCTCCTGGGAAAAGCCCTGTCCTGGAACGAGACTCTGCAGGCACAGGCTGCCAAGAGACTGTGTGAAAGGATTTTGGAAGAGGCTGAAAGGGTCCATGGTGGCACCTGCCCAGTGCCTGGGCTGGAAAGCAGGGGCTGGGGCATGTCTCAGCATTCCCCAGGCTGAACAGCCCCAGGCCTGCAGCCTTTCCTCCTCACACACATGTTCCATCCCCTCAGCATCTTGGTGGCCCTGCACTGGCCTCTCTCCAGCAGTTCCCTGTCTCTCTGCAGCTGGGGAGCCCAGAATTGGACACAGGACTCCACCTAAGGCCTCCCCAGGGCACAGCAGTTACCTTTTGCTTTGGTTGGACACAGGAATATTGCCAAGCAAAGAGTTTTGGTGAACAGCTCTGAGGCCAAGTCACACCAAACGAGCTCCCCAGGGCTGCCTGGCCCTGCAGCAGACACAGGGCAGCTCTGGGGACGGATGGACTCACCTCCTGGCTGATGGTTTGCTTGCAGCTGTTTGCCATCTTCTGAAGCCCTTTGGCAAACTCCATCTCTGGAAGAGAAAGGTTGGAAGTGAAAAGACATTTGAGACACCAGGATTTCCCTGCTGATTGGGTTCCTTTTGAGAAACAGCAGCTTCAGGAAGGAGGTTGAGCACAGCCCTCCCCACATCTGACTCCCTCAGCCTCGATGCTCAGTGAGGACCCCAACCTGTGCTGATGCTGCTGTGAGGGGCTCAGCCCTGCTCTGGAGAGGATTCCCCCCCTCCACCACCATCCTCCCCATCTCACCCAGTGTGGTCCTTTTCTCCAGGTATCCAATGAGGTCCTTCATGTACTTGGAGATGTTTTTGGCATACTGCAGGGCAGCATCCACCCCCCCCTCACAGCGCTGCAGCATCACGTCCACTGCCTCGACAGGAGGTCGGCCTGTGGTGGGACCAGGGGGAAAGTGGAGGAGAGAAGGAGGAGAGACACTGAACGTGCTGCTGGTACTGTGTTCTCTGAGCTGCCCCCTCCAAATGCCTCCAAGCTCAAAGGAGCACTAGAACAGGCAGGAAAAAAAAAACAGGACAGCCTGGCTCAATCCTACAAGTTCCATGGGCTTTCAGCCTGTCCTGTGAGGAGGGGCTGAGGGAATGGGGGTGTTGAGCCTGGAGAAGAGGAGGCTGAGGGGAGACAGGAGCACTGACACTCCCTGAGTCTGGAGTGAGCTGGGGGTCGGGCTCTGCCCCCAAGTAACAAGTGACAGGACAAGAGGAAACAGGCTGGAGTTGCTCCAGGGGAGGTTGAGATTGGAGCTGAGGCAGAACTGTTTCCCTGAGAGGGGTGTCAGCCCCTGTGCCAGGCTGCCCAGGGAGCTGGGGCAGTGCCCAGCCCTGGAGGGATCCCAAAGCCGTGGGGCTGAGGTGCTGAGGGCTGTGGGTCAGTGCTGGGCTGGGCAGGGTGAGGGGAGGGCTGGGACTGCAGCAGCTTCAAGGGCTTTTCCACCCAAAACGATTCAGTGATCCCACGCTCACGCTGTGCTGGTGTCCTGTCAGCTCCTGGTGCCAGCAGCAGCTCTGCCGCCTTTTCTCAGCCATGGAGCTGTGTGTGGCTCAGAACCACAGCAGTGATGGATCTGCTCTGCTGGGCACCCCCCACCCCAAACCCTCTGCTTACCTGTGACATAGCCTGCCATGCCTGAGGGCACACCTTCTCCTCCAGGCCCAGGAATCCCCCCATACAGACTCTCCATGCTCTTTGGGAATTGGGAAGGAAAAGGGTTTGATCAGACAAGAGGAAAGGGAATAACTGATGGTAAAGAGGCAGAAACACAGAGCTGCTGGAGCCTTTCTGCTTCTGGGTGGCTTTTCCCTCCTTGGAATGGTGGAGAGGACAGGAGCCATCAGGCAAAGCCCACAGACAGCTCTGCCAAGCTTGGAGGTGAGCTGAGAATCCCATATCTGGGGCTTGGGGGAGACCATCCCCATCCCCAGCGCGTCATGAGAGCCATGTGATGGGAGAGGCCACCACTCACCTGGTTCTGATCACTGGGTGGGATGGAGAGGATGGTGCTGCTGTCCACTTCCCCCATGAGGAACTCAGACACACTGTGGTGAAAGGAACAGGACTGGGCTCAGCAAGAGGAGACCAGGCAGTGACAAACAGAGCTGTCACCCTGCAGCACCCAACCCACATCCCAGGGACCAAGCAAGAGCTTCACATGCTGAGGTCCTGGCAGCTCAAGTGGAAGAGCAGAGCTTGACCCAGCCCTGAAGAGGAGCCAGGAGATGGAATGTGTGAGCTTGAGTGGCTTTGGGGTCCCTCCTCAGTGCTGGAGCCACTGATGTGAGTAGCAGGACTAAACCTGCCCTCCAGTCCCCAAACCACCCTCTAAACCAACATGGTCATGTGTGGGGCCATGAGTGAGGGCTGGGGATGTGTCCTGGCTGGGGAGGGGGGGTGATGGGATCCATGGAGGGACCTTCTCCAGGGCACAGCTGGCCAGAAGCCCCTTACGTGCTGCTGAAGGACACTGCGATGGTCTCCACGGCCTTCTCGAACTCCCTCTTGTCTGACTCATTGTTGGATTCATAATGGAAACCTGGGAATGAGGAAAAGCAGGAGCCCTGTCACTGGGACAGCCTGTGCCTGGCTCAGGCTCCTACCAGGCTCAGTCCTGCAGCAGGGCTGGGGTTGGCTCAGGCTCAAGGGAGGATCATCCCTGTGAGTGATGGTCTTCACTGCAGCACAGGCTTCCAGCCCCCTTGTTTCTCCAAGGGCCACCACCTGGCTCGTGTTCCTGTAGACTCCCACCAACCAGGGCTGCCAGAAGCGTGCTTTTGTTTCTCCACCCATTACACAACCCCCATGGCACCCCCAGAGCCCACTGCCCTGAGGTGGGGACCTTCATCAGAGGAAGGAATCACAGGATCTCTGAATGGTGGGGGTGGAAGGGCCCTGCAGAGCTGCTCCAGCCCCAGCCCCTGCTCAAGCAGCTTCCCCTGGCTCAGGGGGCACAGGAACGTGTCCAGCTGGGGTTGGAAACCTCCTGAGAAGGAGCCTCCACACCCTCCCTGGGCAGCCTGGGCCAGGGCTCCCTCACCTCAGCACCAAAGGACTTGCTCCTCCTGTGCCAGTGGCACTGCCTGTGTGCCAGCCTGTGCCTGTT
>WBNH01005469.1:96120-107065 GCA_013401255.1 Urocolius indicus
CAGCCCGTTTTCTCTTGCCCTATCATCCATTGCTGGGGAGCAGAGCTGGGTCCTGGGCTCAGCTCAGCCCTCCTGCCCCTCACCACGAGGTTTCCTGTCCCCTGGCCGTTGCTGCTGGGTGTTCAGGAAGCAACAGGCTGACGCAGACTGTTGTGCTGTGCCTGTGGTTACCGCAGCCACCCCCCTCCCTGCTGCAGGAGGTGGTGCCCAGGGCAGGATCTGAGCTCCACAGACCTCCCTCCTACCATCAACAGGAGCTGCACTAAACAACATCTGATTATTTCAGTGGGGTTGGGTTGTTTGTTTTTTTCCTGTGGCTGCACTTGGAAAGCCCCCAGGCAGGGATCTGAGCTGTGTCACTGCTCACCCTCCATCGTCCTTCACACCAAACCACAGCCAGCAGCCAGTCGATGCCTTCACCCGCTGTGTCTGGCCCCAGGGCCTCCCCAGACCACCCTCCCATCCCAGCCTGGGGCAGGAGGGGAGCAGGACAGAGCTCCCAGTGCCATCACCTCACCCTTGACTTTGGAGATGAGGGTCCCAGCAGCTGTCAGGGTCTCCAAGGTGTTGAGCAGAGGGTACTTGTTGATGACCTGGCGCAGGATCCTCAGGGTTTCCCCCAGACACTCGTGGGCCAGTGGTCTCTGGGGCTCCTTGGGGTCTGCAAGAGAAGCAGGTTGGGGGTTGCAACCCAGAGCCCCCTCACATCCACCCTCTGCCAGAGTCCCACCAGTCTCTTGGACCATCCAGCCCATCCCTTTGGCTTTTGGGACTGACACAGCCACATCCCGAGGGCACCTCCCCAGCCCCTCACTTCTATCCACACCATGGCCACAGCACCCTCTGTGTCCCCTGCCTCGGGTGTCAGCCTGGGACAGCTCAACCTTTGAAGCATTTGGGTGGGTTTTTTTTTTCCCCTCACTTTTTCCCTTGAAAGCAGTTTGGGAATTTCCTCCTGACTTCCTTCCCTCCCTCCCTCCCCGCCGGATGGGCACTCCCAGCCCACGGCAGGGATGTGGCAGACCTGTCCTGCACCCTGCCCCATCCAGCCAGGCTTGCTGTGTCCCACCAGGTCCTTCCCCAGGGACTATCCCCTCTGTGGGCTCCCCCACCAACACGGGGACCAGCACTGGGACCAGCAGCCTTGTTCAGGAGGTGAGCATCCCCCCCACAGGGAAGCACTGGGATGGGAGCTTGGTGTTCACTGCCCAGCTGGGAAAACCCATTTCCCCATCTCAGCTCCCAGCTCAGAGCCAGGAAGGGGTTTCCTCTGATTCCTCACCCATTTCCAGGCCCAGAGTGGGAAGTGGGGAGACCAGTGGGGTGGGAGTGGGGCTGAATGGGTGCACAGGCTCTCCCACATCACAGCTGGGTCTCACGGGTCAGCCCCAGCCTCTGTCTCTTCCCCACCTTGGGGATCATCCTGCTTGTCCCAAAACAAGTCCAGCAACAACTGTGCAGCCCAGATGGGGATGTCAGCAGGACAGCTGCCCTCTGGCTCAGGGCTGCTTCATCCCTGCCCTGCAATGCCCAAACCTTCACAGGGACCTGGAGGCATCACTCCTCACAGCTGCCACCCCATGAACCCCCCTGGCACAGACCCCAGCCGTGGTCCCACTGCATCTGGTCACCAGGGCTGTTGGCAGTGATGCCCCAGGATGGGCACTGCCCTTTGCCACACTGAGTGGGGACATGTCAACAACTTTGCCAAACCAATGCTGGAAACACAAGTGTCCTCTGACCCACTCCCCCCATCCCCCACCACCCCAAATTCCCCTCACCACGGGGAACCACGAGATCACCATCCTCCCCTGGCACACACTGGGCATCAGCCCTGTGCCAGGCTGAGCCAGGGGGCTGTGGGGCTGTGCCTGGTGCCCCACAGGGGCTGTGGGGGGCCCTGGCAGGCAGCTGGCACCGCTGCTGTGTAAACAGGAAAGCGAGAGGATGAAAATAGCTCAGAGGCAGGAAGCTGCAGTTATCCTGACGCCGAGCTCCCTGCAGCCACCCAGCATCTCCTGCCCACGGCTCAACCTGGGCTCCTGCTCCCCAGAGACCCTCTCCCCCAACACACACTCTCACAAGCCTGATCTAATCCCTGGGGAGGTTCAGAGGGTGGTTTTTGGAGCCTGGGGAGCTGTGGGTGCTCCGGGGCACTCACCGTCCCGCAGCACCACGTCCCGCAGCTTCTCCAGGGCGTCGGCGAAGCGAGCGACGTCGGTCAGGAGCTGGGAGATGTCCTCGGTGTCGATGAAGGGACCTTCCCCACCATCCAGGGGGCTGTAGGATGTTGGGGTCTTGTGGCCCTTGGCTGCTGGCCTGGGGGCGGCTGCGGTGAGGGGGAAGCCGGCGGCGCTGGCATGGCGGCTCAGGCTGGTGGGACGCTTGAGGGTGCCCACGGTGCTGGGGCTGGTGCTGAGCTTGGAGCTGCTGGGGGGTAAATCCCCCAGGCCAGAGCTGGATGCTTCCAGGCAGTCCTTGCGGGACAGGTCCTGGGAGCAGGGATGAGGGTCAGATGCTGGCGGGGTGAGGAACGCAATGCGGGGCAAGGAGAGGGTGACAGCCCAGGACATTGATTCTGTGACCCTGTCCTCATGCTGCCAGCCTGGAGGGATGGGAGGTGCCAGACCCTGCAGATGTGTTGTGCCTCGGTTTCCCCTGTCAGGTGCCCTGGCAGAGTCAGAAGGTAATCCTGCCCAGCTGAAGCATGGGGACACGGCATAGCCCTCCCCAGCATCACCAGTCCTTTGGGGTGGGGGCTGCTGGGGACAGTCCCAAGACCCCTGTGACAAAGGCAATGTCTCCACCAGCAAGAATCAGAACCATAGACTCAGTGTCCCTGAATGGTGGGGGCTGGAAGGGCCCTGCAGAGCTGCTCCAGCCCCAGCCCCTGCTCCAGCAGCTTCCCCTGGCTCAGGGGGCACAGGAACGTGTCCAGCTGGGGTTGGAAACCACCTGAGAAGGAGCCTCCACACCCTCCCTGGGCAGCCTGGGCCAGGGCTCCCTCACCTCAGCACCAAAGGACTTGCTCCTGGTGTTTAAGAGGAACTTCTTCTCTCTGTTACACCTTGTCCTGGCACTGGGCACCACAGAAAAAAAAAGTGTCACCTCATCCTCCTGACACCCACCCTTTAGCTATTTATAAGTCTTAATGAGGTTCCCACTTAGTTGTGTCTTCTGCAGGTTGAACAGCCCCAGGTCCCACAGCCTTGAACAGAGGAAACAGCAGTGGAGTGGCAGCTGGCACAGCCTGGGCACTCGCCTGGGCACTTGGGTCATCTCTACCATCCCAGCCATGCCCTTGGGCAGCTGGCATTGCCCAAGGCTCCGGGTTCCCCTGCATTAACCCAGCACAAGGGCTTCCCAAGCAGCATTGGCTCTGAAACCACAGGCTGGGAACCAGCTCAGCCACCCCATCTGCCCACTCGCCCCTCACACAGAGGGGATGGAGGGAACCCCAATTTCTAGGGGTAAGATTGCCTCGAGGGAGAGGCTGGAACCGGCCCCTTCTGGAGCTGTGCACCGTGCAGAGGCCACACACCCAGCCAGGGTCCCCATGGCATCAGAGAGGGCTCATCCTCACCTCATCCTCACTCTACCCTCACCCCTCCAGCAGCTCCTGCCAGCCACCCACAGGCACCCAGCCGTGACACGAGCGTGCCGGGTCTCAGCACCTCGGTGCCGCCGCTTTGGTGGAGCCGGAAGCCAGCGCTGGCAGCACCGGCGCAGACACCGAATCGGCTGAGGGTTAAACCCAAAGGTCACCAAAGGCCTCCACCTCCACCCCCAGTGCCTGGGGAGGCCTGTGTCCCTCCTGGCCCTACCGTCAGCCTCACGGCGGGCGCGTGGGGCAGCGAGCCAGCAGCTTTCCCCGTCCCGCGACGTCCCGCCGAGTAGGGGCTGTAGCTCTTCCTCCCCGCCGCCCTCCCCAGCATCCCTCCAACCAACCACCCATAGACCCCTCTCCTGAGGGTCCAGGGAGGAGGGGGTGGGGAGGGCTTGGGGCTGGAGCCCCTTCACGAAGGAGCCATGAGCCCAAGGCTCTCGGGCCACGGCCCCGTCCGGCTCCGTGGGGCGCAGGCGCGGGGCGGGCAGTGCCGGGGCAGTGGAGCAGCTTCCTCCTGCTCTCTCCAACACCCAGGGGGGTGCCCACAGGGCAAGAAATAGATAGAAGAGCCAAGGTGTTGGGAGTTGCCCGAGTTCAGGCATTCCCCCCTGCTCCCTAACTCCTCTCCCCTGAGGGGTCTGGGGATTTCTCTGCTTTCCCCAAGCCTTCAGCCACACACCCCACTGCCGGGGTCTCCTGCCTTTGGCTGCAGCTCCCCATTTCCCCCCTGACCCCACTCAAACCGACTCCCCAGGCCCCTTCATCTGGGGTAAAATCTCCCCCTACCCAGCCCACTGAGCAAGATCCTCCCTTGGCTTCCTCCTCCTCTTTACAGACACCCCCCCCTTTACCCAGCTCCCTCTTTCCACCCCATAGTGTCCCCATGGCCCCCCGTGCGCTCCCCCCGGAGCGATCGCTGCCCACTCACCGGCAGCGTCTGCGGGATGGGGCTTCCCGCGCGGCTCTTCTTGTTGATGGAGGGAGTTTTCATCAACTCCCGCTTCTTCCGAGAGAACATGATTCCTGGGGGGGCCGTGTGGAGGCCCTGACCGAGCTCCTGCCTTCTGTAGCCCCTCGGCTCGAGGTGGCCACGGTGCCAGGCTCCGAGCTGCTCACCCCACCGGCCACATTCGTCCCTGGGAGAACTGTCAGGAGGGCGCGTGTGACGCCGTCTGGTTTCCTCATCGGCTTCAGAGGCTCAACCTGAAACAGGAAAAGCCTAACGCGCACCCAGGGCTGGGGGAGGGGGTAAAGGGGACCCCCCCCGGCTGCCCCTCGGGGCTCTCGGGGCTCATCTCCAGCCTTGGCTTTGGGTAGGGTGATGGGGTCTTGCAAGGGAAGGCGTCAGCGCTGCACCCCAGGACTCCAGGGAGATGGGGGAGAGGGGGAGCTGAGAGCCCCTCTCAGCGGGACTAGGGCTGACCCCTGCGGGACCCCAGAGCTCTGGGGGGGTTTTCCCCACTTTGAAGGGTCCCTCAGTCCAGGGAAGGTGAGTTCTGTCCCGTGGGGTGTGTTGCTGGAGGCTGTGAGTGTGGGGGTGCGTGGGATTGCAGGGCTCTGGGCTCCCACCCCTGGGCTGCTCCTGGTTCTGCCTCCCCCGTGGGCTCCTTGCCCCAGCCGGCCCCCCCCCCCCAACAAGGTCACCCCTGCTCCTGGCCCCCACCAGCCCCCCAGTCTCCCACCCATGACTCACCCCCCAACGGGGCAACAGTCCCACAACACTCTGTTCATGTCCTGGAGCACCCAGACAGGCTGGTGACAAACCCAGGGGGTGTCAGGACGGGCCCCCTCGGGGTGCAGCTCCCAATGTGTGGGACCCCCTGCCCCAGCCACTGCCCACCGGGATGCTCAGAGCCCCCACGGGTGATCTGCGTGGGGGGGCTTCATCCCCAGGCTTCCTCCCACAGGGCTGGGCCAAGCCGGGGCCGCCTCTCGTGAGCCATCCACAGACCACGGCCGGTCGGGATGGGGGGGGTGTGGGTGTGCGTGGGGTGTCTGGAGCTGTGGGGTGTGTGTGTGTGTGTAACGTGTGTGGCTCGCACACGCGTGTTATGGGATCTGTGTGTGTGTGTGTGTGTGTGTGCAAGGGAGCATCCGTGGGTTGGCGTGGGGGGGGTGTGAGTGTGCAAACAGCGTGTCCGTGGGTTGGAGTGTGCGCAGCTGCACACGCGTGTGCCCGTCCATCGCTATTTGCGTGGGTGCGTGTCCGTGCCCGCGGGTGGGTTGGTTCATGTGCCCACGGGTGGGTTGGTTCATGTGCCTGCTGGTGAGTGCGTGTCCGTGCCCGCGGGTGGGTGCTTGTGCCCATCGGTGCGTGTGCCCGCGGGTCGGTGTGTGTCCATGCCCGCGGGTGGGTTGATTCGTGTGCCCGCGGGTGGGTGCTTGTGCCCGTCGGTGCGTGTGCCCGCGGGTCGGTGTGTGTCCGTGCCCGCGAGTGGGTTGGTGGCTGTGCCCGCGGGTGGGTGCTTGTGCCCGTCGGTGCGTGTGCCCGCGGGTGGGTTGATTCGTGTGCCCACGGGTGGGTTGGTGCGTGTGCCTGCTGGTGGGTTGGTGCGTGTCCATGCCCACGGGTGGGTTGGTGCGTGTCCATGCCCACGGGTGGGTTGGTGCGTGTGCCCGAGAGTGGGTGCATGTCCGTGGCCACGGGTGGGTTGGTCCATGTGCCCGCGGGTGGGTTCGTGTCTGTGCCTGCGGGTGGGTGCGTGTCCATGCCCGCGGGTGGGTTGGTTCATGTTCCCGCGGGTGGGTTGGTGCGTGTGTATGCCTGCTGGTGGGTTGGTTCATGTGCCCACGAGTGGGTTCGTGTCCGTGCCCGCGGGTGGGATGGTTCATGTGCCCTCGGGTGGGTTCGTGCCCGTGCCCGCGGGTGGGTTGGTTCATGTGCCCGCGGGTGGGTTCGTGCCCGTTCCCGAATACCAAGCTGTGCCCACTCGTGCTCCCCCAGTACCCAGCGGGATGCCGCTGCCTCCCCGCTCCGTGCCGGGTGCCGGTGCCGGGGTTCGGGACCTCGGTGCGATCCGGCCGCTCCTGCCCTTATTTGGGCATTTCGGCCCCATCCAATGAACACGGGGGGGGCCGGACCCGCCGCCCCCCGCCCGGCCCCGCCCGGCCCCGCCGCTCCTCGCTCCTCGCTCCGCTCCGCGCGTCCCGCCATGAGCAGCTCCCAGTTCAGCTCCCAGTTCAACAAGGGCCCGTCCTACGGCCTCTCCGCCGAAGTCAAGAACCGGGTGAGCTGCGGCTGGGGACTCGGTGACATGGGGCAGGGACCGGGGTGGGTTCCGGAGGGACGAGCATCCCGGTGCTGCTGGGTCCCGGTTACATCCTGGGGTACCAAACTGGGGGGGTCCCAGTGTGCCCCGGCTATGTGGAGCTGGAGGGAGCCCGGGACCACCGGCAGTAGAGTGGAGAGGTCCCGAGGGTGGAGGTCTGGGGGTCCCAGGAGGGGATGGGGAGCTGGGGGTCTTGGTAGGGGATGAGGAGCTGGGGATCCCGGGAGGGGATGGGGAGCTGGGGGTCCTGGGAGGGGATGGGGAGCTGGGGGTCCTGGAGGGGATGGTGAGCTGGAGGTCTCGGGAGGGGATGGGGAGCTGGAGGTCCCGGTGTGCCGGGGTCTGTGAGGTGCTGAGGGTTGCTGGGGTTGATCTCGGGGTGCCCTGGCTCTGCCCACGGGGTTCTGGGGGGGGGGTGTAGTGGTGAACCAGTGCCGGGAGGGGTCTTTGGGCACCGGTGCCTCACTCACCCCTGCCCAGGCCCGTTCAGTGCCCGCTATCGCCCCCCTGCCCCTGGCAAACCCCGGGGCACCGTTTCTGTCCACACCGGGGATGGGGACAAACAGTTACTCCCCAGAGCTCCTCTGTTCCCGCAGCATTACATCCTCCAGTGGGATGCTCTGACCCAGCCCGTGTCCCTGTGGCCCTCGGGTTGGTGACCCTGGTGGGACGTGGGCAGGAGCAGCCCCTGGCCTGTGGCTGCCCCTCAGAGCCTGAGACCCTTGACTGGATGCAGCCAGGGCACCCTCAGGCCTCATGTGCCCCAGTCACTGTCCTGCAGAGCTGCTGCGGGGCTGGAAGGGGAAAGGGGAACCTGTGCCTTGGGCTGTGTGCACCCTGAGGAAGGAGCAGGGTGCCTCGGGGTGCCTCAGGGTGCCTCAGGGTGCAGGCAGCTGCCTGGCCTGCCAGCACCCTCCTGCCTGGGCAGGTGAAATGTTCCCTTGACTGAAATTTTGAGCCTGAGGTTGAGGTGCTGGGCTACACTGGATGCCTGAGCACAGCCCTGGCTCCTTATGCCACAATCCCTGCCCTCCCTGTGCCTCTTGTGGGGAGCTGTGCTGCTGGGGTGATGGGCTCTGACACCATAGGCTGGGGGTGTGGGGTGACAGAGCAACCCCCCCAGCCTGGGGGCTGTGCTCCCTGTGGGGCTGTGGTCAGAGCTGCAGCCCTGGGCAGTGACATGGCAGCAGTTGCAGTGCTGGGCTGTGACTGGCCCTGGGCAAGCAGAGCTCGAGCCGTGGTCACCCTGAGGCAGTGGCCAGTAGCTCGTGTGGCTGCACCCTGCCTGGGGACACAGGAGCTGCCTGGGCAGGGCTTGGCCAGGCAGGTAGAAGCGGTGCTGGGGCTCAGCCACGTGTGGCTGTGGACATGTGGGTGTCCGTGGCTGGGGCTGGGGCCAGGCTCTGCTCACCTGGCTCTGCATTTGGGGTTTGCATTTCATCACTGAGCACAGACGGGCCCCTGCTTGCATCTGGGCTGGGCTGGTGCAGCGCTGAGCGGGTGGACACGCGCCGGAGCCTCGCTGCCTCCTGCTCTTTGGCTTGATTCAGCAAGACTGAAGCCAGTTGAACTGCCCCAGTGTGTCTGCTGGAGGCTGACATCACCAATTGGGAACCAGTTCAACCAGTGGCACTTTCCTAGTCCCTGCAAATCTTTGTGGACTGGGTTATGGTGGGATCTGCTCTGGGGCTGATTCCCCTCTGCCTCTGAGTGACCCCAGTGCTGGTAGGAGGAAGAAGGGGCACTGGCTGCTCACACTCCAGGAAATCAGCTGGTAGGGTGGTGGAATCCCCTGGCTGGATCACACGTGGTGTCATGAGCGTGGCCCTGCTTGGCTGGACTCTCCCCACATCCCACACCAGCTGAGCTTCCCATTTGGAGCTGGGGCTGTGGAGCTGCAGCTCTGCACAGCCCATGGGCACAGCCAACATCTCCCCATCACGCAGTGGGGCTGGACTATGTCCATCCCAGACTCTCCTCATATCTGGCATCCCTAGGGACTCTTTGCCCTGGTGTGTACTGAGACCAGCAGGAGATGTGATGGGCAAGAGGTCATTGTCTGCCTCACGGGCATCTCTGGGTGCCAGCTGAGCACTGGAGGTGCCAGGCCAGGGCAGCGATGGCACTTGGGGCTTCCAGGCTCTTCCTGTGCAGCTCCCTCCTTCCCACCCCAGGCCAAGGTGCCTTTTCCTTCCCTTGAGGGCCAGGGCTGAGAGGAGGATGCTGGGGCAGCTGGTCTCCATTTGGGAGGAGGCTCCACATTCCTGGCATAGCCGTGGTGACCGAGGAATCTGCGGCGGCGCGTTGGGCGGCGCTGGAGGGAGAGTGTGGTGTGGGCAGAGACACCCGGGGCTCCAGAGCTCCAGGGGACACAGAGGATCCAGGCCTTTGGCAGGGATGTTTCCCCTTGACCTCCACAGTCATCCTCCTCATCCTCCTGGGAAGGGTCAGAACTGCCATGAGTGAGGGGCACTGTGCTCCTGGGGCTCGTGTGGATCTGGCAGCACCAGCGTCTGTGTGTGATGGCAGCATCCTGCTCCTGCTCCTGACCCCGTTGCCATGCCAGGGGTACGGATAGGGGGATGGGAAGGGGCACCCCTGCTGCTCTTCCTCTTGATTGCACGTGTAGATGGGCTAAAACCCAGCTGATGGACAGGCATGTGGGAGGCTGGAGGTGCTGGGGACGTGTCCTCCCCTGTCACGGGGTCACACTGTGACTTTACTCACTGGTGCTCTGGGCTGGGGGCAACCAGGCTGTGGGGGGATTCACTCCACCCCCCTGCAAAGGCTGAGGGGCAGCCTGGCACTGCCAGCACCCCCAAAACTTCCCGAGGGCTGTGCTTGTGATGGGGCTGCTACCCCCAGACCTCACTGTGCCCCTGGAAAGGGAGAGGGGAGCAGACACCCCCTCCCTGGGGTTTGGGGTGCAGACAGGGGCTGTGCCTGAGCTGACCCCTCACTGTGCCCTCCCAGCTTGCCCAGAAGTATGACCCACAGAAGGAGGCTGAGCTGCGGACGTGGATCGAGAGCGTGAC
Organism: Urocolius indicus; assembly: GCA_013401255.1. Lineage (NCBI taxonomy): Eukaryota > Metazoa > Chordata > Aves > Coliiformes > Coliidae > Urocolius > Urocolius indicus. The sequence continues at coordinate 106,032 of WBNH01005469.1, forward strand.
GGGGCAGCAGATCGGGGCCGACTTCCAGAAGGGGCTGAAGGATGGGGTGATCCTCTGCGAGTGAGTCCTGGGCAATGCCAGGCACAGCCCCTTCCCACATTGCTCAGATGGGGATGGGGTGGGCACCTGCCCTCCAGGGGATCCCCACCAGCCTGTGGGGTGGGAAGGGTGGGCTGGATCTGTCCCAGCAGCTCACAGCAGCCAGAGCTTTCCTCTGGAGTCAGCCCCAAAGTGCCCGTGTGTGGGGACGAGCAGAGAACTGAGGGTCTCGTGCTTGTGGGAGACACCTGGGCTGGGCTGGACCTTCTCAAAAGGAGCTTGAGCCCTGTTTCCACCCAGGGGTTCTGCCCTGCTGCAGCCTTCCCCCTTTCCTTTTACCTCCCCCTGCCTCCCTCCAGGCTCATGAACAAGCTACAGCCCAACTCAGTGAGGAAGATCAACCGCTCAGCTCAGAACTGGCACCAGGTAGGTGAGGGCACAGCGAGCCCCATTTCCACCTCATCCCCTCAGCTGTCACCTACCAGGGTCTTATCCCTTCTCCTCCCCTAGCTCGAGAACCTCTCCAACTTCATCAAGGCCATGGCCACTTATGGCATGAACCCCGTGGACCTGTTTGAAGCCAACGACCTGTTTGAGAGTGGGAACCTGACCCAGGTGCAGGTGTCGCTGCTGGCACTGGCGGGCATGGTGAGTGTGGGGGCACACACAGGGGGACCAGAGCCCTGGGCTGGGGTGGTGCCTGAGGGACCTCAGGCCTCCTCCTGCCCAAAGTGGGCAGTCTGGAACGTCCATCCCTCCTCATTTCCAATCCCTGACAGGCCAAGACGAAAGGGCTGCAGAGCGGCGTGGACATCGGTGTGAAGTACTCGGAGAAGCAACAGAGGAACTTTGATGAGGCCAAGATGAAGGCTGGGCAGTGTGTGATTGGGCTGCAGGTGAGCTGCCCTGCACATGCTCCTGAGGGTCAGGGTGCTGGGTGATAGGGGCCAGTTTGATCACAGCTCCAAGCATGGCTGGCAGGACATGAGGCTCAA
>WBNH01005480.1:0-18703 GCA_013401255.1 Urocolius indicus
TTATTTGGAACCTCTTGTGTTCCCCCTTATATCCATTGCCCAAACCTTTGGCTAGCTAGGCTTCATGTGCCAAAAACTTTGGTTCTCAATCTCTTGAAATTCAGGAAAGCAACCTATCTCATACATACTTTGCATAGTTATCCTTTCACCATAAGGACCGGTTCTCTTGATTCACTTCTACACATGCTTCACATGCTTTTGCAGATAAAGCAAAGAGGGACCAAAATTCACGCAGAGGAAATCTCTAATAAGAAGGAACTAAGGCTCCCCTTCTAACACAAGGTAACTCCCTAACTCATCAAGACTGACAGCTACATTTCTGAACACCATTAGTTAAGAGAGTTTGAGTGCTCCAAGACTCCAAACAACATTCAGCTGCTGAGCTGTTTGCACCCTTCTCTCTGAAATACCTCACTGCTCCTTCTCCCAGTGCAAGGTTTGAGGCAAATAGCTGTGAAGGGAGAAAATCACACAAGCAACTGAAAGAAATCCAAAAAGTGATCACTCTCCCAGAAGGGAGAAAAAGATCACTCTCCCAGAAGGATACTGGCCATTACATCGTGATGGGATGTCGCCAAGGCAAAAGAATTTTAGAATTCTCTTGAATTAATGAAGTCAGAGCACACCTATAAGGAACTACATGGGGAGGTCGTGAGCTGATGGAAGTGAAAGATTTAAAAGAGAAACTAGTTCTAAAAACACCAGTAAACCCTGTAATTTCTGCAGCAAACAAAAACAGTGAAACAATATAAGAATAAGAACTAAGTGAAAGAAAAACATCCATCTCAATTTCATGGAAAAGCCTCAACACAAATCAGAAAAGGAATGTCCTAGGCAAGAAGTGGCCTAAAAGTTCCTCTTCTCCCACCATGTTTTGGTATTTTGCACTGTTTGTTTTTTTTTCTCCATCATATGCTGGTAAACTCTAACCATAGCTCTGATTCAATATCCTGATGCTGCTGAGATACAATGTCCTGGAGCGGCCTCACACAGTTGGTTGCCCATGCAGCTGCCACCCTATTTCATTTTTATTTTAAGAACTTATATAGAAAATGTCTTGTATGTATACTACACTTGTCTTCTTCATAAATGACTTCACATATTTTCCATTTACCCTTTTTCCTTTTCAAAGGATGCCTACATTTTCAGTGGGACATTCTCCAGCTACATCCTGATGCATTGTAGCTTACTAAAGTTGTTGTAGGGATGTGGGAAGGTACAGAGCATCACAATCGCCACTAATTGACCAGTGACCCTTTATGAGAATAGAAAGTCACAAGGAGAAAGAGGAGCCAATCAACATGGTTAAGTCCTATTTGGAAAATCCTTTCCACACACAATCTGGACCTTAATGTTTTCCTCCCTCCTATGTACAAGCCTTCTTTAAAGTGAGCAGCTGAGTGTTAGAGTGTCCTGCGCTAGCTGACAACAGCAGTGCAACCTTAGCCAGACCGCTGCTTGTGAGGCAGGCGCCTGACTGCTATATATGCTTGCAAATACCTTTGCCTGTTTTTTCCTTCCTAAAGCCTCAGGCTGCTCTCTTTGATGTGTAATACCTTAAAGATTTTAATTCCTCTTTACATCAGCAGAGAGCCTTACTGAGCCCTCCCCACAGCTGCAGCCATGTAGCAATTTCCTGCCCTTTCTTAAATCAATGAGCTACAAAGATCAGTAATTCCCAACCTTTTCAGGAAACTGTCCAAATTCACTGCACTAGGGCCTTATTAATGCTTTCCATGTTAATCTAGCCCACCATGTACCTGGAACTGCATCAATCCCAATTCTAAACCCAGCCTCCAGTGCAGCTGCATCTTTGCACACAGGGAAGACCTTATATTCAGGGCACAAACTACTTCCCCCACACAGGAGAGCAGAGTAAAAATCACATATGCCTGAAGTATCAGAACTGATGCTCAAAGCAGGAATTAAATAATGGCTGTAACATCTTTCCACATAGCTACACTGAGAACAGGGGACCTGAGCTAGGAAGCCACTAGGTCAGTAAGATGTCTTCTTTGTCATCACAGAGAGTGCAGCATTTATACAAGTCATTTGAGATAGGGGGCAGTTGCCTATTCACTGAATGCTTCCCATACCAAACCATGAATAAGGTAGCAGTTCTGGTGAACACATGCAAGAGGACCATGCAAACGAATACTGAATTACTGTGCCCATGGGGACAACAAATGAGGGCTATGTACATGACTTTCACTCCGGGTTGCACACTGAAAACTTTGCTTTACACACTAGGGTTCTTGTAACCTGGTCATGTATGTTTAATTCTATAATTAATTTAATGTTTAAAGCCTTTGTCACACTGATTTAAAGGAGACTCACATGATTTAAGTCTGAAATATTTAGATCTACTGTGCACTCTGTTGGATTCATGAATAGCAGAAAAATTTGAAACTTTCTATTTGGACATTCTTATTACTTTTTGATAATTCAGTAATGTCTTTTACTAATAAAAAAGTGGGTTTTTTTAGTTGAAGTTCATGGTTTACTCTTGGGTTTTTAAAATATTATGTATTCTAAATAATGTTTAAGGCGTTCTACTTAGTCCCTCCATAAAAATTCTGACAAAATTAAACAACATAGTCAAAGTAAAACAATTTGACATCACTGGAGAGAAACTGTTTGAGAACTAGAACATTTTCTAGTTTTCTGTGAAAACTAGTATTTTTAAGTGTCCTTCAGACAGCTCTACATATAATAAAGAACAAACAAAAGTGTCTAGGTCCCCTAGCATACAGCTTCTATTATTTTGCAGAGTGTTAGCCTTTGTAAAACAGACTAATTGGTCAATCTGGAATCCTCCATTTTTCTATCTCTGTTCTTCATTTTACAAATAAAAGAAAGGGGATTTCTTAAGAAAATCTACAAGAAAAAAAAAAAACATCAAAATACATATACAGAATAAACAAGCCTTGAAAGTAATGTTTACAGAAGGGGTAATGAAGTAGCAGAGAACAGAAAATTAAATATACAACAGCAAAAAAATATTGTCACAAAAATGTTAAGCAGAAAAAACATAAGCTGTTTTTACAGATATATTGTCTAAGAATATCTAAACCCTCTGTCAGGGTTTGGGACTGCAGGATCCAAGCAAAGGCAGGAGCAGCACTGGAGAAGGCTTCTGAAAAGAAACAGGGTCACTCTAGATGTCTAACCTGGAAAGTACTTTCCAAAGAAGCCATCATTATACATTGGATCTGTTTGGTCAAAGTAAGAGAGTCTTTCTAACTCCTCTAAGAAACAATCTAGAGTAAACTTCTCCTGTAAAAAAATAACTAGGATCACAAAACACCTTCCTCAGCCTTAGACACATGCCCTGTACACTCATCAGGGGAAGGAGAGAGATCAGTGAGGAAACACAAAAAAAACCTCTTCTTACCTGTTTCTCCCAGAATCTCTGAAACCTTTAGCAAAGGGGTTTCTGTCAATTTTTAATCTGGTGATCTACAAAGGAAGAACAGGAAATTAGTTGATCTATCCAAGTCTTTTTTCTTTCAACAAATTAAAATTACTGATGATTGCATGATGACCTTTCATACTTATTTCACCACTTACATTAAAGTAGCCCTTCTATTACCCACTAACAGATTATCTGCTTAGCAAATAAGGCAGAGGCAGAAACGTGGCAGCATCAGGAAGTCTGGCACAGTGGTGGGGCTGAAAAGACCTTCCCAAAGCAGAAGTACACCTTGGATCCAGGTGAAAAACTCCAGGAGCAATAACTAATCAGCAACCATGTGGTTTGGGAAGCAGGCATACTGCTTAGGTTTCGCTGGTATCTAGGTTATCCCAGCCTCAGCAGTCTAGATATCCAGCAGCTGGATGTACTCACAGACCTTCAAACAACTCTAAGGAGAAAAAGGTGAAGCAAAGCACAGGCTACAGCCATTAAAGATGGCAGGTGGCCACCCAGTCATGTGCACAAAGTGCTGCTCTTGTGGTCAGCATCTGGGTGGCCCTTCAAGGAGTTTCTGGTCTGGAACTTTTTTTTCTTCTTCTTCTTTTCCCTCCTCTAAACAAAGGAGACAATAGATGGACTCAGTGCTTTGGGGGAATCTTTCTTCCTGCTTTATTTTTAGACATAATTCCATGTTGGTAAATATGGAAAATCATGTTAGGATTTTGACCTTGCAGCCCATGGCATCATACTCCCTGTTGGCTATTTCCTGTGAAAGTGTAGCACAAGAGCCTCCCTCTGCCAGCCTTACCTTGTCCCAGAGACCTTGTATCTGGAGTGAAAAGAGAGGAAGATCTCCAGATCCTATCTAATTCGAGGTAGTTTTGCTGAAACTGCTCAAAAGGGACTAGTTTAATACAAACTGATCTGACACGGATTTGCAGGTGTTTTGCTTCTGTCAGAACTAAGCCCTCGCTCTGGATATTAACCTCAGATTTGGAATGCAGCTCCTATTTTTGCAGAAGCTTAATTTGTGAACTTAATTTCCGCTAGCCTGACTTTGCAGCTGTCCTGGGACTTGTGTGTACAGACACAGATATGTTATGTGGAGGATGGAATTACAGCAGAGGGAATCCCTGTGGTGGGTTTGCTAACATTTCACAATTGTTTCCAGAGACACTTCTCCCAGTAAGGCGAAGTTTTACAGCCACTGGAGGACATGTATACAGCTTCAAGAGATTTAAATTTCTTTTTAATGAAAAGGTTTTTCCAACCCATCAGAATGTCCTTTCTTGTATTATATAAATCCACCTCTCAGTTTTGGGATAGGCAAAATGCTTAAATGTTTGGAATTCAGAGAGAGAGGAAGATGTTTCAGTGCTGCTTTGTGGTGAGGTGGCTTAGAAAGTCAGTGCCTGAGATTCCTCCCTTAGCACTTCCCTTACCTGTGTAACTATGTCTTATAGGTCTGGTCTGGTCTTTAGGGAAGAACGACAAGACTTATTTACTGTCATTTCTTCTCCTTTCTCTATCCTCTTTCCATGCCCAATGTACAGTTAAAAGTTTGCCTAGTATATGCATTTGGTGAGAGGGGCAGGAAATATTAAATGCTGTGGTGACAGCAAACCAACCATTGTGTTGCAATATTTTTTTCTGCTGGAATAGTTGATCCATTTTTGATCCCACTTTAAGCCAATCCAAGGAGACCAGACAGAAAAAAAGTTAGAAGTCAGTATCCAGGAGCAGTCATGGGAATACTGTAGGCACATATGCTCTCTCATATGTTGAAAAATGAAAACTCTATAACCAGTCACTAAATTGTTACAATTCACAATTGTTATGGATTGGCTAAATACCAAAATCTACCTGAGCTTACTTGACATGGGACTGTCTCTCAGTCCAAAAATACTAAATATAATGATATCTACTGAGTTCATGAAATCATTCTTCAGAATCACAGATATCATCACAGAGAACATATTTACTTCACCATTTCTGATTCAAGATTCCTCTGCGATTTACTCCAGAAAATTGCATGCCCTGTTTCTCTGACAGGCTTCATAACAGATTCTTTTTTCTTCCAAGCCAGTTTATGCCCTCATTCTAGTCTATAACAGTACTCTGCACTCTAAGTGGACACACTACTAGCACATCAAAAAGCTTCATCAACTGAGATTCTGTTTCACATGGGCAGGAAAAAAAATTGTCTTACACAGACCTTTTAATGCCATCACAACACCCACCTTAGTAAGGAGGAAAATTGGCAGGAAATAGAAATGGGATGTGCACAGCACTTCTCACCCAAGAATAAAATAGGGAATATATGTACAAGAACAAGAGAACAGTTGCACGCTGAGCCCGAACCATGGCAGAGGTGATGTAAAGGCCAGTGAATCTCTGAGGCAGGGGTAGCTGGCAGATGAGCAATATGAACACCCAACATAAAAGGAGCCTGGAGGCAGGTGGCTTTACCTGTTGATTTTGGTAGGCTGTCACTGTGGTGAAGACAGTCTCAGGGAAGTTGAAGGTTTTCACCCCATCTCCTGAAGGAACTGGCTTTGTAGGAGAAAGATCACTGCTGAAATCCTTGCGGATGACATGAACACGGGGCTGGTACTTATGCATTGAATGTAAGATTATCTGAAGAGAAAGCAACAGAAGGAAAATTATTTCCTTATTTCACCCCAAATATTCTACATTACACCCACATAGATAGAGCAGGGATAGAGTAATATGAAGAAAGTTAGCCTTTTCTTACAAGTGAGAAACGCTTATAAGACAAACTTTGTGCTACATGCAGCAAGAAAGGGTCTTTAATGTTTTAAAGAGTCAGACAACATTTTGAGGAAAAAGCACTGAAGTGGGGGAAAAATAACTCTAGAGAGTGACTACAGACACATGAGCGAAGCACGACACAGGAACATAGAAACAAGGCTGGAGCAATGAGCACCAGGATGAGCTTTTAACTTACATGGCCTTGATCATCCAGCTCGTTGTTGGTCAGCTTGAGCTTGTCAAAACTGACCACCTGTCTCATCCAGGTGTCTCCAGAAGCCAGTGAGTCAGGGTGGATGTAAACCCTTGGGGGCACTGGGGAGTCAGCATTGCCAGCCACCATCCACTTGGAGCTGTGATACACATATCTGAAAGGGGACCAGGAGATGGCTAAGGGAAGTTGTCACTCACTCACTAAAGGAACATTTCCAGGGCTCTCCCTCCCCTGCCACCCTACCGCACGCACCCCAAACTCTCATTTGCAGTCAAGGGAGAATGTGCTTTACTGCAACCTCCTACCTTCTAAATGAAAGCCAGATTACCCCTGAGCCACTTGTTCAGACTTGATTCCTTATTAAAACCACCTTTGCAGTTATTTTCCCTGTAAAACTCTGCCACATGTGCCTTCTCAACTCCTTAACCCTATCTGAGCCAGAGTAAGAGACTAGAAAATACGGGTAAACAAAGCCCTCTGAAAATATTAATAAATGCCCTTTAATTTCTGGAAATCTGCACTGGCTGCCATGTCAAACTGTACAAAACACATGTATCTTCACCTAGAAACAGCAAAATCCAACAAATATCACTAGAACAATTCCAGAATTTTTTGTTTGAAATGTTGCAAAATAGGAAATTCCAAATAGCAGTGCAAATGTTCAGATTAGAGGAAACAATAATTTCTGTGTTCCTGGGCTTCTGTGATCTTTTTTGATCTAGCCATCCCATATATGTCACAATTTTCTCTCCCACAGCTTTGCCTAGACACTATTTTTCTTTCTGTCTTGTGGCTCTTTCAGCCTGAGGCGTTTCACAAACAATCCTGCCAACACCTCTGAGTTCTGCCCTGTGCTGCCCCTCATTGGGTCTCTACTCAGCTCTGCTATTTCAGTCCTTGCCTACAAACAGTGATTCATTTCCTGTATTTTCATAAGAAATCAGGGGGGGAAAAAAAAAAAAAAGCAACAACCTATCCTTTTCACTGCTAGTTTGGCTTATGTGGCTGCACAAGATAATGAGGACAGAAACAAAATGTAAGACAATATATTTATCTTTATGTTAATGCTGTCAGAACCATACTCAAAGAAAGGAGGAAAAACATTTAGCTGAGTATCAATCGCTACCTTCATGCTCCTCAGGAAGAGCATTTCCCTGAGAAAAACTGCACAATCTGAGAGGGAAAAAAAATGTAATATTTAACATTTAAAGCAGAGGATCAATTCTTGAATCCTTGAAATATGGTGCAATCAAGACTATTTGGGGAAAAGACTTGCTCTGAGGAGTCTTTTAATGAGTATAAATAAATCACCTCTGTCTGGATAATTTTCTGGGGTGCAGAGGATCATGGGTTTTCCAGAGTAATTTTGGGGATTGGATGGCCATTAACATCAGAAAAATCTCTTCTTGTCTTTCAGCTCAGTGGTGGAGATTCACCAGAGTTTCAGAATGACTCCATACTGCAGGTCAGGCCCCATATCCCCTGTGAATGCTTTTAAAACAAAGATCACCTCATTCAGTTCAGGCTAGACCTGAAGTGTCTATCTTAGTTCAACTGCCATTCCTTTCTTGCTGAAGGAATTTTAGAGTCTGCAGACTCCTCACTGAGAACTCCAGTTATGAATTGTTGCTAATCATATCAATTGTGAAGTGCATGCTAAGGATCTCCCTGACTAAAAACTATTTGACAAGAGCAAGATTTCAATCCAAAAGTACAAGAGTTTGTGTCTCATGACTCTGGTCAAATCACCTATGTTGGTGTAAATCAACATGGTCTCCTCCATCATACTTTTGCAATGGTCTATGATGGCATGTGTCTCTCCTAAGCTGTCATTGACCACGAGTTATCACAAGGTTCCTACTTCTGCACCCAAAAAACTTACCTGTATCTCTTGTTATCCACAGGCACAATGTCCATGGCGATATAATACTGCTGGTGGGGATCCAAACCTGTAATTTTCACTCTCATGGCTGGAAACATTCTCCTAGGGAAAAAAAGAGTAGAAATAAGGAAGAAAATGTTGAATAAGGAAGCTGAAGGGGGTCCTTAGACCTCTCTCTGACACCAGAAGCACACTACTTTACACAGCCCAGTTCTTGATGTGACTCCTCTGGGCTTGGTAGGGGTGACAAAGGCTGTCCTGGCTGTGGATTGAGTCTTCAAACTTTTCTACAATAAGGAGTAGCAGAATAACAACCTGTAGGTAACAAAATACTCCCAGTCAAGCACTCTCTTCCAAGCTCCTACCAGACAGTTCTGCTATGCTCCACACAAATTGTCCTCTCCATGCATTTCTAGGATGGGCAATGTACCTTTTTCTGATGGTTTTCTTCCTCGCCATCCATCTATAATTATTCTTTCATATTCCATTAAACACATGATCATTTTAGTTCTCTTTCTTGATAAAATCACATTTCAGTATAGAGTTTGATAGTACTGGAGTAAAATTTAAAGAAAATCCACTGTCCTGAAAGATTCTCTCACTTTTCTGTTTATATATAGTTATGAAAAAAAAGTCCTTTAAATTAATCTGCTTATTAAGTATATATTTCACACTGACCAGAAGCACAGGCATTATTGCCACGGTTTCCTTGAAGTCCTGGTAGTATTTTGTGCTGTCTTTTTAATGTGTTGTCTTTTCTTTGTCATATGATCCAGATCTGTCTTAAGCATTTTCCTGTGATAGGCAAGTTATGAAAGTCCTCATCACCAAGAATCAATTCTCAGGCTTTCTTTGCTTGTCTGAACACAAGTTTAGCTCTGCTATGCACTCATCACTGTTCTGGAGGTGTTCGTAGCTATGCAATTATTCCAGAAGAGAAATGCTCAGAACAATTTTAACCTTAAAGCACGTCAGTGCTGGTGTGGCTAAGGCATAATTTCTCCTTCTTAAAATTTTCTAATTGCCAATCGTCCAATTACCACTCTACACTTCCCTCAAACAGCATGCTGAGTTGTTTACGCCATAATATATTTGTAACTAATGTCATATCTTACATCTTCATAAACTATGAGGAACAGAACTGGATTAAATTCAAAGGAAACAGCAGCAGAGCAGAGCATTGAATGAAACCCTGTGTTTTTTCAGTGACTGGTAACTCAAACTTAAATTCTACTTTGAGTGGCTTCTCAGCCTTTACCTGAGAAAACCTTGAGCTAAGGTCCTACAAGATGCTGTTGCTCAGATGCACAATTTCTGTTCAGAAGATACAAAGATATGGTAGGAGAAACTCTGAAAATACTGGATGCTCATATGAAATTATGTTCTGCTCCTCTAATAGGTAGATATATCTTTACAGAATGAGGACAGCTTAGATAGAAGGAGGATATTAAAGGGAATTTAAAATCACAATGCCAAATTCATGGAAAAGTGTACAAGATATGTTTTTCTGTTGTTTCTAGGGGCTATCTCTAGAAACTATCATGACACTTTCCATTCTGTTCAGTGAGAAACAATGAAATTGTCAGAGAAGATGATTTAGGTCTCATCCCAACATTTCTGTTTCTCAAAGTATTACCAGTGGATGCAGGTTGGAGGAAGAAGAAAAGATAAAAGTTTAGATCAATATTTCCAATGTGTGTCTAAAACTTTGCACTGAAGGCATGTGACCATGAGAAGCTACTTTATTCTTTCACATTCAGGCCACATATATCTATTTGCAGAAAAAGGGTGGGAAGAAGGAGTTTGGTGCTCAGCCTTCACCCTACCTGCAGCTCTTCCATTTCAGGCCACTGAGAAGAGAACACATCTGCCTTGGAAAAGGGTATTTCTCATGGGCAGTGGAGAGAGCATTACCTCACAGCTACTGGAACACAACTAAGCCAAGTTATGAGAGACATAAAACTGTCAGAAAAATTGTCTGCAGAAACCCTTCAAGAAGACAGCAGGTTTGTGCAACTGATGGTGTGAGTTTTCTAGTTGAATGACTTGGGGTGAGGGGAAGGGGGGCAGAGGAAGGAGTGAGAGATTAGTCTTCAGTGGCTTGAGGGCATTACCTTGTTTCTAGCACAATGGCTCATTAAATCTGCCAAGCCAATTGGGCACAGGATATGGCATTTTACAGCCCAACTCTCCTTAATTGAAGAGAGGTGGCTTGGGAGCAGTTTAAGAGGTAGGTCGTATTTCAGAAAGTTGATGAGGATCCCAGGATTTAACCTGAATCTCTTAGAGTCTATATCTGCTTGCTACATTGGGAAAATGAAATACTGTGTGTCCCGAGAAGCTCTCTCCAAATCTGCAGCCCCGTGTGAAGTTGCAGTATAGCCTGTGGGGTTGTTTGCTTATGAAATACCTTGTAAAAGATTACCGCAGACCATTCAACAGGCTTAGAGGCTAATCTCTCAAATGATCAGAGAGAGCTCAGCTAATCCCACTGCTTTCTCTAAGATTTAAGTGTAGTTTTAAAGTTTTGTGAATTATTACTCTTTTTCTTTTTCTATGGGTGTAAAAGTTAACTCAGGTTTCTTCACCATAAGGATGTGGCCTGGAACTGTCACAGCAGGTCTCCCTCAGTTCTCACTGTTACGTGGAAAGGAAAAAATGGAAAATGCAGATGCAAACAGTAGTGACTTAGGTATGTTCTCAGGTGAAATCCTACTTAAGTCCCTGTTCTCTGTGTTTCTTCTTGGCTGGCTCTTGGCCCCCTAGAGGCACCAGCCCTCTAGAAAACAGGAGGTTCAAAGGTTTGGAAGGAATTCAGGCCATTTGAATTTGGTTGTATTAATAAACAGTCAAGAACCTTTCATCTAGAAAGACAGCAGCTAGCTTTATAGTCAACAGCTACAGACATAAAGGCCGTCTGATTTCATAGGGAGCATGTGATGACATCTGATATATTTTAAGAGGAGGTTTTATATCAGAAGCAGTTTGGGATGATCAAGTTATTTATATGTCAGCTTTACCACACAGCAGGAAAACTGTCTTCCTAAACTTACACAGTGTACCCTTTAAGGAGAAATATGACATGATATGAAATAAGTTATTAAAATTATTTTAGGACCACTTAGAAGCATTTTTAAAAGCATTTTTATAACAATCATGTGCCACAATCTACTCAGTTCCTGCCTCCTTCCATAACAAGAATGAGGTTTATGGAACTCTGAACATGAAGAAAGTTAATGATACATAAAGATCTCTAAAATCTGATTAAAACAGTATTTGCCAGCACAATAGTGTACTGATATCAATAACCATGTTTGGTAGCTTTCAGCAACAGAAAGGACTAGTTGGATTGTGGCAGCCAACGTTAGATGTTGTTTAAAACTTTCCTTTAACACAAAAATATAGCTCAATTTTCCTTTGAGAGTATGGTCCAAAGGAGGACATCAGGTATATCCCCAAAGTGGATATATTTTTGCCAGTAGAATTAAAGCTTCCCTTTCTAACCCTTAGGAGTCTCAAGGCACCAAATCTTATCCCTGCTTCTTGAACTAGTGCATGTGAAACTTGTGTCAAGTTGGATCTGTCTTCAAAGTTGGCCTACATGACCTACAAAGATGCCTTCCAACATGAACTCATTCTCTGTTTCACAGCTTAGTTTTAGAGACGATGATTCCCCATTAGGGGATAAGAAATTAAAAAGTACCTGACAGTTTGTCTCAAAACACAAGTGCAATTCCTTGAAGCTCTTCAGACATTGGAAGTAAGCTAGTACATACAGCTTAGTGAGCAGAAGTCAGGTGAGAGTTTAAAAGGATTGACAAAATTTACCTTACAGTTTTCATGACTGTTTAGTTAAATTATTTATATACTACATAAACAACTAAAATTTGATTAAATATGCTTAAGAGTGATATCTGCTAAATGCAATCCCAATTGTTGCAAAAGATAATTTAGCTATTGACAGTAACAGAGTAGTGATTTCCTAGTCATAAAAATATCTGATTGAGAAACTGAAAAATAACTGATTCAGGTTTGCATATCAAGTGTGCACAGTGTTTATAATGTGCATGAATTTACAAGGCAGCCTGAAGTTACCATTGCTACTTTATGCCTCATATTTCCTTGCACTTAAAACCAATGCCACATGTATATTCCTTTATGAAAATAAACCTGTAAGGAGTGAAAGTGAGGCGAGGCAAGGCAAGGCAAGACAAGGCAAGAATGCCTTCTTGTTTCTTTGTGCATCATGGGATTATGAAGAGGAGAGGAAGATAAAAGGCTGAGGGCAGGAGCAAAAGGATTTTGGGAGCAAAAGGATTTATTGTTTATGAGGGAGAGGGAATCCAGGAGATCTTCTCAGTAGCTCCCAGAGGGGATGTTTTTCTGGAAGCTGGAGAAAGATTATCTGGTCCACTGGGCCAGGACCTCTGGGGAGCCGTTTGCTAGCTGCAGCCTGCCAGCCGTTGTTCTGAGAAGTCCTCTCAATGGGCCCCTTCAGCATCAGTAGAGCTTCTCAACAAAATCTCTGCTGCTGTCTCTAACTGAACAGTACTGTGGGGCCCTTCCTTCCTTCCACTGGAAATAAAAATAATTTGTTGATGTGCACAGCTTCAAGTACACATCTCAAACAGCTCAGACTCATGGTTTTAGGGAAGCACAGAACTTCCAGACAAAATAGCAATTAATCTATCAGGAGGCCCAGAGGAGTCAGGAGAGGACAAGGTCACCTGTTACACTCACTGTTCGCTTTTTCCACACTTCTTACCAAGCCCAGCCTCAGTCACCCTGCAGTACAGGTACGGTAACTATGATATGACAGATGAGATCATTTCCCTCATTGTTGAGATGGGATCCTGGCTCTGTGACAGATAGAACCTGGGTCCCCAGAGGAGTACTTCCTGGCTGTGGCTGTATATGTGGTCACACTCATATAATCACCTCTATAAACACCACTTCCCTGCCAGAGCAGGACTGCAAGTGCTCTTTATGGTGTATCCCTTCCAGTAATAAGTGCATATTTGTTTCCCCTTTGGACAGTACTTCTATGCAACAGTTAACTGACAGTTACTCCTGCAGTTCAGGTGACCATGGACTTTATCTAGGGATTGTAGGGGTATGGAACAGGATTCAAACTCCTCTGCTGGTGTTTCCAGGATACACGTGTAATCATCATTGAGAAGGAGAGCAAAGAAAAAGAGTTGAAGAATTTTTAAGCACTAGTTGCTTAAATCAGTATGACCTAGGGCTTAAGTTGAATTTCTTTTACTTTGTTCAGAGTCTAAGGTTGCCTTTCAAAAAAAAAGGAGATTAAGGTGATTGCAGAATTGAATGTATTGCAGCTGACAGAAATCCATTTGCATCTTTTGCACAAAGAACAAAAGAGTCTTGTTACAAGCATCTTATTAAATTCTGAATAATAACATTCTGATGGAAAGGAAGAAATGAAAAGTTCTAAGAGGATTGAAGTAGTTTTATGGAAACAGAACAAAAAAAAGATATCTATAAATAAAGCATCAAGAAAAGAAACAACAAAGCTGAATTTAATGTGAGTTAAACATTGTAGTAGACCTGATACAGGCAGGATATAGCTCCAGAAATATGTTTGAAATGAGAACGTAGGTTAGAACCTAGCATTACACAGTAAGAGCAGAAAGACATTGTAGGGTCAGGCAGAAACCGAGCAATGCCTTACAAGTCACAGAAAATTAAGGAGCAGCTGCAGTTATAGGCAACTGAGTCTGTAATTTTAAGGTCTTTCAAAACAAGAAGGCCTCACAGACTCAAACAGGATTTCCAAAGAGAAAGCAACAAGAAGAGCAAAACTTACACTAGGGAAGGAAGAAGTTACAAGTTACACTGTGTGTGTCTCAAAATTTCAGTAAGCAGTAAGAAATCTTTCAGGAAATAACACCACTTCTGTGATTTTTGCCAGAAATCATACAATCTGATTTATGGGATTCCTCATATATCATGCATTCCATATGGAGAAACAGCCCTGCCAGGCTCAGCTCTCATCCATCACAGACACATCCTGTCTAAAATAAAGAATAGATAACCTGAGAGATTATCTACCCCTGAGAGGCTATGTATTAAGACCATTTCCAATAAACAGATGTATTACCTAAAGAAACTGCCCAACTCTTTATTATGCTTTGCAATGGTAAACCTACAAATGTAGTCAGCTGAGAAATAATCCCTCCAATATTGTTAACATCACTGCTGGAGAAGAACATCATCAAGCTGAAAAAAATACATATATTTAGTAACTACAGATATTTTTTGTGGGCAGCCAGTGATGAGCCAGTTGGCCAGCAGGACTCAAGTATTAATAAGCATGTCCTTCCAGGGAGAAGGAATATTTTCTAGCATTGTGAGGAATACTTGAGTTGCACAGTTAAGTTATGACTCTGTACTGTGATACATGGTCTTTCATTAGTGCAAAAGTAATCTAGACTTGAGCTTGTAAAGGCACTTGAAAATCACAGAAACATAGAATCATAGAATGGTAGGGGTTGGAAGGGACCTTTAGAGATCATCTAGTCCAAACCCCCTGCTAAAGCAGGTCCGCCTAGATCAGGTCGCACAGGAATGCATCCAGGTGGATCTTGAAGACCTCCAAGGAAGGAGACACCACACCCTCCCTGGGCAGAAAATGTTAGTATATTTGGAAACATAAATATTCTTTACAGTCCTTATAGGTTTCCTTATGTTCATTCCCTACTGAAAATTATCAAAAAAGTATTGCTGTGGACTCTTTAAAATAAAATCAGGGCATCTGTCTTCCTCAATATGTGTTTAAACACCTCTGACAGCTGAATAAGTATGGAAGAATATTTCATTAGAAAATGCAGACCAAGATTTGTACCAGAAATTAGAGATCTCCCCTCCAAAACATGAAAATGAAAGTCTTTGAGCCAAAATCTAAGAAAATATAAAAAACATTCTTTTCCGTTTGGGGCCAGGTTGAAGCAAAGAGAAAAAATTAGGCTGGGGAGATGGATGTTTTGTTTTGAGATGCTTCTTTACTAAATGGCACTCTTTTTTCCTGGCTGTATCATGTACCCACATAGTACTATGTACATAGATGTACATAGAACTATGTACATCTCTCAATAATTCTAAATCAGCTTCCTCTTACTGCTGTGTAATTAGGGATATGTATCTATTATTTGTTATGATGATATGAGATTAGCCAGAAAGGCAATAAGAATGGCAAGTTTCATGAACCATTACTCACATGAAACATTTCAATTTATAAATGTCAGAACAACAGTTTTATGTCGAAAGTGTCAATACATAGTTCCAATCAACAAATATTCATAGCTTGAAGATAGCACATGAGCAAGTTTGATTGGTTGGTTGGGTTGTTTTTTTTTTTTTGTTATTTCCTTAAAAACTTTTAGGGAACTACAGGATCTTTTTAGTATATATGCATCAGTCTGACCATTTTTTTTTAATCTTTTTAATTGATCTGAAATATTTAATTTCATTATATCTCCTCAGAATATTTCACAGTGCTTTTTCCTATGAAGCCGTCCTTCTCCAGGACTCCTGCCAAAGCTGTCAGGCCTTTCATGAGAAATTGCATGGAACTATTTGGAAAATTACAGTGGCATTGCTGTTGAAAATTTTTGGAGACTTTTGTATTTAAAAAATAAATGAAATCACAGTATATTTTTTGGAGATCCCAGAAAAGTCGTCAAGTTCATTCATAAAGGTGTGAACTGCTGAGATTATCTTCACACCAATAAGCTCTGGCCATTTTAGCACTTACTGGTGATATCTGGCTTCAAGATATTCATGCTCCTGTTAAGTCTATCTACTCTAGGTACCATAAGAAAATTTATTCTAATTAGTCCAACAGGTAACAATATATTATTTTAATTTTCTGAGACAGCACAGCCCAGGCTCCAGGATAATAAAGTTAGAAGCAAGGAATTTGTTTCTGCCAGTGCCATATTTAATGATGCTGGACACATTGCTTAATCTGTTCAAGTCTCAATACCACCTCCTATGAAAAGAGGATAAATAATAGTTTTCTCCGAGTCTGCTTTGACGTTTCCAAAGAACAAGTGTTATAATTTCTGTTATTCCTCTTAGTTTATCTCTACTATTTCAGGCAGAAGGGCAAAAACAGCAGCCCTGTCTGTATTGATGCAAGATGCTTTCTGTGCCAGTGAGATCCTGTATCTAAAACTGAGAGCCAATGTGCTTCTGGGAATATTCAGTGATTATCTAAGATGTGTGATACAACTTTCCTCAATTTACGTGGTCTTAATGGGGCCACAGGCAAAAAGCCTGAAACAAAAAAATCTCGCGGTTCTGACAAATTCTAAGAGCACAGGCACGAAACAAAATTATAAATGGCAGAGCACCGTGGGTTTGTCGGAGTTCAATTTCCCCCCAGACGTGGTAGAAATTCCCTTCGGCGCTCTTTGAGGAAAGGGCAGGACAGCTCCTGGGACGGTCACGTGGGCTGGCCGCCGTGCCCTGCGCTGTCCATGGTACTGATCCCCTCCTCCACGGCGTCCCTCGCAATCGAAACCTCGTTAAGGTGGAAGCGAGGGACATCACGTCAACGCAAAGGGGGCTGCGAGTCCTTGTCCGGGGGAAACTGCAGCGATTTGCAACTAGATTCAAGTCCCACTTTGGCAAACAGACTTCTAGCCATTTTCTAACAGCAGACAGCACTGAAGGTCTTACCCTTGTCTAACAGCTTGGCAGGGCGAGTTTTTCTTTTTTTAAAAAAAAATCTGGATTATTAGCAGCTCTTCCCACTCTCAGCTGACATAGTGTCAGTTGCAATAGCAACTGAAGGTTAACCCTTCGTATTTTTTAACACAGGAAGTCATTAACACTTTAGAATTGCAGGAAGGCGTTCATTTGGTGCTAAGTTGATCTTGAATTCCACTGTATTTGAGATTAAATCATCTGGCTCCTGAAGTGCTATAGGAACTTGAAAGGAATCTCAAATGGCTCACCCCCAAATTCATAACTCATCTTAAATTCAGTACAGCCAACAGTACAATGATCATTTCCTGATTTATTTGCTCAAAGCAAAGACTATCCTCAACAGTTTCCTGCAGCTGCTAGTTCTCTTTCGGAGCCACTGATTCAAATAGTAATATGAAACAACTTTACTTGTCTTAAGACAGCTAGTAGGAGATACAGCTGTGAGACTCTGATAGTCATTTAATTTTTCATGCATAGTTATTCCTTTCGCTTATGAAGAAGAAAAATAGGCTTGCTTTCTTAGAAAAAAACATTGGTTTTGTGGTTTTTTGTTTGTGGGTGGTTTTTTTTTTACTATACAGAGAGCCAGAGATATCTTACCTGCCTGCTTTTGTGATGATCATCTCTGTCCCAATGTCATGAAATCTTTTCCAGAGGTCAGCACACTGCAGCTCTACCTGGATCTCTTCCATGGATGAAGATGGAGGAGGCTGAGGGCCTGAGCCACCAGATGTAAGGTCAGAATGGGAGCCAAATGAGCAGGATGTCCTTTCTGCCAGAACCTCTGTGTCGGACCCAGTGCTCTGCTCAGAATCTGCAAAGTAAACACGCCAGGTGAGACACTTCAGTTCTACCTGCTGTGAGCGGTAAAGCAAAGGAAGAGGAAAGCCAAAAAGGGAATTTCTGAAGAGCAGTAGAATGGCCTTCTATACATATATATAAAAACAGATATTTGTGATTTGTTAGGATTTATAGCCTGATTTGAGCCTTTGGATTTCCAACATGACATCTGGCCTTTTTGTAAAATTTTAGAAACAGAAGAAAAAAGGACTCTCAACATAAACTGTAAACAGCAACAATGCTGAGAATGGTGTAGAAAATGTAGATTAAAAATATAGAAATAAAAAAATCATTCAGCTCATACTTTCAGTCCAAGATTAGATGGGCTCACTGGAAAATTACATTCCATTTAATTTAATATCTTCTCTCACTACTATTGAAATTTTTATATGACACTTTTGGTTTTTTCTTTTTAATATCCCTGTGCTCAAAAATAATGACGATTTTTTTAATTTGCTACTTGGCAGCAACATTTCAGAAATGTGTTTTATTTTCTCCTACAATATTTTTTCTGGAACAATGATATTTCCTGGGGAAATAACCATGCAGCTTTTGGTGAGGCAAACACTCTAGGCTACTGAAGGACAGAAAAAGGAGATAGTAAAACATATGGAATATATTAACAAGGAAAGCAATTGAAGCAAACTGCAGAAGGGAGCACACAAGACAACCACTTCTCTTTATGGGAGAGAAGAAAAAAACAAAGGCTTGCTCATAATATAAGCAAATAAACAAAACCCATGAAGTTTGACTACTTTAAAAGTCCAGTTTGGCATGTTAAGTCAGATGACCAATTACTTGTAAAGATATCTCATGCATGTATTAGGTATGTATGGGGTGTGTGTAT
>WBNH01005481.1:0-179400 GCA_013401255.1 Urocolius indicus
ACTTAAGTAATTATGCCACAATTCCTTGTCCATTCAGTGCTTACCCATCCCATGTATATTGATGCTTACAAAGACATTGAATAGTATTATATTTCCTTAAAAGCACCAGTTGTCCTCATAGAGAGTAACCACTGCTACCTTTGGGTCACAATCTTCTATTAAGAAGGTATCCACACCCCCAGTTATAATGTATCTAAATTTAAACACATTCCTTCTTAAATCTTAAACTGATTCTTCCAGTGCTTTTGAAATCTTAGGGGAGGGTTTAATTGAATTTATGGTGTAGCATGTGTACAGGCAAAGACTTAGTCATTCAGTTGACAAACGTTTGATGCCTTTGTCCTTGTCTAAGAAGGGTCAAACCATCAAATACTATTTGAGATACTTTTTCTGCACAGTTTTGCTCTGTGAGATTAATGACATGCTACTAAGACAGCTCTCAGGATTTCTTAGACTTATTTTTGCTTCTGCTGATTTACTGACATAAAGCATGGATCAGCTGTGTTCTTTTTCATCATGTTTCACATCATTAATTTTTAACACTTTTTTCACTACATTTTCTTATGTTAAATAACAATGCTAAAATATTAGTAAATGAGTTGGGAAATAAAGAAATATTGAATATGAAGTTCAGGTCAAGCTGGACTTTTAGAGCTGCCAAAGGCTTCAAGCTGCCAGATAATATCCAAAAAGAAAAGGTCAGGTTCATTTTATTTTCCCTTAATATTTGTCTGTGTATCAGGTATAATCTCCAGATACAGATTTTGTGTGTTAGCTAGAATAACTGTAGTCTGCTTAGTAAGCCTGGCCCACAAAGCAAGTTCTCTGACGTCATCATTCTTTGCTTTGGATCTGGGCCCTGTACAGCACTGACATCTGCCACACCAGCACTAGGTCATCTGTAGACAAATTTCAGAACTAGCCAGAAATTCTAGAGAGTCTCCATTTTGAAGTGTTGATATTCTAAGGCCTGGTTAACAGGCCTCAGACCATAACTGGCCTCTAATGGGACCTGAAAAATAGCACTTGCTGATACTTTCAACTTTTTAGCAGCTATCAGCAGTTCTTGTTAATAGTACCAACTTTTAAGCAGCCACCAGCAGGTACTTACTAGTTGAGAAATACAAAATTGAAAGCCACAAAATAAAAAATACTCCTTTGGGTTCCTCTTTAAGTCCTGGCCAAACTTGGGTGGGATCCAAGTTGTAGTGTGATATGCCAGATGCTTTCACACAAAGAAAATGCAAGTCATCCTGACTTTCCAGGTTTGGACTATGAAGCTAGGCTCCTACGCAGCGACTCTTTGGTAGCCTCACCTGTGGGTGAACACACGATGCAGGACTTCCCAATTGCTGGGAAAGGCTCTCCAAATCTTTGCTTTACCTGGGGCACCCCAATGAGACCAAGCCAGTCTGGTTGAGGGTAATGTATCAATAGGGCAACTGGTAATGTATCTTTCTTAATCGCTATTCTCTTGTAGCAATGATTAGGTGCATTACCTTGCTTATGGTTTTTGCTGAGTAGGAAAAAGAGTGTCATAAGCTTACGGTTGTAACTGAATGCTTTATCTCACTTTCTGTAATGTTTTGAAGTAGACAGTAAAGTAAGATTAACTTTTTTATTGGTGTCTGTGTCCTTTCTGCCACTCCCCATCATTTGGCAAAACATTGGGCAAAGTAAGTGTCCAACCTGACATGCTGTACAGAGACTTGCATTTTCTTCTAAGAGGACAAATTTCTAGAACTTCTTAAAAATAAAGATGGTTTTCATATGAAAATTGGACTGTCTGAAATTAGGCATGCAAATACAGCATCATAAAGCATGTCTGAATAGCCTACCCTCAGGATTCAGGGGGACTTAATGATGCCCTTTTCATATCAGATTTCTGTTTGCATCTGTGACCTCATTGTATTTGCTTTCTGTAAACCTAGCAGTGCTCATCTGTATGACAGAGGCAGACAGAAATGAGAAAACCTTATACAGAGGTCAGTTCCTTTGATGATACTTACTCCCTCCAAATGCATGAAAGACTTCCATGGGAGTTTTTATTCCAGAATATTGTTGCAATCTCCTTCACATTACAGAGCTCCCGAATGTAAAAGGTATCAATTTAGTGTATATTATGACAGCCATCTGAGAAATAAATAAAGCACTCTGTGTAAGAGAGAAACTAGTGGAGTCTTCACCAATTATATTGAGCGAGATGTGCAATGTACTACTTAGCTTCCCAGTCCTACTCCATTAGCTGCTTCTGTTGTATGAGATTTGACAAACTGGTTTGTAAGTGGAGAATCAAGTGATTTTTTTTTCCTTTTTTTTTTTTTTTTTTTTTAACGGATAAATCACTGACAGAAAGATGAACAGGTATGATGGCTGGCCAGCTGAAATCCAAATAAAAGGTTGTATCCCAAGCAACCTGACCTGAACAAATGCATTCCTTATTTATAAAGAAGATTCTATATTTTTATATCTAAGACTCCAGTAAATTACCTTCAGAACCCGGTCAGCACCTGAACTATAATTGAAACATAAGTCATAAATGCAGTTTTTAACCTTTCTTTCCTCTGTGAGGTTTGCTCTAAACAGCAAACAAATAGACATTTTGATGGCAAGTGGAAATAAAATACTCTGCTTTGGAATTATGTTGTTCAGGAAGTCAGTCATAAAATACTAGGGTTTTTGGAAGAGAGTATAAAGTGTCATTAGTGTCATTAGGGGTTTGGTTTTGTTTGTTTGTTCAAGTTTAGTATGTGTTTTTGTTTGGTTCTCTTTAAAGATCAATATGCAAATAGCATTTAGTCTTAATTGTAATATAACATCACTAGCAATAAAGCAAGTTATTTTGATAATAGTATCTGCAAGCTTATTAGTAACATCACATCATCAGTGGATAAGGAACTGGCTAGGTGGTCCCATTCAAGGAGCAGGGGTCACTAGCTTGGTGTCCAAAAGCAAGAGCACTGACAAATGGTGTTCCTCAGGGCTCAATGGTGGGATCGGTGCTGTTTAACATCTCTGTTGGTGACATGGACAGTGGAACACTGAGTGCGTCCTCAGCCTTTTGCCAATAGCGCCAAACTGTGTGGTGCAGTCAACACACTGGAGAGAAGGGATGCCATCCACAAGGACGTGGACAGGCTTGAGAGTTGGGCCTGTGGGAGCTTCATGAAGTTCAACAAGGACAAGTGCAAGGTCCTGCACATGAGTTAGGGCAGAATATGGGGCAAAATGGCATATCAGGTGTTAGCAGTGT
The DNA here is from genome assembly GCA_013401255.1 of Urocolius indicus. Lineage (NCBI taxonomy): Eukaryota > Metazoa > Chordata > Aves > Coliiformes > Coliidae > Urocolius > Urocolius indicus. The sequence goes on from WBNH01005481.1 coordinate 3,254, forward strand.
CTTTCCAGATACTCTGCATCTATTTGTAGAAGTACCCAGCTTCTCTGTGGTAATGTGTCCTGGAGAGACACTGGAAGCCAGACACAGGTGGGAGTCACCCTGCCTTTCACTTGTAGCTAGGAGGGAAACCAGCAGCTTCTCCTCTAACATGCCAGGCCTTCTTTAACTGTGCTTCGCTAGTGGCAGGCTCCCATTTCAAATATCCTCACCAGCACCTGGACACAAGAAGGCCCCTGTTACCTCCTGAGTATTTAGGTGGATATTTTAGATAGAAACAATTAGGAAAAGTAGCTATTGTTCCTGGTTTTTACTCCAGCATGAATGTGAAAATTAATTCCATGAAGAATGAAGTACCTGGACAGAGGCCCTATTTTATCTTTTTATTTAAGAGAACGAGAAGTGTTTCAGGGTCTTGACATTTCTCTCAAAAATCCCTGGATCCCTGGCTGTCCAAGTTGGTGGCAGTGTTAGGAAATACTGATCAAATAAAAGGTAACATTTTCACATTCCCCGTGGTAACTGCTTCTTTAGGTTCTTTGTGTAATGCTGTCTACCTCTAAGTGGGAAGTTTCCACTATATTTAAAACAAAAATACAAGAAAGGAAAAGTTCTTCAGTGAAAGATGCCCTTTTGCAAGCAGGCTGTGCTTAAAGCAAAACTCCCGCTGACTGCAGTCCACTCAGAAGAGCAGAGAGAAGTGGATGCTTACACATAATGCCTGATGGGAAGTAATACATGTGTCATATGTCTGCTCTCTTTCTAGCTGCAAGTGAAATGCTGAACCCTGGCTAGAATTCAGGGGATTAAGATGAGTGGTTTTAATAATGTTTGAGCAACTGCAGTTCCTCATTTCCCAGGACTCTGACATTTCCTGGGACTTTAAAGTTTTTCTCTGGTGGGTCTTTGTATTGTGGTGGGTTTTCTTTTATCCTTCACAGGGAATATTTCAGCAGCATAGGAAACGTAGATTCTCTTTCAAATACAAACTTTATGCTAGCAGCTCTAGCATGACTTTTTCCCTCTTCCAAAGATGAGAACATAGAGATAGATGCTTTAGCCTGTCCACTATCCACTGCAGATCTCATTAAGGCTAAAAAAGAAAAAAAAAAGGGTTTTTAAATAGTTGTGTTTCGGCCAAAAGCAATATACATTTCAATGTTACACTTCTCATATAAATCTTATGTGGCTATTTTTTGTATAATTACTTTCTAACTCCTGGGTATTCCCTGCCAAATTCTCAGAAATGAACCTGAACCTTTACCCCCAGGGACAGGAGGTCTGTGACAGCTGGACTTGGAAAAGAGAAGATCTTGAAATAAGACTTTTCAAACGGCTATTAATGCTTTGAGGTCACGTCTGACTATAAATTCCAGTTTTGCTCCTATCGTAGTTCACAGAATAGTATTGTGCTACCTGATCGGATTTTTTTTCTCTCAAGTGCTGAAAGTGGAAGAATTAGACCTCTGGATTTTGCAGCCAAAACAGAAAACATGATTTCCTGATTTTCCTTCTGATAAATTAGAGGGTGGAACTAGAGCCTAGTAGCAAAGTTCTGCTTTCTTTGAGACTTGTTCGTTACAGTGATGCACTTCTCCGCCAAAGTCTCTACTTGCCATGTTTCCACTCACCAGCTGAGCAGGCATTCCATGAGGTAGGTGAATAGGAGCTCAATGTTCCCAAATCAGCCGTCTTTTGACTGCTGACTGCTGAAAATCTCCACTGTAACACAAAATGAAAGAGAACAACCACCCCTCCTCCATCCTCACCTCCTCCACATTCATGAGGGAGATTTCTGTGCAATATAAAGTGTTCTTGCCTGCTGAGGGCACAAGGCTGCTTGAATGGTTTTGTTCCTTCCACAAGAAACCATCACTCCAAACAGTTCTGTAGTAAGTTATTGCCTGTTCTGATGAGGCCTCAGTAATTTCCTTGAGAAAGAAATCTAGAAATGCTATCAATAATTTTCAAGATAAAAGGGATGTATTGGGTAGAGATATAAATGCATAGTTAACATAGATAAACTACCGCTACCTGTTTTGATTCAGCTCAAAGTTACATGATTTGGGTAGATCACGGAGACTAGTCATAGCAATACAGAGCTTGGCAGACTAACGTAGGCAATGCTGAACATCTTGCTCCAGCTCAACTGCTGTCAAAGCTGGTTTCAAGTCAGGTCCTAAACTTTCTCATTTGCTAGTGGTTTTCTGACATTGCAGCATGACAAAGCTCCCAGCAACAGCACTTAGCAGAGCACCATGCAATTAGCTCTGTAGTTTATCTAGGACTTGAATCTTAATCAGTCCTGGAGAAACACGGTCCTTGGGAACGCAATGACAGGCTTTTCCTATATTTATTTTACTAGTTCTTGGTAAGGATTGTCCTAGCAGTAAGTAATTTCTTCTGGTTTTAATTGTTTGTTGATCATAATTTTTATCCTGTTTTTGTGTATTTTCTTATTATGTCTGAAATTATGTTGTGCCATTGTAAGAAAAAGCCTTATTATTACTACACCTGAAAAAGCATTAATGCATAGAGAAGCAGTGCTGCCCCAGCTGGTAAGAGTGTTAGCCCTGATTATCATCTGCTTCAGTAAATGATATACCGATGGTCATATAAAAGGTAAGATTTCTTTAGATCCTCTGAGAACTGAATTGTGCTGTTTACTAAATGCTATGGTATTTTATTTCTTGTCTTCAGCTTTCCTGATTTGCCCTACAGCTCTTCACGTGTTTCACTGCCCTCTGATTAACACAATAATAATTTTTTCCAAGTTATTTCCAAATAGTTGAAGTTTTAACAAAAAGTGTTCAAAATCCTATGTCCCCCCACCCCCAATTTATAACCTTTAGCACCATCATCTGAGCATACTTGCCTTTGTCACAGAGGTGGCAAACAGGAACATGTTTCTCCAGCCAACTCACTAATGGTCAGTTAAAACAAACAAACACACAAACAAACAAAAATGTCTCGCCTACAGAACTGGTTTTAGGGAGAGAAAAGAGAGCAAGGAAATAGTATCTAACAGTATCTATGTAAATATCATCATTGTCAGGAGAAGGGAGGCTGGTTGAGGGGAGACATGATAACTCTCTAGATTTACCTGAAAGAAAGTTGTAGTGAGGTGGGGATTGGTCTTTTCTCTCCAGTAATGAATGATAGGACAAGAGGAAATGGGCTCAAGTTGCTCCAGGAGAGGTTTAGATTCGAGATTAGAAAGATCTGCTTAATTGAGAGGGTTGCTAGACACTGGCATAGGCTGCCCGCTGAGATGGTGGAGTCACAGTGGCTAGAGATGTTTAAAAGATGCACAGAGGAGGTGCTGAGGGACAAGATTTAGTGGTGGGCTTGCCAGTGTTAGGTTAGTGTTTGGACTCAATGATCTTAAAGGTCTTTTCCAACTGAAACATATGATATGAAATTTAGATATAACCTCGAGCTGCAGATCCATGAAGAAAGAGAAAGATGTAAAGAGGTGTAAACATACATATATATGTGGCTCTAAGTAGAAGGAAGAGATTAAAACAAAAAGAAAAGAAACAAGAGAGGAAGAAAAAAATCATCGTCCCTGTGAGAGACTCCCAGTGCTGACAACTTACTGTAATATCCCATCACCAACATCACCAGCATAAAACCATGGAGAAATGAGCTAAGAAATGTGTGTTACAAGTTTAGTTATATTATTGTTATTATTGTGATTTTTCTATGTATAAGCACACTATCTGCATGTACTGGTTTTTGTTTCTCTGTAATAATTAGATCATATAATAACAAATCCTGAGTTAGTCTGTTAAGATTTCCATTTTTATATGTAATCAACTGATAGTTTTATTTTAAATATAAGGTGTACTTTTTGCCCATAAAGAAGAATTTGAATGGAAGAGTGCTCCAGCTCTTGCTTAGAGTGCACTTTCTCCCTGGTGGTACCCAGCAGGAGTAGAAATTTGTGCCTGTTCTACTGCCAGCTAGGAGTGCAAGAAGCAAATTCTTATACCCTTCTATTGTGTCTCCTTTTTCACTTCCCAACTCAGACAGTCCTTCCCCTGCTCTTTGACTGAACGAAGCCTCTTGCCTATGACAAAGTTCTTCAGGTAAGCTATAAGAGCAGAACATGAGGATGTACAAGATAGCCCAACAGGTATTCACCTTCTTTCATAGCTTGGAGCCACACCAAGCAGTTTTTTCAGACTTGGAAGCACTCTATTTTAAACAGAGTGTTGCTGTATAGTTAAAACTCTTAGAGTCATGTGTGTATTTGCATGCCCTGAGTATTTATCTTCTCCATGTTCAGATGGAGCTCTTAGCTGTGGATTTATTTAGAGACATGACTTGGCAAATACCACTGAGAGGCTGTTTGGGAATCCCTTCACTTCTCAACCCCCTCACAACCATCTCCTTTGTTGGAGAAAATAACAAGGCCATGAGTGAAATTTTGGCAGCCCAGATGTCATCTTTTAAGTTTCCTCTCTATAGCAGTCTAGAGCCTTCCTCACTCCTCCCTCAAATACATTAATAGAGATGGATGGTCAGTAACCCTGTTTGTCCAGGTTCATTTGTTCCACAAGAATAGCTAGCAACTTCAGGGGATTTCCAACATTTTCCAATGTGTGAATCATTTAGGAATAGCAAATGAGCTTACAGGCTCTTGCATACAACTAAACCTCACTGATCTACCCCATATTTGAATGAAAGAATGAACTTATTTTCCCAAGATTTTTTCCAAGGACCAAAGTGCAAGCAATGTTGAGGAAAATTAGCTCCACTGAGCAGGAGACAGAAAAGTGGTAGGAGGAACACAGACTGCAGCTGAAATGAGCAGGCCTTGTGGCTTGCCCCATGCTTTCCCAGAGCTCAGCTTCGGCATAAATTGCCACTCTCTGTCATGGAAATCAGACTCCCCTATCGCTCTGCCACATACATCCATGTGCACAAATTCAGGGCCCTCTCACTATCAGAGACTCTGATGATGGCAGCATCCCTGGGATCCTATAAGCAAAAAAGTAATCTCTCCTGCTTCTCTTTTAAACAGTAAGGGAGGGAAAGGGAATTAGAGAAGTTTGTGAGGTTAAATGGAGCTGAGAAAGAAAATGCGTGGAGTGAGCCCTAAAATTAGAGCCTCCTGGGGTGACAAAACCCAAGCCTGTGTTCAGGAGAAAATCCTTTCACACAATCCTAATCAAAGTTTCCTTGTTCCCAGAATAACAGCCCTGTCTACAGAATTAAGTTGTTGCCCTCCATTCAGAGGTGACGGCACACAGCGGTCTTTCTCTGTGCTAACCTCACAGCCCTCATTTGCTCACTCTCTGCTGTTCTCCAGGGAACAAATTGCAGCTCTGCAGGGACCGCCCCCTGTGCACAGTAAATCTCTTTGAAGACCAGAATGCTCTAACTTTTGCTCTTATAAATACAACAGCTTCCCAGCTGGAGCCTTTTTCAGTTCTCTCTGTGTTCAGTATCTTGCAGCTGATGTCCTGGTCCCCAGCATCTGGGAGGCAGGAGACGTCATTTTAGAGGCTATTCATGCTTGACTAAATACTCTTTCCACTAGCAGCCATTAAATTCTGGTCTAGAGACAGGAGACTAAATATTGAGTGTCTCTACAGAGATATTTATTCAGATGAGCTAGGAAAAAAATCAGAATGGAAAATAACCTGTTGCTCACTTTGTCTCAGTAGCTGATGTGTTCAAAGCAAAATGAAAGCAATTCTCTTTGCAGAAAGAACAGAAAACAAACAGTCTCTTCCCCTTCAGAAGCCACTGCTGTGTAACTCCTCTAGATTCTGTCTTTTATAACTGAGATGCCATCCAAAATTGCTCTGCAGTTGCCCCGTATTAAAGACCAAGGAATCTAACATTTATTGTCGTGCTTTCTTCTGACATGGAGGATTTTCTGAACAGGCTTTGGCTCCCTTACTTTTGCTACCATGTTGTCATCCAAGTCCTGATCGTTTCTGTTAGTTGCTATCATCATTGTCAGCAGCAACAGCAGAGTGGTCCACTTCTCCATTTTCCTGCAATAAAACACTAAGCTGAACCTCAGACCATTGAGACTGGGTTTTGCCATTAGAAATTGGGAATTATCCACTAGGCACTAATACACGGGGTGTTTGGTCCTGTCCAGGGCTTCCCAGGCATATAAGCCTCTGGATTTTGCCAGAGTCATGGGCACAGTGTTGACAGAGGGCAGTTTTACTGTGACTGGTTGGCTTACTTATGTTCCTAGTGAGAACTGGTCGCTTTTATTGTTTGGTGTAGGACTGGTGCTTGTTGATGGTTCCACAGAACAAAATGAAGTAGCCAAAGTTGAGTTCAAGATATGCGACATATTTCTGTGGTGTCTGTTCCATCTATTATGTTTACAGTTTTTTGTTTATGGTCTAATTCCCAACTCATCAGCTTGTTGTCAATTTAGGACATTAATCTAGCCTCTCATACCTATTAAAATTCTATACTTATTCACTTTGGGCTCACAGAAATATGTACACAAGGCTCTTTAGCAGCAGAATATTGATAAGAATTTACCATGCAGATTGAGTGGCCCAAACCCCAGTCAGAAACTTCTGGTTTTAACTCTTTCCATTCCTTTCACAGGGGTACGAAAGAGTTGTGTCTGTGCTATTGTCAGGAGGGTCAGATACAACCTTAGAGGGGGTCCTCCTAGTGCCAATGCCAAAGGTTGTTCCCTCCTGGACTTCAGAAGAAGGATTCAGATTCCTTTCAAGGGTTTTCAATTGGCCTGTTAAACTCTCTTATTGAAATCTGAGACACCACTGGGATCAGTCCACCTCATCTCATTCCCCTAACTACATGTTTTCGCCCAAAGCAATACATGCCTGGGTAGATTCTGAGGGTGTTGATGACTGCATTTGATGACTCTCTGAGTCCTTTCTCTAAGGGACTGGACATGAATTTTTAAAGCACCTTGTAACCTTCTGATAAGAAGTCTAAAGTGGTGCAGCATTTGGTGTCCCCTGCTGAACTATTTCATACACTGCCTGAACATTAGTGGCTTTTTTGCAGTCTTTTCATTAACTCTCACAACCCCTTTACCCTAATAGTAACACGTTCCCCTCTCACTTTGGGGTCAATGTTCTCAGCCCAATAAGCCACTTGGGGTGTTATCAACTGGACAGCTGTCAACCCATCATGAAAAAACACTCCCGTTTCCCAGAATCCACTCATTTCCTCACCTCTCAGCAGTAATCAATCCCCGCCCTGTTAAAGAAACTCTCCACAGATATTCATTTCCTGATTCACCTGGCTTGCGTGAGAACTCAGCTTGCAATTCACTGAGCTTGGATTCTGTTCAAGGGATCATGAAGATTGTATCTCAGGGGTTCTCGCCTTGCTGGCTCTTGGACCTTTCTCTTCTAACATCCTTCATACATCCTTTTCCCCCACTTCCTCCACTTCTTTAGAACTACTCTCATCATGGTTTCCCAAAACATCCCCATCTCAAGCCTTGGGATCTGCACCTGTGATCAACATTTGGATCTGGACATTTCAGAGGGGTTTTGTTTTTGCTTGTGCTGGCATGATTCCAATTCTTTGTTCTAACAGGCGCGCCCACTCTCTTTTGCTTTCCATTTCTCCTTTTGAACAATCTGCTTTCTTGAGTTATTCTTTTCTCAGTCTTTATAATACATATGATGATCTTGTGCCTCAGCCAAACAGGTACCTAGGATGGCACACATAGTTCCTTTGCCTTTACCATCTCAGCTATTTCCACAGCATTGTTCTATTCTCTCTGTGACTGCTACTGGGTTGATCCACTTCTCTTTCACCTCTTTGATACCTGAGGGAGAAATAATTCCTCTGTTGACATTCTCCTGCCCACTATGCCAATTTGATGTCGTAGAGGTACACACAATCAAAATAAACAGGAATAAGAAAGAAAATGCCATTTAATCAAAATGTTTGGTGTTCTGCTAAATAATTATAAACTACAGGTTCAAGCACTAAACAAAACTACTACTACTGACTTTATCAACATTTATAAACAGGTTCATAATGTCAGATGGAACTAATACTACCTAATTGACCTAGGGATCCACATGCTCCCTGACACATGCCTGCAGCCAGAGGTCAGAAACAAGCCCCCTTGGTCACTGCTGGACAAGGAAGTAAGAAGAAGGGCTGACAGCACTGCAAGTGCTGTTCAGTCAGACCCACAGATTAGAATAAGGCAACATGAACCCCACAAAAACTGCCAGGAACTGAGAGTAGCTGACCAAAGCAGCAGTCAAAACCAGAGGAAGTGAGAAATAAGGGATCATCACGCATCAGACTGGCAAAGCCCTTGACTGGACAAAGCAAGCTGGTTCTGCTTAACAGCTTAGAGCCTATAAAAACACAAAAAAAATAGTGCAGGAGAGCAAAGACAACAGAAGAGGGAGATTCCTGACCCAGTAACCTTAGGAAAAAAATACAAGGACCTAAGAAACAGCTCAAGATCTCAATTGCCCTGGAGCAGCACATAACACTGATAAGTAAGTCACCCTTTGCATCACTTTGCTTTCTTGGGGGCCCTCACCTCCAAAAGCACATCCAAAAAGCACTTTATGCTTTTTGCATGGAGGAATGAAGAGGCTGAAAGGGTCCCCTGGATGGCAGTGTCAGCACTGGGAGCAGGGCACAGCAGCTTTCCTAGTCTCCACTTGACACATTTGGTTTTGCCCTACATGCGAGCGAGCTGACTTGGTGATCTGACTTTTGGGGAGAGGAAAGGAGAATGCTGCTCATGGACAATATTCCCAAGTATCTCTGTCATTTTCACCTGTCACCCTGACTCATAGTACATCCAAGCAAGGAGGTGGCCAGCTATGCTCCTGAGTTTCATTTTTGTCATTCATGAGTCAGGATGAAAGTTGGGTGGTGTACAAGAAAGGAAAAAAAACCCAATGTTTAGTATCTTTATGTATTCCAGAGCTATCATAAAGCAAGTTCCTTTCCATGTTAGATTCAGTTTCATTTCTCCTGGTTCCTGTCACAATGTGTAGGTGGAGCTAGTAAATAAAAAAGGAGCAGAAGTTGTAAACCAGTTCCTCCTTCTCCCTACTACAGGACACTACACAGGTAGATTTTTCTCTTTTCCTTTTTCTAGAAATAATAATGCAATTTTTTTACTGCTATCTTCATTCCTTTTAGCTGTTCCATATGAGAAGACTGCATAAGAGTCTAAAGTAAGTGTGGTTAAACAAGGTTGCCAGGAGTAGGATTTTTTGTTTTCTGGTGTGGGAAAAGAGGAGAGACATTATCTATACTTTAGAAGAAGGTAACTGGGAGATGGTATTTAAATTGGAACATAGTTTTTAAAGTATGTACTGTGTGGAGATAGTGCTCAGCAACACGATCTCGCCAGTGGTATTCATGTTCAGCATCAGCAGGTTTTCATTGCTTCTTTTCATTTTTTTTTTCTGAGAAGACACCTAGAATTAATAAATGTCCAACTCTGACACTGTGTAGTTTACCTAAATATTCTGAAGTCAGGGAATATGTCAGGTAGAAGTCCATGTGCTCCTCTGTCTGGACATACAAGAGTTGTGTGAGTTCAGTGCCACAGCTTTGTGCTTTGGTTTTTATAGTGGATTTTTTATATTACTTCTCAAAGTACAAATTCAGGATCTTTAGAGAAAACCATGTAATTCCTCTTCTGGGCCATCAGCTGGTTGGTGCTTCATGCAGATGTGGTGCTTTATGCAGATGTACTTCTTGTTGTGCCACAGGAGCTTTCTAACAAACACACACGTAGGCAAATACCTAAAGACAAAGTTCAAGGAAACCAGAGTTGCTCTGATGATAGAAGTGTGGGTCGCTGTGGTGATGGGGGGTGTTAACAGACTTTCAGTATCAGCACGTCATCCAGGTGTCATGTTTCACCCGTGGATTCTAGCCACTTTTCAGAAAGGCACTTTAAAATTGCAGGACTTTTTTTCTTCTCCTTCCTTTCTTTCATCTGATGTTGTCAAGGCTCAGTATACAAAGAAGTCACTATGCCTGCATAGCACAGTGAAGGGTTGCACCAAGCTATCTAACATTTCTCTGGTGTGAGTGGAAAACAGTCGGGTAGCCCCAGAAGTTTATACATGCTGATATACTCTGCTGCTTACTGTAGGTGACTTTATTAGCTTGTGTATCTGTGTGTGATCTGCATTGTGAACCTAGCTGAAACACCTGCTAGGTATGTGGTAAGAAGTAGTCCTTGTAAAACCTTTCAAAGTTGACACTGTTTTTGTCAGACTACTTAAGTCTCAGTTTCCCAGATGTCTCAAGTTTATTTTGCAAGACATTTTCCCTAGTGGTCTTACTACACTATTTCTTTTGCATTTCATCCTATTTGTTATAAGAATGGCTAAAACTTGCTGTATAATCTCTTTCTGAAGGGAACACATCCACATTTAGGAGGCCATATGCTAAAACCAGTACATGAATAACTCTGAACATAGCCAAATAAATATAAATAATAATGTAAAAGGGATGGAATTTTTTTCCTGGGTAATATTTATATAAACCCCAAATAAAAAATTTACAGGAAGCTTTCATTACATTGGAAGGAAGCTAAAGAAAGGGAGAGGCAATTAAAAGGCAAAAATTATTATCAGTAAGTTATTTCCCACAACAACACAAGGTCACAAAAGAACCTGGTGACCAGTGAATGGGGAATGTATATTTGTTGCAGATAAAGCACTGAGTCACCAGTCAAGGAAGAAAAGTCTTACAATCTGTTAATAGAAAGAAGAAACATTTTATATTGAAATAGTAAAGAAAAGAGATGATAATAAACTGACCATGAGCCAGCAATGTGCTTTCAGGGCCAAGAAGGTCAATGGTATTCTGGGATGCATTAAGAAGAGTGTAGCCAGCAGGTCAAGGGAGGTTCTGCTCCCCCTCTATTCTGCCTTGATGAGGCCTCATCTGGAGTCTTGTGTCCAGTTCTGGGCTCCTCAGCTCAAGAGGGACAGGGAACTGCTGGAAAGAGTCCAGTACAGGGCCATCAAGATGATGAGGGGACTGGAGCATCTTCCTTATGAGGAAAGGCTGTGGGAACTGGGGCTATTTAGACTAGAGAAGAGGAGACTGACGGGGCATCTCAGATTTGTTAACAAATCTCTAAATGGTGAATGTCAGGAGGTTGGGGCATCATTTTTTTACTGTTATCTCTAGTGACAGGATGAGGGGTAATGGAAAGAAACCTGAACAAAAAAAGCCCCATTTAAACATAAGGAAAAACTATTTTACTGTTCAGGTAAACTGTGTGGCCTGATCTAGGTAGACCTGTTTCTGCAGGGGAATTGGACTGGATGGTCTCTAGAGGTCCCTTCCAACACCAACCATTCTATGATTCTATGATGTGTTGAAAAAGATGAAGGAACTGTAAAATGAACACCTGTAAACAAACTAAAGTAGTTCAGTTATCTTTTGTTGCTGGTCAAAATTAAGAAGTTTCCCCACAGTAGTTTATTTTTTATTTTGATAAAAGGAATATCTGGTAAAGTGTATTGCTTTATTAAAAAGAAAAGCTGAATAACATGTGGAATTAATCTTTTTTTCCTAAACTTGTTTTACGCATTGAAAGTATAACTTACTTTGTGACTGATCATCCTGTTTTGGGTCAGCTCAAATTACCAAGCCTGTAAACTTTATTCAACCAAAAAATTGAAAGAACAGGAAGTTACGTCAAGACTGTGTTTCTCCTAATTAATTCTACCAAGTGTTTGCATTAAATAGATTTTGGTTCTGGCAAGGGGAGGTTAAAAAAAAAAAAAAAAGTAGCTTTGAAAAATAATCTGTTGTTTTCTTTTTCTTTTTCTTGAAATTACTCTGTCCAGAAATCACTTTCCCTGGAAATGTCACATCAAAAGCCTTCAGTTTCTTCAGTCACCCATAGAAAATATTTCAACAGAACTTTTGCATGAAGAAAAGCTGAACAAGAAAATTAAAAGTCTCCTAGTTCTCCCTTCTTTAACATCAAGTCAAGCAAAGTCTGCTTTTGGAGAGAGTTTTAAGCTAAAGGGGCATGAACTGAGATACTGAGCTTCTGAAATAGGTATAAGATTTGCCTCTCTGACAAATGTTTCTACCACAAGAGAGGCAAGTTGGCCACATAGTTGACTATGACACGGTGTGTTCTGCTCTCATTAACAGCAGCCCAGCCATGCGTACTCTCCTTGTGCAGCCTGCAGCCCTGACCCCAGGTGTTAATGATTTGAAGTTAATGATTTGAACACTCTCTCCAACCCCACCCAGCAATTGCCATATTTACTGAGCTTCTCAAAACACCTTTCAGTAAAACATTTCATTGAAGAAAACTGACTTGTAGCAAAAAATAGTGTAATTTTTTTTTTTACACTATTTTTACACTAGGTAGAGAGAAGTGTTTCAAGTCAATCCTCTGGAGAGCAATTTTAGTGATTTGAAAAGACTTGTGGCACTTGATATCTAGTGAGGATTGGAATCAGTAAATAAAAGTGGAGCTTGATTTTTCTCTGCAATGATCACTGTTGCAAACTGCAATCACTCACTGCCTCTTGTTTGATTTCAGAAGCTGTGTGGAAAAAGTCGTTGGAAGAAACGGTAATCGCTATATAGTGAAGCACTCATAGAAATCCCACAAGGTAGTTCAAAACGTCATCAGACCATGAATAAGAAGAGTGCATCATTTAAAGAAATTTCTGTAAAAAATAAAAATGACCTGAAGAAAGAGGATGTTTCATCACCTTTCTTCCCACCAACTTCAGAAGGTTTTGCAGTACCTCTCCCACCAGAGTCAGAAGATGAAGATCTGATGTCAGAGACCATGCATGAGGGAAAGTCTAACTATGAGCATAAGGATTACAGACAACGGGACAAGGTAAATCAGATACTGGAAGAGGTCATACATCTTCCTCACTCTTACTGCTATGTTTCACTTTGTGCCTCAAAATTAATTCCCTTATCTCTTTTGGCAACATGCACTTGTTAGGTCTAAGCAGGAGTACTTTAGGAATCAGGGCCAAGTAGTCATTTGTGTACTTAGGAAGATAGGAACCTGCGATTATTCTGTAGGCATAAAAAAAAATGCAGGATGGCAGCTGCCTAGCAGCCAATCTAATATGCAATTTGTATCTATATCATTGGTAACAATTAGCAAATGTTAAACAGAAATCCTACAATCTGAGATACATTTTACTTGAAACACCTTCAACAGAAATATAGTTTAATACTTGCAACCTACTCTAGGCAAATCTGCTTTAACAGAGAGGTTGGACTAAATGATCTCTAGAGGTCCTTTTCAACCCCTACCATTCTGTGATTCTGTAATAAAAAACTATGTTGAATATTTGACACTGAAAACAGATTGGTTTTAAGTCTGTCGTAGTTCCTTGAGAATGGTTAGGATTTATCAGCTGGTAAACAGTAATGAATATAGCAGGGAGAAGTTACAAATAAGGGTTTAAAATACCTTCATCCAGTAATGTGTGCTCTCCTTCTCATCTTGAAATAAAAATCTGCTCTGTATGATTGCATCTGATTGACACATTTTCAGAGGTGGCTTTCTTGGACAAAGGTAGTGGTGGGAAACCAGTTTTTCATTTTAAAAAAAATCAAGTATGAGTGTGCCTGGCCCTTTAGGGTCTGTAAAATATTGGTATTCTCAGAAATGCATTTCTAAATGCAGTAATCAGACTGGAACATGAAGAGAGGAAGAGGGAAAAGAGACTAAGCTGATCTTTACATTCTTTAGCTGGGTATGTTTAACAGCAGATGAACCGGTTTTGTAAAGGGCTGAAAATTACTCAATTTGTTTTCCTGAAAATGAAGAAAGCCTGTGTAAATAATTGATATGTGTATCAAAACTAAAAAAATTACAATAATCAATCACTGAAAACAAATCATTCATATTCATTCCCTATCCTATCTTAAAATGAGGCAAAGAAAGAAGAGCCATGATGATCTGAAACATTTTAGCCACCTGTTAAGGACACTACAACAGAATGCTTTTGGTGTCTGCACACAATTTAAATCTTCAAATTTAAAACATTTAATAAGATATTTTGTACTACATTCTCTTATCACTGGGACTAGTCATTTGCATTTACATGCTTCAGCACATCTGTAGATGAGTGGAAGAAAACAGCAACTATTGAAAAATAACACACACTTAGTAATGAGGTCTCCTTTTACTCTGTTACCCCCTCAGATTAGCTTACAAAGTTTGGTGGTTTTTCTAAAGATGGCCATTGAGTCAACCTCAACTGATGTTTTTGGATTTGTAGACACCTGTTTATAACAGAAGTGCAAGGATGCACAGTGATACGAAGCACAGCTTGATGCCAGTACATAAGATTTAATAAGGAATGTTGAGCTGGAAAAAGTGCCTAAAAGTTGTGAGGGTTTTTTGGTTTGGTTTGGTTTTTTTTTATGGAAGCGACTTATTTTGAAATTGTGGAAAATTCATTGTAAGTTTAACTCTAGCAGGCAGCAGAACATACCTTGTGCAACCAATATGAGGAAAAGATCCGACCCTGCATTGATCTTGTTGACAGCCTAAGAGCTCTTGGAATAGAAAAAGACCTGGCTTTGCCTGCAATTGCAGTAATTGGAGACCAGAGCTCTGGGAAAAGCTCTGTCCTAGAAGCCCTGTCTGGTATTGCTCTTCCTAGAGGCAATGGTAAGAATTCACTTCCTTGGGGTTTCATCTGAATTTCACTTTGATTAAATGGAAAAGTTGGGGTGGGTTTGGTTTTTTTTTGGTCTAGGATTGGATAATTTTTGACTGAGGCTACATCTAAATTGTGACACTCCAAGAGCCTTCTCAGCTCTCATTTCCAGTAGGAGGAATTAATATGCAGGTAGGATACTGAAGTATAACTCCAACAAAGCACATTATCTGAGTGGTCAAGAGACCAGGAACAAGAAAGGAGTAAGAATGTGTATTGTTCTTGCCCCAAACTGTGGACAGACTGAAAGACAGCATCAACTGACTGCATTTCCCAGTAAAGAATAGTGCAGCAGAGTATCTATTTCAAATGGAAGACTAATTTTAAAATTTACTTTTGGGATCAGTTTAGGGTTTTTTAACAAGATTTTCTTACAGATACCTTTAAAAAAAAAAGTAGAAAAGTCATTACTTACAAACATGTGCCTTGGATATTATGTAAGTCAGAGGAGATTGTTAGAAGACTTCACAGCTCAGTAAGATTCACCCTCTAGCTCTGTCTGTGTGTGCATGTACACATAACTTACTGAACACATAAGTTCAGTAAGTTTTTCGTGAGTTGACCACACTATCTATTCTTTCAGGCTTGGCTTGAGGAAAAGGTTTTTATAGGATGTAGGTGTAGCACTGAGACAGGTCACACAGAAAGGTGAAGATCTCCATCCTTGGAGGTTTGCAAGACAAGATGTGGCTGGACAGACCCGAGGAATGCCTTATCTAGTCCAGGAGACAGTCCTACTCTGAGCAGGAAGCCCTTTGGCAACGTCTCTTAGAACATTTCTATATCTCTGTTTGAAGTATTAGGCAACCCTGTGTACACAGTCCATGGCTGTGTATCATGCCTAACAACTGCTGAGAGAGTTCTGTGTTTGAAACTGTCGCAGGTATCGTTACTCGATGTCCTTTGGAACTGAAACTGAAAAGAGTACCTGCCACCCAGAAATGGAAAGGGAAACTTTGTTACCGCAACAAGAGCATATTGCTCCACGATGCCTCTCAGGTGGAGCAAGCAATAAGAGAAGGTGAGTTGTTGTGTATTCCCTTCTGCTTTACCTTGCTTGGTCTCCTGGTTCCCATTATCACTTCAAAAGCTCAGAGAATACCTGAGGTGTCTATGACTGTAAATCTTACGATTTTGGAGAAAATTGCAAGAAGATAGAGTGGAGAGCATATAGAGCTTCTGCCATCTAGTGTGACCACAGCCTCAATCATTGCCCTTCTGGTTTTGCAATTTTACTTCTATGGTATTTCATGTTGTGTAAGGAAACACTTTTCTTACCCAAAGAGGAGTGAGCACTTGCCCTAAATATGAAAGTTGGATTGTCCTTATTTCCTTGACTAGCAGAGCTCTGCAACATTATTATTTGTCCTAATGGTTTTTTCATTAGCTTTTCAAGATATTGTTTTGATATTTTCAATATATCCTTCCAAAAGCAGTAAGACAAGTGGTATGAATTGATTAAGCTAATTACAAAGATGTGTCTTGTGAGAATGACTGTCAGGTTTCCTTGCTTCTCTGTGCTGTTCACAGTTCAAGCATTATTGCCTTGTAACATCTGGGACAAATTACTTGAACTCTCAACCTCTATTTCAAAAAGTGAGAAATATGGAACACCTATGTATCTTTCAAGGCAGCTAAGGTTTTATTAATGCATACGAAGTGTCTTACTGTTGAGGAAGAACTTGCATAACTGGCCAGTATTTTATCTAATGTCTTTCATTGTGGTTTATTTACACGTATTTTGTTTGCATACATGACAGTTCATAAGTATATGCACTTTAAAATATTACAGTTCACATTCCAAAAGGACTCCACATATCCATGTTTGCATCATAATTTCCTTAGATTTACGCATAAATGGATTTACATGCATGTACGTGTATATATATATGTGTGTGTGTGTGTGAGTATAACCTTAAGTGATGGTAGGTACTTTTCAAAGTCATTGCATTCAGCTTCACTTTGATGCATTGTTTGAAGGTGGTATTCATTACCTTGCTCTTTTCTCCTTGCAGCCCAGGATGTTGTGGCTGGAACTAGAGGTGCCATTAGTGGAGAACTAATTTCCCTAGAAATTCAGTCTCCAGATGTCCCAGATCTGACACTAATTGATCTTCCTGGAATTGCCAGAGTGGCCGTGGGGGATCAGCCAAAAGACATTGGGGCACAGGTAAAAGTATTGTATGCAAACCTATGCACAGGCTAACTTCTGTAACCCACCTCATATGCGAGACTGCTTTAAGACACTGGAGTAATTATGCTGGGCTTCTGAGACAAACAGAGATCTACAGTAACAAATAGGCCTATTTTTAAGGCAAGGAATTGCTGATAGGAACAGTGAGATCCAGGGTCTTCTGTCTGCTTAGTCATGTAGGAAGGAACTGCCTACGCTAGACACAAAGGAGCCTTGACAGATGTCTTGACACAGCCTACTCATGGCAGCATCAAATAACCTGGCCATATGGCGCCTGAGTCCTTTGGCTACACTATAGTCTGGAAGATAGATACATCTCAAAATGAGCTGTCTTTTAGCAGTTCTGTGGATGTAGTTGGCAAAATTGAATAGATCTGAGTTCTTGGAAGCTCTTCTGTAGCAAGCTGTCAGGTTGTTGCTCTGTCATTCCTTACTTAAATGCATAGCAGAATCACACCAGTCTCATTTTTTCTAATCCATCAAGGGATCTCATGAGACCTATTTTGAAGTAAATAGAATATGCATTACACTGGATCTCTACTCTTCCTCTGGCTGCTTTTAGAAGAATTGCCAGAGAATGCAAATAAAACTCTAGTTGGACAAGACCAGATATGAGGGTGATGTGCAGGAGCTGGGTGCATTGTTTCTCCTAAAATACTTTTGAAGAGGAACACAGAATAAGAGTAGCCCAAATTAAGCTAGACATATCAACAAAAAATAAGATAAAATTGGATTGTCTGGGCTTTAGTCTCTGGGAGAAGAGTAATTTCATTTCACAGTTAGATAGTAATTTTTCTATTCTACTTAGAAGAAAGCAGCAAGTGTGATGTGGTCCAGACATTTCCATTATCCCTAGCTGCCTGCATGCTTCAGAGGTGGCAGATATAGCAGTGTTGCATGTCAGAAATTGAGATGGATGGGAAGCAGAAAAAAAAAGGCATCTTTAACATAACATATTAAAAAAAAAAACAACCAAAAGAATTAACCTACTCTGTATGTGCACAATAGGGCTGTGTGAACCCTTTGCAATTCAATACAAACTGTGAGAAACTTTTTGTTTGGCATTGAGACATAGAAACAATGCCAACCAGATATCATGTATTACTTGGTTATTTTTTTCACAAATACTTCACTGAAATACAAGACAGGCATTTGCTCTGCTTTCAGAGACCCAGATTTGAGATTTATCTGCATAACCTATCTTGCTTCTTTCCATAAGTGTGTACCTAGCATCAGAATTTGTTTTTCTTATGTGTGATTATTTATGAAGTATTGTTAATATTTCCATACTGAAATATTATATGCATGAGAGGTTAAACTTTACATAACTTCCAGGACAATTATAACAACCAAGTGGTCTCCTTCATGTTAGATGTTTGATTAACCTTGACTTAGGAAAACAGGCTGCATTCTTCTGCTGACCCATTTCCATGCTGTCTTTTAGCATATAATACTATGCCCAGTATATGTGACATTTACAAGGCAGTGGTTTGTATTGCTAGAAACAGTCACATCCTATATGCAAGCCTCTGAGTTCACTGAACTTAATTACTGCTGTGTTGCATTGCAGATCAAAATGCTACTAAAAAGAAGTATTGGCTGCAAAGAGACACTCAATTTGGTAGTGGTGCCATGTAATGTGGATATTGCAACGACAGAAGCACTGAAAATGGCTCAAGAGGTAGACCCCAGTGGAGAAAGGACATTAGGTGAGGCAATTTTTAAGCTACAATTGGAACAGAAGTGCAAATCTTTTTTTCATGAAGGTGTGATAATCTATATTCCACACCAGATCTATGAAATTAGCTGCTCAAGAAGGAAAAACATAAGAGAACAGCCTAAATAAACCATTTACAAAGCTTGAGATGACCCCAGTGGCTCCAAGAATCCCTCAATTTTGAGTCTTGCTGGTATTCATGTTATGAATAATTGAAAACTGAGAATCTCAGAGTTGATGGCAGGAAAGTTTTGCTGCTACCTGTTAAAAAGGGTTTCCAAGGCAAAAGCCACTGTGGGAAGCCAACTGTAGAGCAAAGCCTGGGAGCTGAGAGCTTTCCAGGAGCAAGAAAATTAAATGAAGTTGCTTTATAAAATACGCTAGAGAGTGTACTGGTTCTTGTGGTGGAGTGTCCTACTGCACCTCTCCCACCTTTACCTTCTGCTGTCAGCTAACTTTCTCTTTCGGTAATGTCATAGGGATCCTCACGAAACCCGACCTGGTGGACAGAGGAACCGAAGAGACTATCATCAACATAATACGCAACAGGGCCATCCCCCTGAAAAAAGGCTACATGATTGTGAAGTGTCGTGGGCATCAGGACATCCACAACAAACTGGCCTTGTCTGATGCAATTGATCAGGAGAAGAAATTCTTTGAGACTCACAAACATTTCAGGTACTTCTCACAGAAAGGATCTAATAAAAAACATGCTAGGTCACTTTGAACCCTCCTGTTGACTTGCTGAGATTTGAATTCGAGTTGCAAACAGGTACTAATTACACTTGCTATTTCTCATTGCCCATATAGTGTTGAGTTCCAGTAAGCCAAAAGAATTTTACATGTCAAGTAAAATTTTTTTAATACATTTTTCATGCAAGTTTGAGATATATACATATCTCCTAACCCTGGGAGAAGTGCAACAAACTTCGCAAATTCAGAATAGTCCCAAATAATCTAAGTTACTCATCTGAGAACTTCAAGTCAAGGACCGAGGTATTTCTAGTCACTGGAAAACACAGTGAAACTCAGCATAAGAAAATACACTATGTATGCTTGGGGCATGGATTTCCCCAGAAGATGATACAGCAGCAAATCAATCAAAAGGTAGAGAATAGCAGGTGAAAAGGGGTTTGAATTGGTATACTTCACAAAGGCAGAAATAACAAAGCAGCACATTAATCCACTGTTAGAATTTGCTATTTTCAGATTCTTCTCTGTTTCCCCTTGCTTAGCCTGTAGCAGTAGCTGTCAACTTTTTCATAGAAGTCATGGTGCCCTGAGAGCCCTGGACTGCTGCTGCATCGCTACTAGTACACCTCAGAGGGCCCTTTATTTGTTAATTCATGTATTAGAACTAATGAGAGAGCAAAGCATCAGTGATATCTCATTGCCCTGTACATGCAGTCTATCCAAAATCACCTTTTCCTCTTTCTGCAGCATTCTTATGAAAGAAGGAAAGGCTTCTATTCCTCATTTGGCAGAGAAGCTCACAAATGAACTTGTGAGACATATTATTGTAAGTAACAGAGGTACTGTTTGCATCAGTTACTATCTAAAAATGTTCATCCCCTCAACCTTGGATAACAATTGATTGCAATTGGATTGCATTTTTATATGCACAGAGACTACTTAATTATCCTTCAATTCCGTCATCTAACAGCAAATTGACCTGAGAGTTAAAGCTGAAGAAACTCATGCTGTGTCCCTAGATTTGCCTTTAAGCTGAAAATTGCCAATAGACAAATCATATAGAATCATAGAATTGTTTCGGCTGGAAGAGACCTTTAAGATTATCAACTTCAACCTTTGTTTCAACCCTATCAACCACTAGACCTTTTCCCAAAGTGCACCCATCTCTTAAACATCTCCAGGGATGGTGACTCCACCACCTCCCTGGGCAGCCTTTCCAATGCCTGATAATCCTTTCAATAACAAAATTCCTCCTCATATCCAGTCTGAACCTCCCCTGGTGCAACCTGAGGCTATTTCCTCTTGTACTATTGCTTGTCACTAGGGAGAACAGACCAACCCCTGCCTCACTACAACTTCCTTTCAGGTAGTTGTAGAGTGATAAGGTCTCCTCAGAGCCTTCTTGTCTCCAGGCTAAACAGCCCCAGATCCCTCAGCTATTCCTCATAGGGAACATGCTCCAAATCCTTTACTAGCTTGGTAGCCTGCCTCTGTATCCTCTCCAGCACCTCAATGTCCTTCTTGTAGAGAGGGGCCCAAAACTAGACACAGTATTTGAGGCATGGCCTCACCAAAGCCAAGCACAGGGGAATAATCACCTCCCTGCTCCTGCTGACAACACTATTCCTGATACAGGCTAGGATACCATTTAATCTGCCTGTGATTTGTAACTCCTGCCTTTTCAATGTCAGCTATGATATTTCTTTTTGTTTGTGAGGAGTGGTTGGGCTCGATGATCTTAAAGGTCTTTTCCAACCACAATGATTCTATGCTTCTATGATTCTATGAGTGTTGATCAGCTGGGTGACAAGTTACTGCTATGAGCTTACAAAAACACAATAATTTCTATTTAGCTTTGAATGTCTTCAAAATCTCAAGTAAGATCTATATGGTTTATTATATTACTATACCAATATAAGTATACTGGGGTTTTAATTTTATATATATTTTTACATATGTATCTATATCTGTAAGTGATACTCCATCCATGAAAGAAAAATTCTAAAATACAGGAAACCTCAAAATTCAGTCCTGAAGGACAATAAAACAGCTGAGCTCAACTGGGTATTCATGAGGAATGGAGTGGTCAGTACATTGCCCACATCATAACCTCCCTGGCACCACCTGTGAGAACATAGTTTTTGGCTCACTTAACTCACTGCAGGTGAAATGTTGCACTTTACTGTAGCTACTCTGCCCACCTTGCAGTGAGTTTCAGTATGATTTCTCAGGGAGATTCTAGCTCCCTGCCTTCTCTCAATGAGGTGCATAGTTGCACCTCCATACTATCCCATTAACATGGACAACATGCAACGAACTCATATACTCCTAACAGCAGAAAAAAAATCATGTACAAGTATAGGTCTCTCTTACAGGGATTTTTTATTCCTTCCAAAAGTAGACATGTTCAGCCTACCTAAATGTCCTTCTTTGCTGTCTACCCCACAGAAAACTTTGCCAACACTAGAGAAACAAATACGAGAAATACGCAGAAAAACATTACAGGATCTACAAAGGTATGGAAAAGGCACACCTGAAACAGAGTCTGAGAAGCTAATGTTCCTCACAGATGTAAGTATCAATATTGTTTTGGTCACATAACGGAGTGAGGAGTTAAATGTGGGAGAAAAAGAAACCACTTAAAGTTAGCAAATTGTCAGCATGAACCACCCACCAGGAAGCTTGTGGTATCTGTTGCTTCAGAGTTTTGAGTTACATAGACAAAGCTCTGTCAGGAATACTTCATATCTGCCAAAATAATAGACCACAGAAGCTTGTGGCCCCTAACAATATTTTTTCCTGTGATTGTGGGACAAAAGAACTGAACAACCACTCAGCTGATTGGTCAAAATCGAGCATCTCGGGGATGGGAAAACTTATATTCCAGCCTGCCCAACATTGTGAAGGATTTACCTTATCTATAACACAATCAAACAAGATTGAATGCATTCCTGATTTCAAAATATGGTTTGCAAGTCTAAGTGTCTTGTCTTGGGAAGCTAATCCCTCACAGTAAGCTTTCAGTAGGCCAGCACAGGTGCTTGGGAAAGCTCATCAGCCTTCAAAGACTTCATACAAATCTGGTCAAATAGAATATAGTAAATGGTTCTAAGAGTCCACAGGTAAAAAAAAAAATAAAAATAATGATAAATTTGTCCCTCAGCTGTCTTGGTTTAGAAACAGAAAAGATGTAAGGGAGGGATCTTTTCAATGAACCACATCATTGCTTTAACATCAAATGACTGCAGATCTACTTAACATGGAAGTTAAACTGAAGAAATGACACTTTACTACATTGCTTGCTTGTTCTTTAATTCATTACAGTTGATCAAACTCTTTAATCAAGACATCTGTCGGACAATGCACGGAGAGGAACCGTTGCTTGAAAACGAAGTCAGACTGTATGCAAAAATTCGCAAAGAGTTCCAAACATGGGAAGTGACTCTCCTAGAGTGTGCTGAAAAGGGTAAGCATAGAAAACCGCGACTTGCAGATGACCTGAGATTCCATTCCCTTTCTTTTAAATCAAGACACAACATCGTCAATGAGTTATTTTCAAGAAAGTGAAAAAAAAAAAGCTAGGAACATTCATCTGTTGTAGTATTAGACAAGTTATGCTTTGGTCCGTGGGGACAAAGATCCAGCTTGTGTTAGGTGTCATCCACAATGGATGTCTCCTCATAGCAAATCAGTAAAATCAAGACTGTGGACCCTGACACAGAATTGATTAGTGATTCTCTAAACCATTCCTCTAAATAACAGTAATAACACCATTAATAATAACACCAGCAGCAATATATTTAAACTATGTAATAATTTGTTATAATTCTGTTATTATTATCAAAGTTTTGGAATTTTGGTCTTCATGTCCTACTTCAGCTCTCATTTTAGGTGTGAAAAAAGCAATTCTGAGCCTCAAATAGCTACAACCTTGTAAAGAGTACCACTTTCTGTGCACCATCCACCTTTCTAATTGCTTAACTTGGAACTTTAAGTTCTAATCTGAGGCGTAGGGTGATACACACAGACTGAACTCTGCTGTGCACTCAACATCTTCTTCAGAATGTTTTCTACATATTTCAGAGATCCTGTAATTTGCTCTGAGGGAAGAAATAGCATCACCTGTCAGTCAAGCACTAGCTCTTGGAACAAATTTAGTCTTTGATGCACATTTATGTCAACATTACTACTGACTCTAAGCTTCAAAGGTGTCATCTGCTAGAGACAAGTACATGTATATATATGCATGTATGTAAAGAGAGAGAGACAGACTGGTCTGTCAGTATCTCTTATATCCCATTCATTAAGTACCAAATAAATCAACATGATTTTATGGAGAGTAATAACAGAAAAAAATCAAAGAAGGCATCAAGAAATAGATGTAAAAATGGCAGAAAGCGCTAAGAGAAAGATGCAACTTCTTCAGAGAACAAAGAGCACCTGAGTTGCAGAAGATATGCAAGACATCACATGGCAGTTGAAACAGAATGGGAAATCCTCTAGGCACTTTCAGGTTATCCCCATTGTTGTGAACTAATACTTCTGATTTCATAATAGGATGAGGGTAGCAGCACACAGCAGCTCTTACAACAACACAGCCCTTGCTAACAATATGTTATGTCAAAACAGGGCAATGTAAAAACCTTTCAAAACACTTAGAAATACATCTTTGCCTGAATGTGTACACCATTTCAAAGAAAGATACTCTTTTAAGATAGCAAATTCATATAATGTCAACAAAGACATACTGACTGTGATATCTTAAATAAACAAGCTCATCAACAGTAGATCCCCTGGAATAAGACACTGGAATTTTTGTTTGTTCTGGAGTTTTTTAAAACTAGTAATGGCCACTTCTGTGAATGTAGCAGTTCCAAGAAGACACAGTATTTTTGAGACCTATCATAATTTTAGGATTATTTTCTGTCAGTTAAATGCTTGACCCAGCGCAAGTAATGGCTCATTCACTGAGCGTTAATGTGTGTTAGTTCAGTTTTGTGTTAACAGTATTCCTTGAAAGATCATCTGAGTAGTTGTTCCTCTCAAGAGCACAAAGATGAGAAATAGACTTTTTTCTTAAATCTGAAATGTATAAAGTGAGTGACTTAATAGTAAATCAATGTTATTTTAATATTACAGTTAAAAAAACAGTACCAAGTAAAGTGTGGAAATATGAAGACCAGTATCGTGGACGGGAGTGTCCAGGCTTTACCAATTACAAGACATTTGAAGACATTATAAAAGAGCAAATCATAGAACTGGAGGAGCCAGCTGTTGAGATACTGAACCACGTGATCCGTATGTCTCACAGGTCATGGGAGGCTGTTCCATTGGTGCCTGACAACTTTTTTTCCAGGACAAGCTCTCTCTTTCCAGGACAAGTTCTCACTACTGGAGCAAGAGCTCCAGCCAGGATACTTCAAACTGTGTGATCCAGCCTGAGGGCTTGCTTCTTCTCTAGAGCCTCCATGTGATCTTTAGCGGTTGTTAATACTTTTCCCAGTAGCTAGTGGAAGGGACTTGGAAAGTAACTATAATAAATAACATAGTAAGAAAATAGCATGGTAAATGTACCTGGATTGGTATCCCCAAGCACAAGAAGCAGCATTCATAAACTTAAATTCAGAATCTAGTTTATCTGCCAATTCTTTGCATGATGCTGTATGTATCATACAGTGAGTGTTGGGGCTGTGGGTAGGGTGTGTAGTTCATCCAGCAAAGAACACCCAAGGAAAAAGTATGTCATGATCCCACGTTTGCCTTAGAAGGCAGCTACAGCATCTGTGCCATCAATGCTCTGTACTGGATGTGCTAACCTCTCTGCCAGGGGAGGCCACTCGAGGTGAGATGCAGATGTACTTACATGACCAAATGATGGCACATCTGGTCAGACACAGCTGTAAGCACAGAAATTGCTTCATCACATAAATTTCAGTCATATTCAATCCCTCAGGTGTTAAGTGGCTACTGGAGGTCCTTAATGGCTCCCAGTCTTGGACTTAAAAATCTAAATTCCTAATTGTTGGTATTGGTCATATGGCATAGTGCATCCGTACAGCTAAAGCTCTCTCTTGCTTACCTAGCTTTATTTAATCTGTCTGCTCTTCCCTTAGGACTGGTTGAAGATAAATTCATGGAACTCACTAAAAGGCATTTCATTGATTTCCACAATCTACATGAAGCAGTTATGGTGAGACACCTACAACCTGAGATAAAACAAGAGAATGACAGAATAGCATTTGTAAATGCAGCCATGCTTACAGGACCTATTCCATTGCATTACTTTCATGCAAGTGTGGCATTTCTTGCAGGCCTGCAGGTTTTTTTAAATAAGAAAGAGCTTGGAAACTATAGCATGCTTATAATGGCACTAAAGAAAGTGCATTTTGGTACAACTTTGACAAGTTCTAAAACGTAAGTTCCTTATTCAATCCAGTCACATTCTTGATGCATATAACACAATGCAAAATTTTTTTTGTATAGCTGCCTTGTTATTTTTATGCTTAGTTTCAAATTTGTTCTGCAATGATTTGTAAGTATGTGAGTAGCGTCAGAGTGTTTTTCCCTCTCTGAAAGGCAAGCCAGAGTGTTAGCCAGTACGGGAATCTCATCTTTGATAAAAGGGAGCAGCAGCAAAGCCAAAAATCATTCAATTTTGAAAGACTTAAAAGATGACTCTTCACATATTGGGGGATTGCATGTTTTGGAGTGGAGTTAAAGAATATAGATGTCATGGAAGATCTTTTCTCATCTCTTTGAGGAAGATGAGAAGTAATGCTAGACAACAAGGAAGCAGAGTCCATTCACAGGCTACTGCTTAAAAAGGAAACACAAAGGCAAATATGAGTGGAATAGATGGTTTGCTATTTGACTTGCATGCCTAAACCCTACTTTGGTCCCAGGCCAACCAGACAGCAAGCAAATAAACTATTTCAGCCAAACACAGAGGTCTTTAGGCATAACACAGTGAGATGAATGAAGAAGGAAGAAGTTCTGGTAAACAGTGAAGATGAGAAAAAAAAGACGAGATGCTTTCTTAGAGATGCTAGGAAAGCATCTTTAGGAATTTGAAGATGACTGAAGGAACTTTGTTTCTCCCACAGACTTTTAGGGGGAAGTATCAAAAAGGCCAGAAAGCATCAAATTACTGCAATAAAAACACCAGACAGTGAGGGGTTAGACAGGGCTGGTTTGACGACAACATATGGGAGAGCATGTTTTTTGAGAAGGGCAGGAGGGGCAGCAGAGTTCACATTAGTGCCTGCTATTATGCCTACTGCAAGAGGGAGGTGCAAACAAAATGCACACAAAAACTGAAGACAGGCTGTAGGTCTGGCCATTGCTGCTTGTTCTTGTCAACTTCGTGTTGTCCTTTGGGGTCCAAGCACCAGGTTGTGACTGATCCCACTCATGTTCAAGGAAAGGACAAAACTGACATGTTTTCCTGCCCTTTCAGAACAGAAGAACAAGAATCTAAAGCATGACTCCATGTTCCTGAGAGCCAGTCAGCAATTAGACAGTGCTGCAGCAAGGACTGTTGAACACTGTGGCCACCTTGCCATTCCCTGAGGACACTGATGAGAACTGACACCTTTGTAAAGGGAGTAAATGTCTGAGAATTTGTTGTTCTTTCTTTCCTAGGACAAAATTGAAGACATTAAAGAGAAACAAGCAGAGGCAGCTGAAAGATATATACGGACCCAGTTTAAAATGGAAAGAATTGTATACTGCCAGGATGAACTTTACATTAATGATTTAAACTTTGCTAAGGCAGAAAACGCTTTCAAAGATGGCAATGGGAAAGGCGTTCACATTGGATCTGTTTCAAATCAAGACCCCTCCTTTGTTCAGGAAATGGTTTGTCACACGAAGGCCTATTTCAATGTGAGTTTACAGACTATGATACAGTAGTTCTTCTGCACTCCATATGCTATAGCATATACCCTCATCCAGATCTCACTGTAATTAATAGCAGTCTTTCTTGCAATACTACTATGCAGGTAATAGTAGCCAGAGAGTGTAAGTGTCTCATCCAGGTACATGCACAGCTTCTGTTCAAATGACTCACAGCTTCTTACCAGTGATGAAAATGGCAGGACAAAGCTGGTCTGACAGGCTATGTCAGGTTGTTAAAATAACAGGTGGCTCCTAAACTTGTTAGCTATCCCCCAGCCTGGCACAGGTCTCTGCTGCAGCTGCCCCTTGCTCAGGGAACACACTATCAGCTCTTTTCACCCTCCTCCAGCCTTTTTATGGAGAAGAGGGTGACTCCCCGATACTCACACAGCCTCACACCAGTACAGTGCTCTCTTGCTGGCTTTCCTATGGGACATATTTCAGGGGGAGCTTAAGTCAGTCATGAACCGGCATGGAGGAGAGGACGGAGAGGAGAAGAGCCCTTTGCCCTGTAATTATATGTCATTGATATTGAGTTGATGGGAAGCCGCTCTCTCCAGCAGAGTTAATAGTCTTGGGATTGCTCTCCATGCTGCAAGTTCATCTCATGGTTTTCAAATAACATTAGTTTCCACGAGTTTAACAACATTATGCACAGCACTTTGATGTTTGAGCTCAAGTCAGCCTCGAGCCCCTCTGCATATCCCTGCTGACAGCAGAAAGTGGTGTCAGTGGCTTGTAGTCAGATCCTAAACTAATGCAGCAGGAGTAATAATAAAACCTTACATTAAAATGGATTTGCCCATCTGCAGAGATCGGTGTGGGCTGTATAGCTAGCTCCACAGAAGTTAAGTCTCTGAAGACAAATTTGATGTTTTAACAAAGGATCATGTTAAAGAAAGACAGCAAAGGGAACATGCAGTTTCGGGATTTGCTTTTGATCTTTGTTTTGTAAAACTCCCTCAGAAAGCAACAAGTTCAATATTAATAATACAGTAAGGTAGACAGCAGCACACCCAGAATTTCAATAGCAAGGTTTTGACAAATTCCTAGAGTTCAGGCTGCTCAGGCTGATGGGGAGAAAACTCCTGGCTTTCAGAGAGACAAAGGTAGAACTGCACTCTTACCTCTCTCCTCCCTATATTCTCTGCTATAACACCAATGCCTCACATTTTGCTTACACATTTTTGTAAATGTCCTAATGACCATTTTCAACAATAACAAATGCCAGAGCATCATATCTCCATGGGAACCACACAAGGCGAAACACACTATGAAGGAGATGGAAACTCTTAAGTGTCTATGACCTTGGAAAATGGCATGCATTGATCTGCATCCCTTATGGCAGGATTGTAAAGATTCTGGGTAAAACTTGGCTCCAGAAAAACACCGATATTTAAAGCTCTCTGGTGACTGTCACAGTCAGTAGTGCCTAGAGAATACATAGACTCAATAAGTGCTTAGCTGACTCAGTCAAATTGCTTGCTTGCTTTTGACTAGATTTTCTGCAAACTCAAAAGAAAAACTAAAGATCTACTCTTCGGTATTTTTCAGCTTTAGCTCAACTCCATCCTAGTACATGAAAGGTTTGCAGCCAGAGCTCTGGAAGTATCTAAAGGCAGAAATACCTTAAACTTCTCTGGGAATGGGCTGCCTAAAATCTACAGGACCTACAAATCAAATGTGCCTCTACCTGGTCTTCCCATTTTTAAGTCAAGTGCGACAAAAAGAAAATAACATAGCGTGTCTCTCAGTTTCAGCCATTCAGCTGTAGGTGCTCACCTTGCATCAGGAGGGTTGGAGGCAGTTTGTCAGGTTAAGCAGAAGATCATCTCATTGAGCTATCAATAGGTGTAATGTAGGCACAGTTTAGTCTCACTATTGCTGAAGACATTTTCCCTTAAGCCTAAAGCTTACCCCAAAGATGTCTTACATTTAAAAGAACAACCATGTCAGAAATACCATCTAAATGCAGGAGTTTAACACCTCTGTGAAAATTCACTGTTTAATTTCCTGTACCATAATGGATTGGTAGTGTTTAGAGTTGACACCAGAAAGGCTGCACAAGTACTGTTTGTCAGATATGTCCTCAATATAGCTCTTACCAATGATAGCTAGCAGAGATCAGCAGGGGACAGCCTGCCTTGGTTTTAGTTTGTTGGAGAGAATAAGGAACAGATGATCTCCATAACACTTCAATTTGAGATCTTCAGGCACAAAAGAGACTAATGGCAAACATTTCTTATTTCCCAGAAGCACTTACTTCTTGAAGACTAACTCAACACAATACTTTAAAAACATGCTGTAACTTCTTAGGAGATTATTTATAGGCCTTTCCATTTTTAGTTCTTTTTGGGAAACATGTATTCTACCTTTTTTTTTCTCTCTTCTTGTAGGGAGCAAGTAAACGCCTCTCCAATCAAATACCACTCATCATCCTGTCTTCTGCCCTTCATGATTTTGGGGAAAACTTACAGACCTCAATGTTGCATCTTTTGCAAGAGAAAGACAAGTTAAACGATCTCCTTCAGGAGGACAGTGAAGCTGCTAAACACAGGAAATACCTCAATGAAAGAGTTATTAGGCTCACTAAAGCTTGCCAGCACCTGAGAGAATTCACCCTGTAAGTTTCTTCATTTTTCAGAAGTATTTTGCTATTCTTGCTTACTGTCATTGTTGAATGGCTTTGTAACATCTCCTAAAAATGTAATGTCAGCACAGACCTTTAACATTCATTGCTAGTGTTCAGCTCAGCAATATTTTTTTCCATAACCAGTTATATGCGAACAATTACCCTTATGTAAAGTGCTCTGTTGGGGGAGTTATAATTAAATAAATATTAGCAATTTTTTTAAACATTTGCTTTATGAACTCTGTACAATGATTGAAATAATTATTAAAAACCTAAAGCTCTCAGGGTTGTGTTGTGGGTTATTTTTAAATGAGTGTGAGGGCTTTGTCTTCTTTAACTCAAACTGCAGGAAAAGAAAGCAAAAAGTGTCATTGACTTTCTTAAATGAAGATTACTGTGCAACTCTAGTGATCCCCCATTCCTCTTTGTGGCTTTGACTCACTGTTTGCTCCCTTTCCTGCCATTGCCTAAAAGATGACTGCAAGGTCATGACTGCTCACTACCCTGTTCTTTAGAAGAGCAGACTTTGGCTTCTTTAGGCATCTGCCTGGTAGAGTGCCATGGGAGAAAGCCCTGGAGGGAAGAGAGACTCGAGAAAGTTGCTTAATATTCAGTGATCACCTCCTCCAAGATCACACCACCACATGACCCAAATCACAGAAGGCAATGTCAGGGCCTGTGAGAATGAACTACCCACTGTAGGAGATCAGGTTTGAGACCACCTAAGGAACATGAAGGTGCACAGCTCCACAGGACTTGTTGAGATGCATCTGCAGGTCCTGAGGGAATTGGTGGATGATGTGGCTAAGCTACTATCTATTAATTTTGAGAAGTCATGACAGTCCAGTGATGTTCCCACTGATGGGAAAAGGGGAAATAGAACCTCCATTTGTAAAACAGGAACAAAGGAAGCCCCAGGGAACTACAGCCCAGTCAGTCTCACCTCTGTGGCTGGCAAGATCATAGTTCCTTCTGGAACTATGGTAAGGCACAGGGAAATAAGGAAGTGATTGGCATCAGCCAACATGGCTTCACTACGGCAAATCACACCTGACAAATTTGGTGGCCTTCTACAACAGGGTTATGGCATTGGTGGGTAAGGGAAGCACAGCTGACATTGCCCACCTGGACTTGTCCAAGCTTTTGACACTGTCCTGCACAGCAGAGGTTTTGGAGACCTAGATATGACAGATGGGCTAATTGGTGGATAAGGAATTGGCTGAATGGTTCCACTCAAAGAGCGGTGGTCAACGGCTTAACGTCCAAAGGAAGCACAGTGACAAGTGGTGTCCTTCAGAGGTTGGTGTTGGGACCAGCGGTGTTTAACATTTCTGTTGGTGACATGGACAGTGGGACTGAGTGTACCCTCAACAGTTTGCCAATGACACCCAACTCTATGGTGCAGTCAACACGCTGGAGAAAAGGGATGCCAACCAGAGAGATCTGGACAGTCTTGAGAGTTAGGCCTGTGGGAACCTCATGAAGTTCAACAAGGGCAAGTGCAAGGTCCTGCACATGGATTGGGACAGAATATAGTCTGGGTGGAGAATGGTTCAGAAGCAATCCAGAAGAGAAAGCCTTTGGGGTGGTGGTTGATCACAGATGATGAGTAGCTTAACATGACTCAGCAATTCTGCAGCCCAGAAAACTAACCGTACCCTGGGCTGCGTCAAAAGAAGCAAGGCCAGCAAGCTGAGCAGTTCTCATGCAGCTGTAGGCCCACAACATAAGGAGGGCATAGACCTGTTGGAGCAAGACCAGAGGAAAGCCACAATGATGATGAAAGGGCTGGAGTACCTACCCTGCAGAGACAGGCCCTGAACAAGAGGGGTTGTTCAGTCTGGAGAAGAGAAGGCTCCAGAGAGATCTGAGAGCAGCCTTCCAGTACCTAAAGGGGGTGAAAAAGCTGGAGAGTGACCCTTTAAAATGATATATAGTGATAGAACAAATGGTAATGGCTTTAAATTGCTAAATGATAACATTTAGATGAGATGTATGCCACAAATTCTTCACTGTGAAGGGAGTAAGGCACTGCACCATGTTGCTCAGAGAAGCAGTAGATGGCCCCTCCCTGGAAGCGTTCAGGGCCAAGCTCGATGAGACTTTGAGGAATATGGCATGGTATAAGGTGAGTCTCTTCTAACTCTAACCATTCTATGATTCTGACCCCTGTTTAGCAGTACAGACAGTTTTCCACATTTCACTAGACTGATTTGCTACTACTGATTTGCAGTGCTGCAGGTCAGAAGCCATAAGAAAGCCTGGTACCATAACAACTTAATTTATTCAACTTCTATTTTGCAAGTACTTTAAATTTGTTTATGGTATCTTGCAAGGCATGCTTAATGATCATGGGCTATTGAAAACACCCTGTCTGATACCTAAAGGACAGGCAGGTACATATTGCTTCAAGGAGCATGAAATGTATTCACAAAATAGGGTGCAACCCACTGCCTTTAGGCTAAACTTCCTCATTTAATTCAATTTCCTGAGTCAGAGTGATTTCATCAGACCCAGCCACTAAAGGCATCTAACGTATCTGGACATCCAGTTCTCTCTTCCTGGGTTTGTTCAAGGAACCGAAATATTGAAATTAACACCATCTCTTGGAACAGCCTCATATTGTTTTTCTTTTGTTTTTTATTATTGTTGGACTTTCCTCTGT
Organism: Urocolius indicus; assembly: GCA_013401255.1. NCBI lineage: Eukaryota > Metazoa > Chordata > Aves > Coliiformes > Coliidae > Urocolius > Urocolius indicus. The sequence goes on from WBNH01005481.1 coordinate 35,747, forward strand.
GTGTTGTTTTCTGGGTTTTTTTGTTATTTGATTCTTGAAGCACTTCAAACACTGAATCCAGGAACTGCTTCCAAAAATATCCAAGCAAGCAGATATATAAACCACTACTAAGGACAATTCTTTGTTAAAAAAAAAAAAAAAAAGGAAAATTTATTTGGTGCAGTGTTTACATGCAAGATAATTGCATTTCAGTACCAAAAGAGAAAACAAGACCAGTAGAGTCATTTCATTCAAAAGATTTATCCTTCTCAACAACAGTGACTTGGTATGGCTTTTTGATCCTCCATACTATGATTATAAATCATTTTCAAAATCCTAGTTGAGGTGGCACTCTGATATTAATTACACTTTTTCTAAAAACATATAAGCAGATATATAAAGGAGAGTTCTAAGGAATTAAAAGCCAGATCTAACAAATGAGGTAGTTCGCCTGGTTACACGGAAACGCAGATTCATGTTTCTTTGTGTAAAACACCCAGCCTCTGTCCATCCACATGTCTGCAATCAGAGGCCTATCAGTCACAACACAGCCTGACTGAAAAGCTTTGCCCTTTGCCCTTCCCAGCAGGAAGAGTTTAAGTCTAAGCCTCAACCTCAACATGACGGTGTGCAGCCAGGGATGTCGTCATTGGGGCACTTAATTCACCACTTCCTGCTACAGCTCCAGAGCATCCTTCTCCATTGCCTACATGAAGAGTGATGGAAGGTTTTGCTCTTTTTGGGTTCTGAGTAGCTTAAGGCAGAACAGCACTTTTTAATTCATTGCTGAGACAGTCAGATCGGTGTCACTTTAGTACAATCTGACTTGGATGACTTGCTGTGTTGAGATCCTGAGGATTTTTAACTACCTGAATATACAGTATTTATTGTTTGTATCTCTACCATAGTGCATGAAAAAAAATCCCTTCATATATACCAAAAAAACCCACTAATTTCTTTTTAAATCGCCAACCAGCAGCTCAGAGATTCAAAATTCACATCACTTAACGTTAAATTTAAAACATTACTAAACCAACTGACTCAGCATCCTGCAACGAAAATCTTAAGTTAAATTGTGATTAAAAATGCCATTATAAGCCTGTACCTGATTACCAAGTGAAAGTTACTCAACTAAAGACAGACATTTCAGCAAGCAGTTGACAATGACTTTCTGCCAGGCACAACAAGAAGAAAGGTGCTCATTGTGATAATCCTTCACTGATTAAGATCAGTCACTGTAGCCAGCACAGAACCGAGTGTGCAATCCTTCATGTTATTTTTAAAAAGAAAATTCAAAGAAAAGAAAAAAATCATCTGCAAAAAGTGAATAAATATCCCAGAAACTCATGGCTTCATCTATTCTTGTTTTCAGAAACATCGATCAGCAAGGAGGACAAATAGGGTCGTCATCTATTTGCCTGTTTAAAGAACAAAACAAAAAACAAAGGCTCAAGTTCTGATGACAGGCTGCCTTATCAGTTATTTCAATGCTTGTCAATAGAATAGCTTCATTAGCAGACAAGTCACATTTACTTGTTTTTATAAATAAAATCAGGTTTCAGGAGCATTTTGGGGAGCATTTAAAATTACTTAAAAAACCAAAATATTTTACCTGCATATTTTTATAAATCCAATCTGTAAACACAGTCATATTGCCATACACTCCAGGTCTATTGCGACTAGCACAGCCAGTTCCCCAGCTGGTATCTCCAACCAGCCACCACACGGAGTTTTTCTTGGTTACTAGTGGACCTCCACTATCACCCTGCACAAAACACAAGCTTATTATTAGTGACTTGGCCACCAGAAATGAAACAATCCGTTCCACCTTCGGGAATACAGGTTACGTTTCAAAGAAGTTAACTAGCCTTTTAAGGCAGTTGTTAAAACAAAATGTGATGGCAATTCCAGTACAAAATGATGACTGCTTGCAATAGGGATGAAAATTGTTTGACCTAAACACTAAATAAGACAGGTATTATTGACTTTCTTGGTCATAACACAATGCTACAATATCACCATGATTATGAGGAGCACTTGTTTTTTTCCAAGCAGTAGATAACGAAAAACATCCTTGAAGCATTAAAAAGAACTACCTCACCCTATCTGGATATTTAGCAAGAACTTGGAACTAGCAGCCATTCAGAAGATGAAACAAAAACAAAAGGGATACACCACAAAAGAAACTACAAGGCCCAACCAAAACGTTGCTCATTTTTTTTTTTTTTTTTTTTTTGTAATTTTGTTTTTTATAGGATCTGTTTGTAACTAATAGATGAATAAAAAATATTTAGATCATTTTTAGGTGTTAATTAGGAATAATTACCTGACAGGAATCAACCCCTCCTTCTAGATATCCAGCACAGATCATTGTAGGCAAAACCATGCCATTATAGACAGAGACAGAATTACATGTAGAATATTCTATTAATTGCACCATGGCATAATTCAAGTTATTTGATGTTTTACCTGGAATTGAAACATGCACAAAAACACAAAGAGAAAATTAGAACAAGCATCATCATACATTGCTATTACAAATCCCAGCAGCTAGTGCTGTTCAAGATGAAATAAACTTACTAGAAACATCAGGATGGACACTTAAGATGCGATGGTCCATCATACAGAGACAACTGTGACATTAAAACTCCCTTCCAAGAGGTCAGTAAGTTACTCTGCTTTGCTGTCAGCATACTGTAAAGTGAGAGGACATGGCACCCACTTGCCTACTCCAGCCCCAAAATCAACTGTGTTATCTACAGGGCTATTAAAACCACACAAAGTCTGCAAGAGCCAAAAAGGACTTCTCCACAATTTCAAGGTCCAGAACAAGCTGCCAACAATTCCCATATTCAGGGTCCAGCTCCACATCTCCTCCTTGATACTGAAAGAAACTTTTCTTCCCCTTCATTTTCACTTATAAATTTGCTTGCATCTTGCTACTTTAGCTTGAGGTGGTGGGAAGGGTAGGCTCTTGCCCCTTCCCACATCCACAGAGGACTTGCTTGGCACACAGGTATCCTTGTTACAGGAGACGAGGCCCTGCTAGCAGGACTTGAGAATATTTCTGGACCATGGTATTTATCTGAGGCTCCTCTGCAGTTTGCTGAATGTAACACATCACAACTTTCTTTGAAACAGAATGCCCTGTGTAAATATTAGGGGCTGTGAAACAGGTGAAATCAACAGATCTGGCTGAAATTGCTCAACAAGGCTACAACAAAGGCTGGACTTGATCTTAAAGGTCTCTTCCAGCTGAAAGAATTCTACGATTCCATGATTCTAATCAGTTATTCATAGACCAAAGAGGACTGGCTTATGTTGATGACCTAAATATTCCAGAGCCACTCTTTACCTCCTTGGTACTCTGCTCCCCATCCAGATATCCAACACTCCTGATTAGTCTGGAACATCATTCCTGGATTAGGCAGACAAACTGGCTGTACAGTATCTACAAAACAAACACAGTACAGATGTCCAGATACAAATCAAAATAAATACCTATGAAATATCTCAGCATGACCACCCCTTAAATACATATACACCATTATTTTTCTCTGTACTTTATCTTCCTTGCAGATTAGCAATACAGTACAATGTAGGCAGCAGCAGACAGCTTACCAGCTGCTCTTTTCCCAATGGCTACCTAATTCTCACCTCAAAATGAACAAGCATAGTTCTTGCTTCTAGCTCAACTTATCAGGCTAACTAGAACAACTGATGCACTGTACATAAAAAGCAGCTAAAGTTTAAATAATGGTTTGTCCTCTTATTTTTTACTGCTTCCTTACAAACTACCTACATTTACTTCTGAGGAAGAAACTTCTAGTAATGTTTGATTTTGAGTCTGGGGTGGGGTTTTTTTTCCCCCAATTGTTATGCGATGTAATTTGGTTTGGAATTTAGTCAATTGCTCCACCACCAAATCCTGAGTTTGTACATATAGGACTAGCAATACTTAAGCACCATGCATCCTTCTGGGATAAAAGTTCATTACAGAGATGAGCCTAAACTCCTTCACAGTGTACTAGATTTAAATAAATCCTACTTAGAAAATCAGAAGGTGTGCCCTCTGTCTCTACCTCTACCCCTAACCCCGTCTCCACGTCTACGGTGTCTCTATCCACATTTTGTGTTCTTCCCATGAGTATCTACAATGATTTCTCAATGAACTTCAGAAGTTGTAAAAGATGTGTTCGTAGTCATTGCATTTTTGCCTTAAAAAAGCAGAACACGTACCAGTAAAGCTCAGTGGTGTCTCCAGCTTCATAAGGGCAACATCATTGTCTTTAGAATCTGTATCATAATCTGGATGGGAAATCACCAGTTGCACTTTGTATCCTGTTCCTAGGAGCATCTCACCCTGATTCAGAATCCCAGCATAAACCTTCCATCTGTATGCCTCAGAAAGTTGTCTACAGAAAAAAAACCACAGAATGGTTAGAAAGTTTGCTTCTCTAGCAACAAGTTACAGATTATGACCTGCAAAAAAATTGTCTTCAGCAATGACAGCCAAATGCACGTGCGACCAAGAACACACATGTATTTGACTGCCATTACTGAAGAAGAACATAAACAAATTCCAGGATAATCAACTTTGGCAAAGCTTGACTCTAAATTTCATAAATAATTCCAAAAAGTCTTTGAAACGAGCGAACTATCCCTGTCTATTCCCTTAGTCACTCAGCAAGGCAAACTATAGTGTGAAACTGAACACTGAAGTCTATTGATCTCCATGGCTAAGGGATCAAGTGGATATTTCTGAGGTCTCCCATGTCAGTGGCATGACTTGTGTGTATAATTCAAAGCATGAAGGGCAGCAGAAGCCAGAATTTGTAAAAAACAAACACAGGATCTAGCAAAGAAATTTCCATGTCTTGAAAATGCCAGGGCAAGTTAATCTGGTTTTGATTTTTGGAGGTCTTTTTTAAACATTAAGCATGCTCGCTAGATGTAAGTAGTCTCTTGCAGTTCAGCACAGTTTACAAATGCTCAATAGAGAACATCTCGCAACTATTAAACCTCCCTCCATGAGAGCTGCCAAGGCAATAGTGCTTGTAAGCCATCCTCTCCCAAAAAAAAAAAGAAAAAAAAAATCATGATTGAAAAATCAGTTTTCCAGCTACAGCTTGGTTGCCCTTCCTAAAGGTTTTGCATACTACAGAGCTCAAATCAGAAAATAAAGGAGGGATAAGATCATCACATAAAAATAAACGCTTGCATTCCTTCCTCAAGGTTAAGGACAAAGTTATTTTTCTTTGGCTTAGCCTCAAAACTGTGATCCAGTCAACCAACCGTTAAAAGGTTTTGCTTAGCATGTTTTCCCTCCCACAGAAGCAGCCATGTTTTAAACATATTCTGCTACTGTACACAAGATATGACAACATCCTCAACTCTCCTTTATTATTTAAAAATGTACAAAGCACCAACTATTTTTCTTGTTGATACAGAATCACAGAATGGTAGGGATTGGAAGAGACCTTTAGACATCTAGTCCAACCCCCTGCTAAAGCAGGTTCACCTAGATCTGGTCACATAGGAATGCATCCAGGTGGTTCTTGAAAGCCTCTAGAGAAGGAAATTCCACATCCTCCCTGGGCACCCTGTGCCAGGGCTCCCTCACCTGAACAGTGAAATAGTTTTCCCTTATTTTTAAATGGAATCTTTTGTGTTCCAGCTTCATCCTGTTACCCCTTGTCCTGTCACTGGATATGACAGAAAAAAAGTGATGTCTCAGCCTCCTGACATCCACCATTTAGATACTTGTAAATATCTATGTACTACACTGTGGCATGAAGACACAAGGAAAAAAATAGTATAGTCGTCTTTAAAGAGACTGTATCTACAGTTGTGTGATACTTGAGGGGTGAAGATTTTTTTTTTCCCCTTTTTTTTTTTCCCCCTTTACCGTATAATTCAACATCTTCATTAAAACTTTATCTGGTGTTAAGTTTGGTGCCTTGATTGGGTATGTATCTGTATCTAATACCACCATCCAATTTAATTTCCACCTTTAAGAAGTAAAATAAGATTTTGTGCCCACAGAAAGTAGACAGGTGATTTACAGCCAGCCTCCTCCAGGATAAAACACCCCATAATACTTGAAAACTGTACTGCTATGCAGACAAAATACCATGCCTACCACCTGCATTCAAGGCAGACAAGGAGGAAGGGTATTTAATTCCGTTTTAAAGTGGGAAGCTGGGAGAGACTCACCCTTCCACACAGTGCGCAGCCGTGACAATCCACTGCGGGGTGATGATGGAACCCCCACAAACGTGGGTGCCCTGCACATGGAGGCTGACCTGCCATGGCCACTGCCCCAGCGTTGCCACAGTGCCCCCCACAATCCTGTTCATCGCGCTCACACTCTTCGTGGACACGCCACACTCTAAGGAGTTAATTACACACACACAGGCATTAGGTTAAAGGGTGGGCTGGGCTTGAAGATGGCTTCTGCAGCTCAGGCTTCAATACCAGAGGGGAACGCAGACCATGTCTCACTTCTTCACTGTTGGTGGAACCTCCCTCAGCCTGCTGGCCACTCTCTTCTTGATGCATCCCAGGATGCCATTGGCCTTCTTGGCCACGAGGGCACATTGCTGGCTCACGGTTAGTTTATTGTCAACCAGAACTCCCAGGTGTCTCTCTGCAGAGCTGCTCTCCAACAGGTCAACCCCCAGCCTGTACTGGTGCGTGGGGTTATTCCTCTCCAGGTTCAGGACTCTGGATTTGCTCTTGTTGAACCACATGAGGTTCCTCTCTATCCAATTCTCAATCCCTCTACTCTGGAGTACGGTGTCCAGTTCTGGGCTTCTCGGCTCCAGACAGGGAACTTCTGAATAAAGTCTAGCAGAGGGCTACTAAGATGATCGGGGGCTGAAGCACCTCTCTTATGAGGAAAGGCTGTGGGACCTGGGCCTGTTTAGCCTGGAGATGCATGCACTGCTTAACCAATGTCCACATGCTGGAGGAGCAGATGCACCACAGCTCCCCACCATGGACTGCTGGGAAGGGCTACAGAGCTTTACCACAGGCAAGTCATTTAAAGGAACCGGTGGCAGTAAAGACAAATGCAACTGGGGATTCAATATCCTTGTCTCCTCTCCCACCTTGTTCCTTAAACTGCTCTGTTTGAAACTTGGGAACCAGAGTTAAACCATCTGTCCATCAGAAGACAGTAATTATTTATGCAAATTCAAAAGGAGTTCACAGACAGACCATTTCAAAGCATGAACAAGCAGAAGTCTGAGAAACACAATCACTTACCTATGCAGCGCAGAGAAACCACATTTCCTGATGCACAGGAATCACTGCAACAGAAATAAAACACCCAACAGAACTGAAGGCACACATTGAAGCAAATGGTGGGCACAAAAGTCACCACATATCTTCTTTCAACCCTTTACAGCTACATGCCCTGCCTTCACCTTCATTGTCCTGCTGAGGGTTCGCTCCTTTCTTTACTCTTTCCAGCTACCTTACCAGCAACCATCTGGCCTCCATCATTTCTTGCATTCACTAAAACTGTCACATGGAAGACTGTAGTCACCAGTACAAAAGGTTTGTAAGACTATTGATAAGTAAGAAGAATAGCATAAGAAAAGGTTGAGCTGATTTATGAAGTAGAACCTAACAACGGAGCCACAAGAACTTTGCAGGCACAGCAGTCTTCAGGTTTAGAAACCAGACACTTCAGAGTTGGTTGACAAGAATAAAAGTGATTCTTTCTCAGTGAAAGATCCATTTTGCATGCTATGTGCTCATGTGACTGAAAAAAATAAGTTGTACCAGCTGCTGTGAATGTGTTACAGCTGGTAGCCACCACACAGAAACTCCTACAGATGGCCAAAGAGCCCTAGAAAAGTATCTTTGATACTTTTGCTGTCTTCTAGACAGCATAGAAGGAACAGGATAGGACATAGAATCATAGAACGATAGGGATTGAAAGGGATCTTTAGAGATCATCCAGTCCAACCCCCAAGCAGAAGCAGGTTCACTTAGATCTTCTCTTTTAAAAGAGGAGAGGAAAGATGCAAAAGTGATAGCTGGGTTTTCAGATAGAAGGGAGAGCAATTGCTGCAATCTGATTAAGAACAAAGTCTCTTTTCGTTTCATGATCCCCACTTGTACAAGATGTGCTTGCATTATGCTATGGGCAGAGGCTACATCTCTTACAAAACAGCTAAAAAGACCTCCAATAAAAAGAACGAAGTTTGTATTAAACCAAGATACCTGGCATAAAGCTTTTTGTACAAGTCTGTGTTCCCAGCACTTGTGTTTATCTTCATGTAGATTTTAGAGCTGACTTCAGTTACTATTCCTCGACTATAATAATACGTATCTCTGCAAAACAAAAAGTCCATTAGGAAACCCAGTAGTTTCAGTTTTCAAACAAGTGACAATAAGCTGTGCCAAGCTAGAGCTTCTGATATGAATAACACCAGAAATACCTTTTGTTGTAGGTTTTTTTTTTTTTTAATTAAACACAGAGCTGTGGTGGTGTAGAACAGTGACAGACTCTTTAAACAACATTCTTTGTCAAGTTCTGTTTCACATCAAACAGTTACTAGATTCAAACAATATTTTTATCTAATATTTATGCACAGTAAGAATCTTCAGACCCTCTGAAACAAGGCAAGATGAAGAGATGCCTTTGTCAGTGCACAGCATAGTAAAGTTCAGGTTCAGTAAATCATGACAGACACATTTCTGTGGGACAATGAAAAGGGTAGCAAGTGCTGCTGCTCTGCCAGGCTTTCTAGCTGAGGACCAGCTCTACATAGTTGCTGCCGCATTGACTAACTGAAGTGAACTACTGGAGTTGGATCTGCTGGGGTCATCGCTGGTCCAGAGATCTGAATTCAGAGTGCCACGACACAGCATGGGCACACATAAGTTCTGCCTGTCTGGACAACTAATTCACTCTATTCCTCCACATGCAAAAGAAGACAGTATTTGCCAACTGTATCAAAGAGAAGCAACATCAAGTACTTCAGTTGCAGAAGAATTTGGGCTATGCCATTATATGGAGAGAACATGGGCCATGAATGTTTATGGCAATGTTCCACATGAGCTAGGGTTACTTGTGTGCTCAGAACATCAAGGCTTTCTGTGCAATACTGGTGATGACAGGTTAAGACTGAATGTTATTAAGCAACTACGAGGACTCGAGGCGAACTCTGGAAGGTGGTTGTAAATGAATGTATTGGATATAGGTGACTTCACTAAGTACTGCGTGCATACCAGACCCAGCTACTTGTTAGAGCAACATTTAATTTTGATTCTATAACAAGCCAGACTCACCTGGGTTCACGAGAACTAGATTGCCAACTGCTTTTTGTTTCAGATATGCGTGGTTAAAAATAGCAAGAGGGAAACTTTAACCTTTCTAGGTATGTGCAAAGGTTGACAAAAGGTTAGACTTACACACTGTAGCCCATGTCTTTACAGGCAATCTTCCCATAATCATCATTCCAGTCATCTTGACAAACAGGATACCAGGATTTACTGACAGGAGAATAAACTTCCAAGGTAAAGTTTGGTCCAAAAAGTCTAACTGCCAGAAAAGGAAGAAGGGAAGAAAAAAAAAAAAAAAAGAAAAGAAAAAAAAAAGAGAAAACAAGAACACCACATGCTATATTACTGCTCTTTCTCTTCTGAAAAGTATTGTTACCCATAATATTTGCTTGTATGTATAAACTGGTGTTAGTTTAATGCTGCCTTCTACTCAAATTATTAGTAAACATCAGGTACATAGAAATATCACAACGACTTATTTCTTCTATGTAAGACAATTTGAAACAATTATCGGTTTAAAAATGTGAGTGTATAAAAGATAGCGTTCACCTTTTCATTTCAGATTTAATGCCTAAAATTCTTGTTCAAATTCTGCCACTAACAAAAGACTGCAACACCCAAACTTTTTTTATATTTTATCTATGCAACCATTTATTTCTCAATATATCATATATCATGTATAAATAAAATGTTACCTATTGTAATACATTTTATACCTTAATAAACTAAATTTCTTCAGAGAAGCACTTGTAGAGCAAGAACGTAAAAAAAAGCAATTTGGTCTGACATTCCATACCCCATTATGCTACTTATTTGCACAAGAATTTAATAGTAAATAGTTCAAGCAAAACAACACATTGAACAAGCTTCTCCAAACACCCATTATTCAACCAAATGGAGAGGAACGGCTTTTGAGCATATGCCAGTAAATACTAATCCTGCATGAGGCATATGGGGAATAAAGATTCCCAGAGCGCACAGATAAGAGCTTTCCAGAGTGGCACCAGCACAACACAGATGTTAGAAACAAGATGCCACACCTTTGGAACTGACAAACTGATGATGTTTCCACCTTTTACTTCCAGCTCCGCACTAAAGCTTCCCTTGGCCTCTTTTCAGTTGAAAACACTGATCAAACTAGGTTTTCTTACACAAAGGAGTTATGAAGTATTTGAAACATTATTTGGAGCACGAGGAATGTGAAATATGTGAGAAGAGACAAGCTTGACTGACTCTCACTACATTTAAGTTCTAAGAAACTATTGACGATTGTTCATTTCAGAGACAATATTACATTCAGTTTTGAACTAATTCTATTCAAATTAAAAACTAATATTTTCAAAACTGATTCAAAGCCAACCAGCTCAAACCACTAAGTCAGTCATTCTGTTTCAGCTTTCCAATTGGACTAGAAACAAACTGGATCTCTAGATTATAGGCTTCAAAGTGTTCAAATATCCTAAAACATTTTAGAGGTATAACTTAGGCTAAATTGGCTGTTGGTACTCACCACACCGGGTTTCATCTTCCCCATTGGGGCAATCATTCACTCCGTCACACCACTGCGAGGCTGTCACACACACTCCTGAAGATCCACACTCTATTAAGGAGCTGAGACAACCACTCTCTACTGCAGGGAGAGAAACATGGACAAACATCAGCTTTTCCTCAAGAGACTACTGCGAACTCTCATCTTAAGGAGTACTTCACTTTGACAGATCAAAACATAACAACGACCTCTTAAAGTCAGAGATGTGAAGAGACCCAGTCTGACACAACAGAGAACGTATTGCTGTGTCCTTCACGTCGCAGGTCAGGTTAAGTCACTGATGCAGCTGATTGATTTTGTCCACCACCTCCCCGAATAAGCAAGCACCATTAAGTTGTCTTAAAGGAAACAGCCTTACTCTGACAAAGCACAATACTTTTGGTTTTGCTGCCACTTAAAGCAAGATTACATTCACTCTGTATAAACTGAAGTGAGATTAAAACCAAAAAAAAACCTCACACTAAGAACACAAAAAGTGTCATCCTAAAAGTTTCAAATTAGTTCCCTTCTCTTTTCCTTTATTTTACTGCATAGAACAGAAAAGAGAGGCTCATAAAAACCGCAGAAAATTGTTTTCTAGTTTCCTTTGAAAACCAGCCTTCATTGAAAAGGAAATTAAGACAGCACATCACAAACTTCATCTAATCTGAACGGAATTTCTCTAGTTCAGCTTCAGAGCTCAGTCACCCTGGTTGGGGATGACTTCCAAGGCAAACATATCATCTGTGGTATGTCTTACAGTGGTGAGACAGGTTGGGCTCACAAAAAGTTAACACACTTTGAAAGCAAAAGCCTCACAGAAACAAATAAGCATATGTGAATTACTTCTGCTCCGAGAGAGGTGTCACCAAAAGAAAACATATCTGAAAGAGTGTAAATGGTCAAGGTATTTATAAAAATTTACTTCAATTGAAATTAAGTGAAGTTCCAATTTGGAAGAAAGTTCCATTTCAGAAAGCATACACAGCAGTGACTTCTTTGATGAAATGCACTGCATAATGTGTTGGCCGTGCACAGTCATGCTCCGGCTATTGCCCAGTGCAAAAACCCTTGCAAGAGGTCAAACTACTCTTTATTAATGGCTACAGTGTAGTAGAGCTCTACAGCAACTCCTTTTGCCAAATAGCTGAAATCTTTCCAGAGAAGTCACCTGAATAAGCTCCTCCAGATGAGTAACAAAGATGATGACATGACTTCACATCAAAACTATATTTCCTTAGTGAAGTTTCGGAAAAGAAAGCGACTGCAGTATCGTTCATTAAAAAGAGAGGAAAAAATAAATAAACACAAAAAACTCACACAAACAAAATGGAGCCATTAGGAAGTAAAATTAGTTCATCTCTCAGGGAGCAGGTAGCAAAGAACTTACTGTTCTTTCAGCATAAAATGGAAGTAAGAAAGTATATTTCTAATCTTAAAAGTTTCATACATCTTTTCTTCCAGAACCAAAATAAATTCTTACCAAAATACCAGATGAAGAAAGCAGCAACTGCACAACAAATGACTATTAAAATGGATATTATAATGATTAAGATTTTCTTTACATCTGTAAGGAAAACAAGGTAGAAAAAGAGAAATTAGGTTCACAAATAACATCATTTCCACCCACCAGCATTATCTATTTCCCCAGGAAATAAAAATAGCCTTTTTTTGCCAGACAGACTCTTCTCCGCTCTACCACCCTTCCTCCAAATCACCCAGGTTCCTGTTCCATTACACTAGCATCCCAGGCACCTATTCCTTCTTTGCCTATGCGGAGGTGGCTCCTTCAATAGAGGAGTTGGAAGGGAAGATCCCTTTTATTTGTCTTAATTTGGAAGACTTTAAGTCTAAAATTGGAAGAAATTCCAAAAAAACTTACTTGATGCACGTGTTCTCACAGGTGAAGGTGCTACTGGCCTAGTGGACTGACGGGTATCCACCCTTGGGACATAGGTTGGCACTGTGGTGGGAACATTTGTTGAGTAGTAATGTGCGTATGGGTTAGCACCTACTGGCTGCCTGGCAGAATAGCCATTTTCTGGCTGAAAGCCACTATTTTCATAGTATGGCGGTGGACGCTAAATGATAACGTTGAGGTGAAGGAAACAGGAAAAGATGGAGAACAAGAGACAAGACTGCAATTAGGAAAAATTAAGTTTCAAGTGATGTTTACATTCAGACTCCTAACAAGCAATTCCGCTCACAGAGAAGTACACCCTGCATGCACACACAGAATAGTGACTCTGATTTGGTTTCACTATTCAATTATTATATCCAGTTATATCAATTATGAATATCATTTCTTATTCATGTATTATTTATTATACGTCTGACACTTTTCACCTTGAATAATAAAAATAACAGAGAGAGCGGCTGGAAGGCATATGAAGAGGTCAGTTTCCTGATCCAAAGCAACTAAACCTAAGAAGGATTCTTGAGCCTAGCCCTCCAGCTGGCCATACAAGCCATTGCACTCAAACATCTGACAGGGTAGAAACAAGCAGCAAGGATAGTTTTAGGTAGCACCATCACTGAAAGAAACTCTGACAAGTAATACCCTTTGTGTGCGCAGTTGTCCTGGTCTAGGATAAACACTTACTGCCCAATTTTGTCCTATGACAACATCAGGTATACCTAAGCTACTTCCTAAAATGCACGGGCCTTCAGCAGATTCTGGAACTTTTACCCTGGAAGAGCTTTAAGCACTAATTAAAAGTCATTCCAGTCTATCGCTCCAAAAAAAGCTTTAAAAGCTTAAGTCTCTCCCAGGGCTATCTGAGCACTTGAAATGCTTGTTAATTCAAGCCTCTTACATCTGCATCTCAGTATATCTTTCCCCTTTTAGAGAAAACACAAGAAATACTCTACATTTTAAAAGACTTGTTAACCAGGACAACACTTGACAGGCTATTACTTTTAAAGAGATAAAAGCCCATTAAAAAATATATATATTCCATTGTGGAATATTTTTTAGTATTTTGTTTACTTACTACAGTAGAGGTCATCTTTTCTTTGTCAGCAGTACAGAAACAATTCAAGTGTTTGGAAGTAAAAGGTAAACCTACGTTAGAAAAAGAAGAAAAAAAAGAAAATAAAAAACAACCATCATAACCAGAACCTTTGTCCACCTTCTTGTCTTTTTTTTTTTCCCTTTTGGAAAAGCACCAAGCCTGGCAGGAGGCGGAAAAATAAACGGAAGTATTTCAAAGACAGGGTACAAATTAAGGTGCAGCATGAAATCAGATCTCCATAGTCTCTCAATACAACCTTGAGCATTATACAGTGGCAACTATTCATTAACACGAGCGCCACACAAACCAAGAAGATTAAGTTAGTGCTCACTCTCGCTGACAGACTGAGAGTTAAAGAATATGCTGGCAACAACCCACACGGTGTCAGTACCAAGTTCAGGTCCTCCTGTCTCTCTCAACACTTACTCATGTATCACTTTGAGATTTATGACACAGAAACGAGAACACGAACAAAGCATTGGGAAATACACATTCAACTAACTCATTTGACAATGCCATGCCTAACAGTCCCACAAGCCACATCTTTTTTTGCTTTTCCATGTTGCAAACAGTTGTTTTCTTGGTTGTATGTTGGAGATGCCACACCAAAATTATGGAGAGAAGCACAACAGAGAAATGATATGCAATATCAAAACAGAAGTTTTTCAAATCAAGTAACAGAGAGGAGCTACATCTACTGTTTCAAGCATATAGCAGTTGATTTTGAAGTTAAATATTAACATTAAGTAAAACCATAGATTAGCAAAGACAGAAGAAACAACTGAATGTTTGCTGCCGCAGTTCTAAAATAGGCAACAAGTTTAACAAATAATTTGACCTGTTGAGTTCTCTCATAATGTTACTCTACATGAAAAAAAGCCTAGGAAGTGCCTAAGCACTGCACTAAGAAATACCTCTCTCCAGCTTGCAGAGCAGTACTCTGCACACAGACTCACTGTCACGACCCTTGTTGAAAGCCATGACTATAAAGAACAGTTACATTAAAACACAGCATAATTTAGCCTCAGGTATAAGGTAATTTTTCAAAACCTATATACCAAGGTATCATCTCCCTCAGAACCAAACTGCAAATGTCTTTGAAGCATGTTTCAATCACAGCTCGGCACCCCAAGCGTGCCAACATTTTGTGACAGTTCAGGAGGCTGATTCTGGTATTTACTTATCAGAGCTGGCAAAGAAAAGTAAATAATAACACACTGCTGAACTCTTATTTGCATGGCAGACAGGTGAAAAACAGGTCTTACTCCTACTCACAGTAAGTCCATCAGATTGGTGACTAAGGCTTCAGGACTTCTGCTTTATGTTGCATCCATCCTTACTCAGCTCTTCACAGCAGAGTCAGGGAGTGTAGCTCTGCCCGGACTTAAAGAATAAATAACAAGGCCCAGGATGATACTTTTGTTCCTTGTTCTGAGAAAAGGAGGGGGGGAAAAAAAAAAGATAAGGAAGTTTAGTGACAGCAGATAGAAGACTACTAGATAGTGATTCTGAGGTACTTGACCAAAGAAAAATGGAAATATGTTTTACATTACCATTTAAAAGTGTTTGCAAATTGGCAGATGACAGTCTTCCTCACTTTTTTGAGGGAGGTGGTTATTGGTTGTTTGAGGTTTTTTTTTTTTTTAATGAACTGAGGGAAAAATAGATCTGTGTTGCTTAATTGTCTTTCAACCATCACTCCCAATTGTAAACTATTTTCCATCCCGCTTCTGATTAATAACACTTTTCCGTTGTAAAACACAAAACACAGGGAAGTCATAGGTACATACAGATTTCCATGGTATTACATATACACATTTGCCAAAGCATTAGAAACAGACTGAAATCAGTGGGCTCCCATTAGTTTGCAAACATTTAAGGCAGAAATTGACATGTAGCATCCAATGATGCTATAATTTAGTTTCCTTAAACATGCACACCTCAAAATGTTTATAAATGCATCAAGAGAACTGCAACAACTTCCACAGAGAAGGAAGCTGGGTCACAAAGAAACAAACTGACGTGTCAAATGCTCCTCATGATAACAACTATAGAGGTAGAAGAGCTTGGTATGTTTTGCCTCCACCTAATACTTTGGCGTCTAACTCACCTCACGCATCAGACAGTTTTAAATAGATCCCATACAAAAGTATCATAAACCCACTCTGGCGCAAAAGAGTTCAGGGAGAACTGAACTCCTTCCCTCCCACTGCCAGTCACTCCTCCTGATAGCTGTCTACCTATAATGGGACTTTGCTGAGGAACATTACACCTGACGAAACACACTTTAAGAGTTCTTTAAACTGAGCTAGTGTAGTTAGAGTGTACAGAGATCCTCAGGCAAGGAAACAGAGCTCATCTCCACAGCAAGTTTGATTGTACAAGAGACGGGGTCCAGGGAGCCAGAGCCTTGCAGGTTAGCTTGCTAACACTTTCTGGGTTTGGAAAGATTATACCCAAATAATGAAAGAGACCTGCAGTTAAGCCTTTGAATTTGAAGAACTCCAGTTTGCTGCAGTATGGACTTCCATCAACACACAAGGTCCAAAACTGAGTGTGCTTATACCTCATAACTTTCCATGTAAAGAAATAAGGGTACTGTTTCTAAGTGATAATAAGAGTATAAAATATAGAGTCATTACTGACATTGTATACTGATGAATGAAATGAAATGTACTGCCTTATTGTTTGCAGGTATTATTTGAAATACATTCTTCTCACATACGCCTTAGGAATGTTAGAACTGATGTTTTGTTGTAGGATGCTAAGATTAAAAAAAACACATCCTTTTTCATAACAAAAGTTGTCAAAAGGAAAAAACACAAACAAAAATTTAAAAATGAAAATATTAGATTAAAAACAAATTTAATTCAATTTTTTAAGTTTTCTATTAATTTCTGCAAATCAATTCTTCATATTTAAACAAAAGTTGCAGTGGAGTAGGTCTGTACTTTATTTGAATACTCCTTAATTGAATATAGGCTTCCTAGACTCTTGGTTTTTGCAAAGGCTTCTCTTCCCTACCACGGTGACAGTTACTCTGTTCCCTGATCGGGAAGGGCACCAAGCACAGAGTGGTGCTGCTCAACTGTAAGCACTCCTCATTGCCACATGCAGAGAAGATTCAGGGCAGACTTCATCAACACCTTTAAGTACCTAAAGGGTAGATGTCAGGAGGATGAGAAGACTCTTTTTTCTGTAGTGTCCAGTGACAGGATAGAGGCTAATGGCCATAAACTGGAATACAAAAAAGTTCGACTTAAAAGCTTCTTTCCCGTGGGAGTGAGGAAGCCCTGGGCACAGGCTGCCCAGGGAGCGGAGTCTCCTTCTCTGCAGGTTTTCAAAGCCCTTCTGGATGCGTTCCTGTGTGACTCCCCTGCTTTAGCACACAGCAGACCTCTGAATGGTCTCTACGGTCTCTAGAGGTCCCTTCCAACCCCAAACACTCTATGATTCTCCTCAGCCACTCACCTCACAACTCTTGGACAAAGGTAAGCCACCCCATTTGCCTGCTTACAACAGCATCAGATCATCACTCCTTTGTACTGAGTGTCCTCCACTAGTCAGGAGTCAACACCCCCAAAAGACAACAGAAAGAACAAAATGCAAAGAAACCCTAAAGTTTTAACCATGATTCTGTGGGATTTTTTGCTGGCTTTACTCTAGTTTTGCATGAGAGACATAACAGTGGTAACTTCTTTAGTACCCAACATATCGTAACTGTTAATTAAGAGCAGTACCATGCTCTGAAGGCAGAGACTTTCACAAGTACCACTAGTTATATTAGTTTTCACAAGATTTTATACAGAGATCAATATATATTGTCTACAAGTCTGGACACTTAAGTCAATAGAGTATAATAATTACCTTCAGATAGTCTAATAGCACACCATGAATTGGACTTGGCCAATGAAGTCAGTTACACTGACCACAGTATACTTCCTGCATTTATGTATTACTTCAGTAAATATTTTGTCCTATTCTCTGAAATAGAAACACCATAAGCTGTTTTCTAAGCTCTATAAAAAACAAAAACTGAAACTTCATGGTTACACTTATGTAAAAGCAATTGCAAGCAAACAAGGAAGAAGGGAGAGGACAGAAGAGTAAAAAGCCAAATGTATGAAGTCAAGTCCAGCTTCTAAAAGGAGGAAGTATAAAAGCATCCGAACACTCTGTATGAACACTAACAAACACCATGTTACATCAAAAATATTAGCAATTCTCTTTATTCAGGTAAAGAAATACAGCTTGGGAAAATGAATGAACAAACCAGCAAAACTCATTAAAGCAGCAAAGGATTAAGTTCAGTGCAAAGCTCAACCTTAAAAAAGGGTAAGCCAGGAAATTATTACCTTTGTTGATGACGTTAGAAAGGGAGTATGGTTTCATATATTTTTTTTTTTTATTCCCAATCGTTTTATGACCACCTTAGAAGTTTCGGTAGCACAATCTTAAACACATGTAACCAGGATATAATGGGTGGGGAGCAAAGCGGGAAGAGGCAATAAGGAAGAAAAAAAAGAGAGAGAGAGAAAACAAGCAAAGAAGCGATTCCATATTCATTTACGTGATCTTTACACAGGCTGGGCGATTCTTGCTTCTGCTATCTGCACAAGAGAAATGAAACATGGCCAAGATTCCTGTTTAACAAGAGCATTAAAAATTACCACGACTTGGAAATGACATATAGAAAGGTGAAAAAAAAAATCCAGTTATATACAAAAAAAAAGAAAGGAACTAAACAAGAATTTTCATCTCACTTCATTAACAAAATGTCCTTGAAACTTTTTCAGGAAGTAGCACTGAATATTTTATCGTGATGATAAAAAAGGTCAATGTAATTTCCTCCACGGGGTAAAAATTATCCTCTGGTAGAGGTCAAAGACAAATCAATAAGCAATTGAATGTTTAAAAGTCACCAAAATCATGTTCTCCAAATGTCCTGGCCTTTTGGTTAACCTTCTTTATAGAGGTAAGCACTACTCAGTGTACCTATGCAGTAATATTACAAAGAACTATATGAGACTATGCAAACATTTATATGAAAAGTTGACAGAGATAGAGGCTCGGCATTCTTAGATCTTTTAAGAAACAGCTTTGAACCTAGTCTAGATTAGTTCCTGAAATATCATTAAACTGTAGAACTCCTTATCAACAGAAGTCAAAACCAGTGCCTCTTGATAAGCACTACCTAGTAGCTCAAGTAAAGTCCACAACTGTATTCCCAAGGCAAGCAAATCCAAAATTAATAAAAATTTCACACACAACAAAAAAAAAAGAGGCATTAAAAAGCTCTGAATGCAGCAGTCTCATTTTAAACAGTTATACAATTCTGTATTCATATTACAAGTAATCATCCATTTGCCTTTCTCTGAAGACAAATTCATCTGAAGACAAATTACCGTGAAACTCAGCCTGTCACATGTACGTCACATGTCTTTGGTTGGACAGCGGAGTAGGCAAGGAGGCTGAAAAACTGTTGCTTTGCTGAATGGATGATGAGTGCCAGAAGTTGCTACTCCCCAAAAAAAAAAAAAAAAAAAAAAAAAGGGAAACAGAAAGGTCCAAGAGTCCAAAAGAACCTGATNGGTGAGGGCCGAAAGTGGTTACTCCCCAAAAAAAAAAAAAAAAAAAAAAAAGTGAAACAGAAAGGTCCAAGAGTCCAAAAGAACCTGATTTGCTGGCATAGGAGGAGATGGTCCAATTGGGCAGGCAACAACTGCAGAGGCAGCCATTGCTTACAGCACTCCCCACCTCATGCACACAAATCACATCCTTGCTGCATCACACTGCTGCAGCAACAGCCAGCCCGAACCTGGCATTTGGATGCTTTCTTCCCCTATACTACATCTCTGGTTCTGCCCCTGCCTTTCTCCTCCATGGCAGAAGCAAATAACCTCAATTTCTGGCAGTAAAATTCAAGCCTCTCTCCATGGCACTGAAAGTCTTTGGCAAGGAAAAAAAAAAAAAAACAAACCTCTCAAGAACACTTGTTTATATTATTTGAGTTGCAAATAAATATTGCATGAATGTGCTACCAGTAGATACTCATACCACAGAAAAACAAAAACTAGCAACGTTAACGTATCAGGGATACTTAGATATTTGTCCAGGTCACCTGTTTTCAACCTGTGAACTACAGGTCCTGAGGAACTGTAAATCACTTCCAAGGGGTCCATGGCAAATAAGAAAGAAAAGTAAGCCTGCTGGCAGGAGGTTTGAATTTACTCCACAGGAAAGCTTCTATTGCCAACAGTAGATTTAGGGATCCATACATCAAAGACATGGAAGAAGTATGTAGAAGTACGGACACAGGTGAGTTACAATCGCAGTACTGAAACTACTCAGTGTGGATTGACCTTTGTCTGACACAAGAGGACAAGCCCATATCTCCAGGAGTGTCAGTCCTAAGAGAAATATTTTGACCAACGTCCTGGAAGACTGCTTTGCTTTGTTTTTCCGACAACATCCAGGAACATAGTTTCAACTTCTTTCCATATTCAGGCTACACTAACTACCATGACAGATTTACTCCAGGCTGACTTTCAGTATAATTTTTAACAATTCTAAAATGAAACAAGCAATTTTAATTCCTACTTTGACATAAATTTTATCTTAGTCCACCCGTCTTTCAGCTTTCCGTTTACATTGTAGGTAGGTAACTGCCTACCCCTACAACTGCTCTCATTTCTCAGTTTCGCTGACTTATGCCACACAACCTCCATCTCTTTCCCTGCCTAATACTACCTTTGTGGATGTAAATCATCCACAGGTGTTAAGCTGCTTCCCTTGGCTCTAAAGCACTGAAGGCATTAGTGTCACTTTACTCGGGGCAGACAGGGATACTTTCTGACAAACGTGTGAACGGTCCCTTAAATCCACCGACATCCACCCAGAAACGCGAGGTCAAATGTAAAGGCCAGGTAAGATTTAATCATCAGCAAAGCCACCTGAGGGGAGGCACAGAGCGGGGTTGGTTTCAGCATTCAAAGCTTTGGCACAGAACTTCCAATGATATGGCTCCTGTGGGAAGGCACTTTATTAAAAGTTATTCTTCCAAAACTACTTGATGAGCTGTGACAACTGTAACAAGAAATCTGCACTTTTGCAAGAAACCAAAGCTGCGGTGACGTTAGTAAACGATGAAGACGCCCCAGAACTAGACGACGTTTTAGTTGATTTTTCACGTCCAGAGTCTACTGACTCCGTGACCTTGAAAATCCTGCCTAAACTCACCGCATCTCGTCTCTCGCTATCACAACGGCAAGAAACGGACAACCCCCACCTCGGGAAGAACGAGGTACGGCAGCGTTGGCGTCACCTTTCCTCCTGCACCTCGCCAGGTCGCGTTATTCACTTCACAACACCCATTCACCCTTTGGGAGCCAGTTCAGCTCCCGCCTTGCTTTACCTTTTGCCTTACCCATCTCCTCGCCGCGGAGTGCAACTTTTTCGCCCTGCAACTACTAGGAGAGAAACCAGCTGTGGAAAGCGGGGAGCCGGGTAAAGCACAGGGAGACACAGCTGAGAGGGGCGAGCTTACATCCCAACTCGATTTTATCTGCCAGTACCTCCTTTTTCTCACTCTCAAGAGTCGCCGCCGCGCCGGTAGCGCTCCCGGGGCTGTCCGCTCCGGGCACCGCGCCGACCTCCCGACGCCCGCGGGACGGAGCTTTTCAGACAGAGTCGCTCCGCACTACTCCTTCCGAAGCAAAGCCACAGCTTATTAACTAAAAGCAAGAAACCACCGCTCCGCTCGCCTCGGAGAACAGCCCGCGCGGGGCGCGCCGCTCTTACCTGAGGCTACCCCCGCCGGAGCGGGGACGGGACGGGAAGGAACGCGGCACACTGAGCCGGGAACAGCCGCTGCGACCGGGGCGGAGTTACCCTGCGGGGGGAGCGGCGGGACAAGGGCAGGTGCCGCCAGGTGGATGCGTCGCCCGGCCCCTTCCTCCCGCCGCCGCCGCGGAGGAGGAGCCCCTGCCCGCAGCCCGCCTCTCTCGACCCGTGGCAGCTGCTGTGGCCCCGGGACGCAGCACACGAGCCCCCACGGGGGAGCGTGGTAGACCTTTCCTGCTCAGCTGGGGACAGCAGCCCCCTTCAGGCAGACCGCGCCGAACCGAACCGAGCTCGGGATCCCTTTTCCCCCAGCCCCACTCCTCCCAGTTTGCAAAACAAAGAGGCCGGAGGAAAGAAAGAGAGTACTTGGGAAGGTCTCACAAGTCCTCCAGGGGCATCCGCGGTGCCTGTCGGTGTAAAGTCCCCTCCAGGGGCGGAGGTGCCGAGACCCCTCGGACGGACCTGTCCCAGGCTTTGTTTCTGCTCCTGGAGCCTAGGCGTGCTGTGCTGAGGGGCCCGTGCCTTTCTTGACTTTGCATAATAGTCTCTTAGCCTGCGTTTCAGGGTGTTGTGTGCAAATAAGAAACCCAAAGGCTTCCCCAAACAGGGCAGGTCAGGAGCTGATAAGAATTGCTGATAAAGGGGCTGGCCTGTGGAAATTACTTCCTTTTTCTTTTGCCTTTTAGGTCCATTTAATAAAGGGACGCTCAGAAAAATTACTGCATTCTCAATTGTCACATTACTTGAAACATTCTAGTGACCTGTGCTAACTCTCCTGTAAAGCAGAGCTACGAATGAGTGAGGTATTTCTCTGCCAAAGCTGGGATCCACAAAGAAAACAAAACACTTATATCCCAAAACCTCAGAGTACAACTGGAAAAAGTATATAAGTGTTTGAAGAAATTCCACTTAGGTTTAAAAACAGCCCGAAAGTGGCTACAATATTGCTGCATGCTACCATCAAAATCTGTACAGAGACTACAGATAAGGCAAAGCACACAAGTTTGGCACGATGAGTGCTTGGGACTTGTTTGTATTTTCAAATGGATATCAAGCAATTACATCAAGTGCACCAAGAAGCCAAGATTATACCTTTAGTATTTTCCCAACTCTATGTGTTTGTTGAAAAATAACCATGTACCTTCAGACTCTTTAGTACAAAAACATAATTAGTATCAGGTGAAACTTTAAACTTTGGCTTGGGCTTTTCAGGTGAACCCTTTTTGTAAGTCTATTTCTTCTCACAGTCTCCCAAAAGGAATCTGTGAGATTCGTTACTTTTACAGTATGGATTCAGTTGCAGCAACTGGACTTCAAATTTCACCTAAGTAAAATGTAAAGTTGCTGCAAGTTACAACCAAAATGCATGGCTTTGTCATCTTCTGTGCTTCTGTAACATGTCTTCACCTTTAATGCTGTCAATGGCCTTCAGAGCTTAGAGATATTGTAGGTTGGAAACAAGGTATCTACTCATAAGGTTTCACTGTTAAGTTTCCTTACCAAGACAGTGGGACATGTCCCTGCAAATTGTCACTTGACGTCATTAGCCACAAGGAAAGATGACCGCATCATCATGAAAGAGACATCACTCAAGATCTGCTCTACAGGAGAACATGAACATTTCTCTGCTTTTAAAATTCACACTTTTTTTTTTCCTTCTTTGAAAGTAGTTTGGAGGCTATATACTCCTATACTGATGATGTCTAGTTCCTCTTCCAACACAAAGCTCACTCAGTTGCTAGGATATCTAACTACTTATATTTCAAAAATTTATTTATTTTGAGCTTAAGTATATCCCAGATCTGACTTTGGATTTCATAGAATCATAGAATGGTAGGGGTTGGAAGTGACCTCTAGAGATCATCTAGTCCAACCCCCCTGCAGAAGCAGGTTCACCTAGATCAGGTCACACAGGAATATGTCCAGGCGGGTCTTGAAGACCTCCAAGGAAGGAGACTCCCCAACCCCTCTGGGCAGCCTCTTCCACTGCTCCATCAACCTCACAGTGAAATAGTTTTTCCTTATATTTAAGTGGAACTTTCTGTGTTCCAGCTTCATCACATTACCTCTTATCCCGTTGCTAGATACAATAGAAAAAAGGGATGCACCAACCTCCTGACACCCACGCAGAGATAAGGAGAAAGGGAGGTATCAAATATATAAGCCAGTTCCTCTGTAAGTGGATGCTGCCTATATGTAACCACTTTGAGAATATTACATCCATTCAGGTACTATGAACAAAACTGGGCAGAAGGACATGGTAACAGGTAACACACTGTTCTTAGGAGCGGTGTGGTGTGCTCCTCCACCAGAAAAGTTTTAAACTCTATGAGAGTCCACATTTCTTTGTGCACTGTGAGGCACTTGAAGATCTGGGCATAAATCAGCAGCTTGCTGATTAGCCCTGT
This sequence comes from Urocolius indicus, assembly GCA_013401255.1. Lineage (NCBI taxonomy): Eukaryota > Metazoa > Chordata > Aves > Coliiformes > Coliidae > Urocolius > Urocolius indicus. The sequence goes on from WBNH01005481.1 coordinate 59,818, forward strand.
TAACACCTTTTTTTTTTTTTTTTCTCAGAGAGGGCTGAGGTGGTCAGTGGAAAATACATTCCTGGGGTGTCTTTACTCCAATTCTTCCTTCCCTTCCTTCAGGCTGCTAAATGGCTCACTAAAGGCTTGGCCTTTCAATGTGGTAAAAGCTGTCTTTTTTTTTTTTTTTTTTTTTTTTTTAACTGGATTAATATTGCCCAAGGTTAAATGGTCTTGGTAACAAAGGTCAAAGGAACAGGAGAGCTGGAATAGCTGAGGAGGAAGAGGTGGGGAGGAGGACACTGCCTCCTCTTGGCAACAGAAGCCGTCAGGTCTGTTCAGCTTGTATTTTCTAGTTGAGGACTGAGTTTATGACCCTGTAATCTGTTCCAAAATAGCTGTATGTATGTATTATTGTGCTTTAATCATGCAAGTTGGCTTTTGCAGAGCAGTATTCATTTTATTAATGGATTATAAGTACCTTTAAAGGAGAGGTCAGGGTCAGTTTTGTTTTTTTCAGAGTGCACACTTTGGGAGGGACAGGCAAGTTCCCTGGCTAAGAGGGACTTTCTGCTTGAGAGAGACTTTCTCTTGCTGAAGAACACAAGAGTTCATTGCCTGGTTCTGGGTGTCTGAGAGCTTTGACATGACCTAGTGTAACGCTGCTCATCTCAGCACTTGCTCCAAACACTTTTCTCTCTCTTAAGTATTAATAGTTAAATGCTCGATGAACCACTTCCTCCTCCACATTTATGAGCCTTCAGGGCAGGTGAATGATGCTTGGATGTTTTCTTTTGATTTTTACAGGCACACAGGGTACTTTTTCTATAGGCTGTGGAAAGTGGTGTTTTTAAGTGTCTGGCATCTACCATTGTTCATTCTAGCACATGATGCCTTTGACTTCCTAGGGCATGTTCTTTATTCTTTAAGATAGTTCTGCCCACCCATTAGTCATAACTGCTTCTGTGGAGCTTGTCAGCACAGTTCATTTCCTACTCTGTTCTAGACCTAACATGTCATTTGCTCCCTCCTCTTTCATACTTCTGAGTGTTTCTAGTGTCCAATCAAAAACCGAGAGGAGTGGGAGATAAGGTCTCTCTAAAGCCAGACTGCAGAGTACTTACTCAAAGCAGGTCAGAATGAGCTTGCTTTTGCCACTTTGGGGCTACAGCACAAGACTTCCTTTTACCACAGCAATAGAGTTTCGATTACAGCTATCTCCAGGGAAATTCAGTGCTAAACCCCACAATGGGGGAAAAAAAGCCCCCCACAGGAACTAGCTCACCCAACCCAACAGCTCCTTTTATTCACAACCCAGCTTTAAGCACCAGGTATGTGCCCTGCTGCAGTCCTCTACTCCTGTGTTTTTCCATTGGTACAAAGAGTGGGAAGTTTTGCAACAGACTCACCCATAAAACTGCATCAAACCTGGGTACTTAGTCATTCAATAACTAATCTTAAACTAAATGTATGTTGACTTTGGAAGTACATTTGCATATGCTGGTATTACCAAGAATACGAACACATAAATTTACCTACCGCAAGTATATTTGAAAATCAAAATAAATAGGCAGACATCTTCAAAAATCAACCTTTTTTTTTTTTTCCTGTTGAATGCCTGTCCTTTGTTAAGGTATTAACTAAATATGCTAAAAAAACCACGACTCCTTAAACCAATTACCCTGTTATCTGGGAACTAGGAGAGTATGCTCCATCTGCAGATTAGTAAGGTGTGTTCCAGTGAGCATTGTCATTTCTTTTCCAGCCTTCCAGAAACTTTTTTTAGGAACTTCAAGCCCTAAACAGATGAAAAAAAAACCAATCCCAAAACTCAGAAAATTGACCCAGATCTTCTTGGTTATCTTTTTTCTATTTTTTCCTTTTTCTTTTTTCTTTTTTTTCTTTTTTTTTCTTCTTTTTTTCTTTTTTTTCTTTTTTTTTCTTCTTTTTTTCTTTTTTTTCTTTTTTTTTCTTCTTTTTTTCTTTTTTTTCTCCCTTTTTTTTCCCCCCTCTCGGTTTAGCTTTATAATATAGAGACAAAGAAAGTCTCAGAGTTATGAAATTCTTTTCTCTCTCCCAGAGGCAAGAAACTGTCAGAAATAATGAATTACTTAAACTTTCATTGAAATACATGTTGTTTCAATGGGCTTCTTGTCTCTTACTGTAAACCAAACAAGAATAAAAATTAACATACTGAGCTTTGTTGTAATTTTCTGGGTAATGTAAATATAGATGCATTTTCCTTCATCAGAATATAATTTGACCAAAAAATTTGTCCTCCTATCTACATCAAAACAATGATAGTCTTGTGGCATGGAAATTGAATGACAACTGTAATTTATTGTACAATTTCTTTCCCGATACTTGGGACTTTTTTTGTTTTTTTCCCTGATCTGTTTGTTAGCTTTGTCTTGCACTTTTAACACAAAGCAGCCATAAATCCAAACTACCCAGCCAGTTTAACCAGGTTTATAGTTACTTTTGTGCCAGCAAACAGGCTTGAAGCAAGTACAATGCATCAGTAAATATGGATTACAATGCAGCCTGATCTCACTATCCTTATAAAAATAAATTACACAAACATTTTTATTTAATATGAGTTTGCAAAAGGAAAATTGCTCAATTCTTATGCAATTGGCTTTAAACTTTGGTGAGAAAACTGTGTTTTCAGTAGAAATTAGAATAAAATATATTTAGTTTTGCTGATGCATACAGAAAAATACTGATTGGGAAAATAAAAAATAAGCAAACAAAAAGAATTATTAAATTAAGATTTTTTTTTTTCCTCAGTTAGAAACAAAAAGTAATGTTTTGGATCAAACAATAATCTTGAACAAAATTAACACCAATTGAGTAGATCCAGATCTTTTCAACTCATCATTTAATTGTAATTTCTTTTTACAAAGTTGATTGTTAATCATGACACCTTATATCAACAAATAACTTAATTTTTTACAGATCCAGGAAGACCACTGATTTGCATTTTTGTGGTAATAATTCTATGGTATAGAACTAAAAAAAACAACCAGAAAAATGCAATGAGACCTTTAAACAGCTGAATTTTCTACATACCTGCATGAGATAAGCAGAGATAAATCCTGTCCTAAAAGAATTGCCTTTTGTTTGTCTGAATAATAAAGGTAGGGGTGGGGTTTTTTTCACTTTCAATCCTAGTTCAGCTCCAGATTTACTGCATAATTTTGGTGAACTTGCTTCCATCTGCTCTATAAAATGGTATGCATTGGAATATAGTTGATTTCACATTTAAATAAATATTTATTAAAAACGCTTGGAGACTTGCTGATTAACCTGTTATAAAAGGGTAACAATAAGATGTCCACTTTAGATTTACCTGCAGCTAAACAAGTTTTTATGGTCTGTTCCCACATCAGGTATAAGTACTTGATTTTTATCAACAATTGGGCATTGTTTTAATTCACAGTAAACTCTGTAGATTAAGTAATAAAATAATAAAATTGTAAATCGCCAATTGGTTGCAAACAAAATACTGTTCCAGTTCACTGGATGAGACATCCTATAAACAAGTGAAAATGCAGTTCAGTTTCACCTGTTATATTCTTCAGCAAGCCAGCAATTAACTCAGAAAACATTATATTTAATTGCAGTTATTATTCTAATAATTGTGCTGTTTGCATATGCAAATGCAAGATTTCAGTTTCTGTAATTGTACTTCTCAATAAATACTCCTAATGAGGGGAGTTTTGCAGTTCCTTGACATTCAGGAAGCTATGCTTTCCATGGAAGCATTGAGGTGTGTTGTCCATAACTTTTCACAGAGTGACTTTTTAGTTCTGTATAAGGTGAGATTTTAGTTTGACTCTAATAGGTTCAGTTATTTAATTTTAGCTGAAATGGCTCAATGAAGCCCTATTTGCAATATGAATCTATTTCTGAGCGGAGGAAAAAATGGTGATTTTAGAAATTATTTCTGAATCACAGTTACCACTATTCTATATCTTAGTATAAAGATTACTAAACTGTATTAGAACATCACACACTTGGCACTTTTACTGCTTGCTACATTTTCCTAGTTAATGACTAGGATATGTTTACATTTCTTTATCATGTTGTGTTGTTCATAATTTAGGTCTGACTCTCTTCCTTGGTTTATTCTGGTTCAGTGGCTGCATAAATTCCTTATGAAGGAACCATGTTTGCTTGCCTGCTGACTAGGTAAAGAAGTCTTGCATTTGAAAGGAGAAATAAAACAAAGACAAAATACTTCTTATCTTTAGCAGGAGAAAACCCGATCCTTTCTGGTGACTAATGAGAACTGTGACATAACTATTTTCCTCTAAGAGGTAAAAGATTGATGCTTCAATTCTACTTTCACTTGATTGTCAACACTTTGGCTTAAGCAAGAAAATTTTTGAAGAGGAAACTACTATGCTAGTTTAACTGCTTGTTTACCAAACTTTTCCTTACTAGTCCTGTAACTCTTTTGGGATCAAATCTCAAGCACGTTGAAACATGTTAAAGAACCTAAATGGAAGGAGTACCAGCTGGATAATAAGAGTTTCTGCTGGTGAGAGACCTCTTGTCCCAAACACTTCTACGGTAACAACAGCAACGGTTTTCATAAACCAAACACCAGCTAGGGCTGGTGTCTTCACTGCTATTTTGCTTAGAACTGTTCAGACTATATGTATAATGAAAACACTTGGACAACATTCCATGCACACTGTAGGAAATGTCCTTGGAAAATGAGTATTTCTGTAAGTATTGGGAGCTGACAAAGCCTATGCTTTAGATCTTAACACTGTACCACTACTACTAATTGGCCAAGTGGGGCTTATAGAGTTTTGTTGTGAAATATTGATTATCTTGCCCTCTGTCTGCACAGGTTTTGGGGAAAAAAAAAAAAAAAACAAAACCCCAGAATAGATAGCACAGATGGAAGTCAGGTAACATAAGTGAATCAACTGATAGCTAATTTCATTAGCTATTGTCTGTACCCAAGGGGTTTTTTTTTCCCACCTGTAGCATCATCTGAGATATATGAATGCTACATCTGAAATAATAACATGTTAAAAAAAATCACCATCGGATATTGTTTCAGAAAGCTATACAAGCTACAGGAACTGGTAAATATTTGAGGTACTTGTAAATCTAACTTTCTTGCCCTGCTCTCTTTTTTTTTTCCCTTCAAGTACTAAGTAAATATCTTTGCAATAATTTATTAATAAAAATTCAGGTTATTTTGGAGCTGTTTTCCTGCAGCTATAGCTATTTGAAAACTTACTTGCTTCCCACCAACCCATATTTTCCTGTAATATTTTTGTGTTGAAAAATTTAAAAGTTAGCAGTTATTTTCTTTTATAGTAGCTCCTTATGTAGTTGTACTAAACAAGATTTCAGACTGCATAGTCTTATTATCTGCAGGGAAGTTATGGAGAAAAAGTGTGTGAAAAATTAGTTACTTGGCCTATTTCCCATGGAAAAAAATCCTATTGAAGACAACCTTCCATGTTCGCAGATTTGGTTCTACCATTTGACTTATGTGCCTGTTACGCTAGACTAAACTTACCTTTCTTCCAGTCTTTTTCTATCACTCACATAGATATTTTCCCCCTTCACATATTCGTAAGCAGATTTCAGTTTTCACACTATTATGTTCAATTAGTCCTACTGTATGAAAAGCGTCCCTCTTCTAGTAGTATTAATGTATTGCTCTAGCCTTCATAAAGCTTATGTTGCTATTGACTGCATAGCTGTCCCTGCAGAGATATAGGTACTCCAATACCCAGGAACGCACAGAATATTGCAAGAACATTTCCTTGAGGAATAAAAATATTGTCTGTGAGACAAGGTGACCCTGTATCTGGATTGGATTAATATTGTTGTTATCTGATCCCAAAGATAACAAATTTCTCAGCCAACTACATTGTAATTGTTTTGGGGGAGTTGTATTTCCATTTCCTGTTTTACTTTTTAAAGTCTACTTCAAGACCATCCTCAGATTATTCAAATTTTGTGGGAGGCAATTGTAAATATTTAATTATTAAAAAAAATCTTTCTCCTTTATTAATGGTTTTGGTTTTGTTTTATTTCTACTGGTGTCTATGTACACTAGTTAATATTAACAAAATCATACCTGAAAAACACGACCTTGTTTTATTCTCTCTTCTTCTGTTGCTGCATTTGCAAGACAAAACAAACCTCTGCTCTGTTTCCAGTGTTCTGGTAGTTGTACTGAACTACTGCAAGAATAATAATGAGGATTTTCACACCTTTAAACACAACCTGAATGCTGCAAGGTGCCCATTGTATGAAAACAAGGAGTTAACCTCTTTTTAAGCAGTCTGCGCTAAAGCAAGAGAGTTATAATTCAGATTGCAGATGGAATTCTTCAGAAGTGATGCAAGAGCTTGGTCCTTTTGTATCTTGCCAATTCCTGAGCTCTCCAGCTTCTTTCACCAGGGAAACGGGTTTATCAAGAAAGTGCCAGCACAGAAGCTGGAGGATCAACTGTTAAACACAGCAAATTTCAGACATTGGAAATTAATTCCAATGGGGCTAGATAGCCTGATTAACTATCGAAGAGCAGCAGCAAAAGCCAAGGTGGACACATCACCATAGTGCATGTCTTAGATGTTGGCAACACTTGAGTGGACTAGATAACATGTAGAGGTTTAAATTTTTTTTCCCATGTCTTATAAAAACCAAAAAATCTTAAATTTATAAAGTTATCTTGCTCCTGTTTGTGTGTTCTGATACTAGTCAAATTTGTTATAAAAGCCTAGTCAATATACAGTCTTTTAACATTGGACTACACTCAAAACAAGAACTGTGGGATTCCACACAGAAAATATTATTTTCCTGGTATCCTTGAAGAGATTAGAGTTGAGATTAGTAGAGGAATTTACCCTGTAACTGTTGGGAACTGTTAGATGACCTTAAGGCAAAGAATCCACAAAACAGCCAGACTTTTAGCAGGCCATTACATGCCTCAGAAGGGCAAGTATGGAGCTAGCTATTCACATACTTCAGAAAATTTCACTCCTTTGAGACCTATCAGAGAAAACTTGGAATTTTTGCCTTAGATATGCTAAAGGTGACAATTGGTCCAGATGACCATTAGTCATTTCATTCAGCACTATCTGATTCACCTTCAAACATTTGGTTAGTCATTTAAAAAAAAAAGACTTCAAGGGCTCCACAGGGTTCACTGTGTCCTGTGCACCCAGAATAAGTAGATTGTCTGTATCTTGAATGCAACCTGTCTGCACTAACACAAAAATCCTGGCACTATGTGATGGGGCTATAAAAAGCCCACTTTCTGTCCCATAGAGACAGACAATCCTGTCCTAATAAACCTCATGGACAACAGAGCTTTTTGCCTAGAATACTACCTAGATGAGATGCCCAGGCTATCTTGTCAGGCTTAAAATGGGGCCAAAACAGCAGGTTTTGACCCTGCTGAGGTTTCACATACTTGCATGTGAACAGGGGGAGCCTAATGACAGTATTTCAGCATGGAGGAACTTCATCATTATCCTCAAAGGGCTCCCAGAAAGACCAACAATAATCCTTTAACAGCTTCTTCAGATGCTTGCTTCTGGAGGAAGAGTGTAGACTAGCAAAATTTCAGTTGGCTGAGGTCAGCCCACTTGTCTTGTGAAGCAGGGACATTGACATGTCCCTGGAGGACATAAGCATACAAATCAACCTTTACAGACAGGAAAGACTTGTGGTGCAAGCCCAGTAAGTTAGGATTGTGTATCTGTCCATATGCATCAGCAGACTATCATGATAAACCTAAATGTAGGTTGTCCAGAGGTAAGTAGAAGATGTGACCCATAGGCTGAGGATGGAGGTCTTAGTCTGCTCCTCCTCGGTCAGAGTAGGGCCCACAGTGACTATGCTGCTTTGAAATGTAGTATCAACAAAACCAGGTGTAGGTTGATAGTGCCAGTACCTATTAACAGTGTAGAATCTCTTGTTGCCAGGTGTTGTGTGCAAGCACAGAGTGATCCAGAAAGATTTGGTAATTCAGAGAGGAAAACAACCTTGCAAATCTCTTCAAAGGTTAGACCTATATCCCCAAAACAATCTCTCCTTCCCAGGAGCAACAGTCTCTGTTTTCAGTTAGGAAATTTTCATATCCAGCTTTCCTGAGGAGCATCCAGTGTCCCAGTACAGAAGGTGAGCAAAACATCCCTGAAATAATGTGTCTTTTTTTGTTTGTTTCTTTTTTGTTTTGTTGATTTTTTTTTTTTTTTTAAGATGCTACTGTGCTCATAGCTATATATCCCAAGGTAAAACCACAAAGTAACACGCAGGTAGCCTGACCCTCCTGTTATGGGATAACACCCCTAATACTGGCATCTTTTTTCAGAATGCTTGTGAAACTGAGAGATGTCTCAATTGCTTGCCCAGCACCTAAATAAAAGACAAGTGAGCATAAAAGAGAAGACCCAAGAGAAAAACTATGCACCTCTCTCATAGGTGCCTGAAAGTTTGACTTCCTTAACAGCAGGAGTTGTAGACACATCCTTGCCCACAGATTGGTTTAAAACCTGCAAGAAGATAATCTCTTTAGTGGGACTTTAGAAAAAGGTTGCTGTGACACACAAAGAAAAAGCATCTCGGCCAGCATCACAGCAAACTGGTTGCATAGGGTGAAACAGCTTTCACGGCTGTGCACTACAGGGCCTTCAGAGCAGTGGAGTCACTGCGCAGGTCACTAGATTGTAGGAACAAAAAAAAAAAAAAAAAGGAAAATTGAGGCACCTTGTTTTGTCTCTGATCCTTTTTAGGTTTTCTTTCTTTTTCTTTTTTTTTTTTTTTTTTTCTGGTTGTCCTGATTTCAACTGAGATAGAGTTCATTTTCTTCCTAGTAGCTGGTACAGGGCTATATTTTGGATTTGTGCTGAAAATAGTGTTGATAACACAGGAATGTTTTGGTTGTTGCCAAGCAGGACTTGCACAGCATCAAGGCCTTTTCTGCCTCTCACCCTGCCCTGGCAGAGAGTGGGCTGGAAGACACAAGTAGCTGGGAGGGAGCATGGACAAGATAGCTGACCCAGACTAGCCACAGGGATATCCCATACCACGCAATGTCATGGCTAGTATGTAAACTGAGGGTGGTGTTGGGAAGGGGTCGATCACTGCTCAGCTGTTAGTCAGTCAGTGGCGAGCAACTGCATCGTGCGTCACTTGTTTTTTTCTTGAGATTCATTTCTCTCTCTGTTTTGTTATAACCCTTTTCGTTACTATTATTATTATATATTTTATCACTATTGTTATATTTCATTTCATTTTAGTTAGTAAACTGTTCTTATCTCAACCCACAAGCTTTACTTCTTTTTTTTTCCTGATTCTCCTCCGTATCCTACAGGGTGGAGAGGAAGAGCGAGTGAGCAGCTGCATAGTGCTTAGTTGCTGGCTGGAGTTAAATCACAACACTGGTTAGGTGCCCACTAGAGCATTGAAGCTTTTTAGGTTATTCTTTCTAGACTGTCCAAGTCAGAAGCTACCTCATAATTGTGGGTATCCACTGAAGCAACTGGAAGGAACACTGTTCCAACGGGTGAGTGCTTGAAGTGTAGCTTTGGTTATGTGTAGGTTTATGGTCCTAACAGCACACACTGTTCCCAGGCCAGTATTTCTATCCCTGAGGAGCAGAGCAGTTGCAAATTACCTTCTGTTGAGGCTATTGTCTAGTGGGATTATGGATCAGAAACATGATTTTCACATCTGGCTTTTGGATTAAACACAGAAAAGCCTGCTGGCTGAGCCACCCAGGGTTCTAGGCTTGTAAGGCATTTTGACTGAACTATAAAATCTATGCTGAAAGAATTTAGAGGTACACAGTGTAGAGCAATGGTACTAACTGCTGCTAATCATCCTAGGAAATGTCACGGGCCTCAATGGGATTTCCCCTCAGTCTGTCCTCGGTATGTTTGTCCCTAAAAAAAATAGACCTATAACAGAGGTTTCTTTTTAACACATCAAAAGGTATTCAGATATGTTCCATCTTAGGTTCAAAGGCTGGTGAGTAGGCATGGCAGATCTGTAAAAGGCCTTGTTAGCCAATGGAAACGTTATGGGAGAGCGTAGAGTCGGCTAGACTTTAAGCCTGAAATCAAGAACTTTCCCCTACCCTCCTTTACCTCATGTTGTCTATGTAGGCTTATTCCAGCTCATAAAAGAGCTTAAAAGAACCTTGTCAATATCTTCTGTGACCTTGCCTAGAGAAAAACAAAATATACAAGCTATCCAGGACTACAAATCCATGACAAAACATGAAGGACTTTGTTCCCTTTCCTGGTGCAGACAGAGCTCTCGGTGTACTTGCGTGAAACCTTTACCAATGTTTTTATTACTGCACTCAGAAAACCTCTGAGCTGAGATGTAGACTGTAAAGCCCCTGAGGCTTTTGGAGAAGCATTGCCATAAATGAAGAGCTATGTTCAGTCTGAGGACAAGTGCAGAGCTGGCATCTCTACTAATCCTTGGGCTCCCTTCTCCATTTTCTTCAGGAATGTCAATATCAGATTGACATTTACTCAGGCCTGTCTTAAGAAGTTACTAAAATGTCTGTGAAAGGTCAAGTACATTATGATCCCAGTCTTAATAAAGAGATCATTCTGAAATTCTTGTCCTCACAGGTGCTATTCAGTGCATAGATGTCCACATCTAAGTCTAACATAAATGTACCTCATCCTGACACCTTGTTCTTAGTATTCCTTCACGTATTTACATGGTCACTGAAGGCACTGTGAGTCCTACCTGTAGCTCCCAATCTGCATTCACTGCAAAACAAGGGCTTCAGACTGCTCAAGTGCACTACTAGCCAAAGTCAAAGCTCTCCTGAAGGAAACTGTCGAGTGCAGCTTGGCATTTGTCAAAGCAGCAGTCTTCTTTGTCTCAAAGGATAAAGAGGCATGTATGTTCTTTTTTTTTTTTTCCCCATGGACATTTACAGATGGACCATCTCATGTTATTCTGCCTTCCATGGCTGCAGTGACATGCTCCATGAAGGATATTCCTACGAAGAAACAAACAAAGAAAGACTTTCAGGATTTTGAAGGAAAAATCAGTGTCCCTCCAGTAAAGACCAATCCTGATATGCAAAAAAATATGAGTGTTTTGGAAAGGAGAATCTGTTTTTCTCTCAGGAGGTTTGTGGAGACCATCCAGAATGGACCTCATATGCATCAAGTGTGCTAAATATACCAGTGAAGTGCACGGGAGTCAGAGCTGTACACGGGTCTTTAAACATGCACAGCTGAATCTAGAGATGTCATGACTGGATTGGGAAGACTCACCTGAGTGCTGTCATCCTTTCTAAGGAAGTAATTCTCTGCTCTTGCTGAGCTGAGAGGTGAAAGGTCTTTCAAGACCTGTCTCAGATCCCAACTAATGGTAGGCCATTTGCATCGCTGACAAACTGTCAACCCACTCTCTCATATCCCACTCTGCAGCAGAGCAGCAGCAGCAGTTTTCAATGAGAAGGGGTCTGAGTGGTATTAGAACAGATCCCTACACTTCAGAGCTTACAGTCTGTTTATCTATTCCTGCAGTCTCTTTGACCTGCTGCATTGTGACTTGCTCTGGGGACTGACTTTGTCCTGGGATGATGAATAGAAAGAATGTTTTTTTTTTCAGGGAAGAGCCCTGCTGACTCTGTCACACTGCCTGCATAAAATGTGTGCTCTGTTTGGCTTTGTCCCAGACTATCTGAACCCAAAGCAACATACAAGGGTGAAATTAGGGAATAGGGCTCCTGCAGGATGGTTTGACAGATGGAAGATAAAGAGTTCACTACAAAAAATCTTCCACATTCTCCAGAGACTGACTGATGGACAGATGTCCTCTTGGGAAGGCGGCCTGGCCCTATCAGCTTCAAAGGGGCAGACAGTTGGAACAGGCTTTTCACCCTAGGAGTGCACCAACTTCAGAAAAAAACAAGGATGTAGAAACAACCCTCATCTGAAAAACATTTAAAGGAGTATTGCATAAAACAGTCTGCCACAAGACGACTTGAAAGACTTGTTTCAGTAGAGCTGTGTGGGAAACAAACAGAAAGAGAGATATTTTTTGTCACACAATAGAATTTTTGTCATGCAAGTTAGCGAGTCTAAAGCTACCAGGCGCTCTGTTGTGCTTCAGAAACTAGTGCATGTCTTACTCAACCTGCTAAACATAAGTCAAGCTTGTAGGACACGCTTTTGCATGGGTTTCCCTCAGACACTTTTGTCTGAGGTGTGAGATGCTAAGACAACACGTATCACTTGTGCCTGCACACATTTTTGGCTTTTTTGGTTTTTAGTATCATCCATCCTTTAGGAGGAACTAGAAAAACTCACATCTAACATAGCATTTCACACAGGTAAGTAGCTGTAGTACACTAAATCCTCTTCATACTTTATCGTTGACTGCGCCTGTTATCCAAGTTGAAATAATATGTGCATAATTTTTTATCTCTAAAATATACTACACTGCGTGTAGTGTTCACTTATTCCTAACTGAATTTACAGCAGGCATGACAGGATTTCCTGGGGAAGCCCATGGTAGAAGGGCAGATCTCATCGTTGGCTGCTCTCTTTTCAAAGTCTGAGGCAGAAAAGAAAAAAGCCTGACCTACTCGTAGGCCTCCAGGCTTGACCAGTAGCTATCAGTGGGGCCATGGGCTGTCATGTGGCCATCACTGCAGCTAACCTGAGCATCAGGCCTCATGGTCAACAGTTCTTTCAAGCCACTAAGAAACACTGGCCTGATGAGCTCTATACAGGTCTTAGATTAAGACCTCCCCTGGATAACAAAAGGGTTAAAAATTGGGCTACAAAGGTGGGGTTTTTTAAGAAAATACAGGAATTTCTACATGCTTTGGGGTCTTCAGGGCCATGCAAGCAGGTGAAGTGAGCAGGGTGTCACATATAAAGTGAAGAAGTCATATAAAGTGAGATGTTACAGCCTTAGGTAAAGTACTGATATATTGTAATAGTGAGTGTAAGCTACGGCTCTTCATTCACCCAAGGATCTGACTTGGTGTGCTGTTTGAGACTGTCTTCCTGCCTTCCTCTTCCCTTCTTTCTTTACACAATTTAAAGTATCCTTAAATCAATTCTGAAAATTAATTTCTGTGAAGGCTACAATAAAACCAGGATTTAACCTGTAATACTTAAAGTGACATGGCCCTGCATGGTTTGTGTATCATAGAAGTGGTGTAACTGGCATATCTCTATCTGTTCTGTTCAGCAACTGGCATATCTCTATCTGTTCTGTTCAGCTTCATGAAGGTAAACTGCAATTCACTTCATTTTCTTCCTTCAGGTTTTTCTTCCCACCCTGCAAGGTGACTGTAGAGGTCCAGCTTTTTAACTTCACTTGTTTGAGAGGGAGCTTGTTTAATGGAACATTATCGTTACATGGACCTAGGCAGGAAATAAGTGTAGAGGTGTCCCTTGGCAGCTTTCTTTTCCTTCTTACCCCGTCGAAAACAGCCTGGCAGCTGTTTGGTCACAATAACAAAGGTTGAGATATGTCGGCAGGAGTTGCCTAGATGTGACATGATCTACTTGCTGACCACCTAGGCCTGCCTCTCTTTCACATTTGCCTGTCTGTGTGATCCACATCCATCTTTTGCTTTTCCAACAAAACCAACATGGATGACCTCTCCCATTTCCTCTTCTTTTGCACTAATTTTTTCTCTTCCTGTCATTTTAGCTTATATTAACTTTCCAAAACTGTCATATTGCTCCATTCAGGCCTTTCTGAAAATATACTTCCATAATAAAAGCCCACCTATTAACAAAAGAGGAAGGGGAAATCTCTTTGAGTGTGTTCTCCATAAGAGAGAGGGTTTCAGAACCCATTGCACTTGCATTTTGCCAAATCCACTTTTATATTAAATCGTTTTAATAGTAGATCTTAGAGATCATTTGTATGATAATATGTCACCACAATAAGCACTCATAGGCTGTACTAAAGCTACAAAAATTAATACACAGAAAATAAAGGACTCCGACAGCTCCGACAAAATCCATTTTGTTTCTTCATCATACTGCTAAGCAAGACATCCCATTTTTAAAGGAATACCATGCACCTTCATCCCTATCAACAAAGGCTGCTCTTAAATAGCTCAGTATGGACAAGCGTGCAAAGTTTATAACCGACTGTTTCCTCTTGCAGTTAATCTGGTGGGACATCTTGCTTAAAAGCACAAGTTTAAGATTGCAAAGGTGCATTTTTGACCTCGATTGCAACACAGGTGAAGTACAGTTAATAACTGCAACGTGGCCTCGACTATTGGCTTTAAGAACAGAGATTTCTAAGAGCAAACAGAGGCTCTGAGGTGAGGGCCCCTTGCTGGGGGTGCTGCCCCCAAGGAGTGCTCGACTTCCACAACTTTTGCTGCAGTGAGAGCTGCTTCTGTGGTGGGTGGGGAATGCCGAGGGCAAGAAACAAACCTGGAGAGACCTCTGCTTTCTAACCTCAGGCATTTTTTCACAGTATAAGATAAGGTCCCAGACATTCCTCCCCCTGGAGCTAGGACACCTTCCAGGCATGATGGGATGGTACTAGCACTGTACTGCTCCAGGTTATGTTAAACTTTGGATAGGTGGTGTGTAGCAGATGGGTGGCCATTGCTTTGCATATCATGAGCATATGCAAAAATGCAAACGAAAATCACCATCAAAGAAACAATGAATGACTGCTAAAAGGCTTGATTCAAAGTAGAGCTGGGCATTTAAGGGGTTAGATTAATGGTCTGGGGGGTCATGGCCTAATTAAAGACAAATTAACAAAAATGCTGGCTATTTACAATATTTATTTGTTCTTAAGAAAAGTGTTTTGACTCAGCTGCTACGAGGACCAACACTATTTTACAAAGCTTCATTTTCATTTATCTTTTCCTGTCTTCCCATTGTTTTCTGACCAAAATCCTTAAGATTAATTCAGCTTTCAGAAACGAGACTTTCAGAAAGTCAATTTTCCCCCTTCTTCTCTTTTCAATCCAAAAGCCAAATAGATAATTGGGAAATGTATTTTTTAAAAAATAGAATTAATTTAATACACCATTCCTAAATACTCAAATAAACACCATGGGATTTTCTTCATATTTTCTTCATATTTTTCTCCCTAAAATGTAATCTGTGGTTGTGGGATGTATCAGTATCAAGATTTACCTAAGGTGAAAAAGGTTTAAAAAATGTTTCGTGGGGAGGAGGAATTGAAAAGCTATTTTAAAAAAAGTTAAGTGAATTGGTTTTGCTGAATATGAAAAAATGCTGTAGAGAGGACAAAAGACCTGCATTTTTATTCCAAAAGAGTTAGATACATAGATACATAGAAACATAGACAGATTCATGTTTCTGATGAAAAGAAGTGTGTGTGGAGGGTTGTTAGTGCCAAACTTACTGCTAGCCTAGTTGCTCAATATTACCTAGTGAAAGAGCTTTCCTGCACAAAGGTGAAAAAAATACACATAATTGTATTGTACGTATCTTGTACTGTATACTTTGTACTGTGTACATTGTTAAAGCTGGTATTCTGCTGAAGAAAATTGGAAGGATGAAATATGTGAGTTTGCCTCCACCTCTCTTCTGATAGTAAGCAGAAATGAACGATCAAAATGATGGCAAGAGGTGTGAGTTTTCTTATTCATTATTTAGTTTTGCTTTAATTGATACCTACGCTATTTATGGTTATTTGAAAGTGGAACCTTATGCACAGAGAACAGTGCATATTACCATTCTTATTGTTGGGGATCCTTTATTTGGCCATAAGTCCTTAATTTATCAAGTGATAGTTTTTTTAAGATTAGTACATTTACATTCCAAATGCACGTGCATGCTACTGCATGAGTATGCTACTGCATGAGTAAACAGAATGAATCACAAGCGTCACAATAATAAAAACTATGGGCAGTGTTAGAAGGACAGTTTGCTTTTGTTTATGGGTGTGTGAGAGAAGAAAGAAATGGAACTTTGGGAGGAGGAGGTCTAACTTGGACTTCCTTCTTCTCCCAAACGTGATCAGAAACTTAGTAAGATTATAAGGCTGAAACTGGAAACCTTTATATACACGAGTTAACTATGCTGAGTAATACTGCTGAATTCCCCAGAGTCCTTTCTGCACTAGGCATTGCTCTCCTGCTTACATGATGACAAGGCAAGTTGCAGCAGGTTCTTCCCTTCCAAAGGTACTGGAAGTACAAAGGTCCACATAGTCTCAGTGGAGACTGAGATTGGTTTGGCTCACCTGAAAAACAGATTCTGAGTACTACCCACTCTTTGGGGTTATTTCCTGAGAAACTTAGCCAAATCTGTTAATCACTTCGTTAACTCCAAGTAAAGGAGAATAAATGGTATAGCCACCTGGTATTCTTTTTGGTTTAAAAGGCAGAATGAGGAAAATCTCATTCATTAGCTTGATGATATGTTAAAACACAGACCTCTGTGCCTTTTCCCAAGAACCTTTACTACATAGTAAGATGCAACTGGTAAAGACTTGTCAGATTGGCTGCATCACAAGCTTTTAAAAATTGTTATTTGTTAATATTGATTTATGCAGTTGAACGTAGTGGTTCATATTGTTGGACACTAGGCAAAAAGAACCCTGGGCATAACTAATTAAAGACAATGAAATTATCCAAGGATTTAGTTGGAGCCTCACATGCCTTGTAATTACACTGGTTCCACATAAGTTCAAGGGAATACATGGATGTTACTTTAAAAAAACTTCTGTGAATTTTTAATTTAGTGGTGGTGTGATATCAGGGGTGAGGCCACATTAAGAGCCTTAGAGAAAATGAAGACATGAGCTGAAAATAATAGAATTAAATTAAAATGGGAGGTAATAAGAAATGGAATGGGAAAAAAAAACCAGAAAACTTTACTTCTAAAGGAATTTAGGTTCAAAAAGGGTCTGTTGGCTGTAAGAACTTGCAGTGGGATGCCCGTTTAAGATTGTCTAAAGCTGTAACTATTAGTATAGTGGTCTTAATTCAAGGAGACACTAGAAATTAAAAGGAAGTATATAGAAGGACAAAGCAGGGATGGGCTACCCGGGAGACATATGGAGGTGTTGCCTGGGCATGCCAGAATAGGCTTAGCGAAACTACAGCTCAGCTCAAGGTGGATCTAGTAAAGGACATGAAGTACAACAATGAAGGTTTCTGTAAGTATATTTGCAGTAAAATGAAGGCTAAGAAAAATGTGGGCCTGATGTTTGTTGGGGTTGAGGACTTAATGCTAAGTAAAAAACAGACTGAGCTGCTCAATGCCTTTTTTGCCCTATTTATTACTGGTCAGGTTTGCTCTCTGGCCTCTGAGATGTCTGAGCCTCCAGTGGAGTCTGTGAAAGTGAAACAATACTCACAGGGAGACAGAGTTTGTGAGTGCTCGGGCTTATTAGCCATAGACAAGTCCATGGGACCAAGGGGGATGCATCTAGATAGTTTAGGGAAACTGGGCTATGTCACTGCAAGGCCACTCTCTGTCATTGGTCACAGTGAGGATATTGACGACTGGAAAAAGGCAAATGTCACACACATCCTTAAGAAAGGCAAGAAGGGAGCTAGAGGCTGGTCAACCCCAGCTAATTCCCTGGGGAGGTCATACAGCAAATCTCTCACAAACCATTTCCAAACACACAAACAACAAGAAGTTGATTTGTAACAGCCAATATGGATTTAACAAGGGCAGATTGTGCCCTTCCAGCTGGACCATTTTCTATGTTGATGCTACTGGCTCTTCTGGATGATGAGAGAGAAGCAAATATCATTTTCCTAGATTCCAGCAAGGCCTTTGACACTATTTTCTTCAATATCTTTATTGCCAAACTGGTGAGATCTGGATTGGATAAGTGGATGATAAGGTGGATGGAAAACTGGCTGGACTGCAGGGCTCGGAGGGTTATTTGTAGTCTGTCAGTGGTACAAAGTCCATCTGGCAACCAGTTACCAGCAGCATGACTCAGGGATCAACACTAGGACCAGTGGTGTTGTATGCCTTTATGAGTGGTAAAAGCAACAAGACAGAGGGTACTGCAAGTTTTGACTGCAGGAGGAGTGGATGCCCTGGAGGGCAGGGCTGCTGCTCAGATGGAACTTGTCAAGGGTGTAGCTAGCAAGTCAAGGGAGGTGATCCCCTCTGCTCAACACTAATGAGGCCACATCTTAAGTGCTGTGTCCAGTTTGGGGCTGCCAGTACAAGAAACATACGGATTTACAGGAGCAAGTCTTAGCACAGGGCCACCAATATGGTCAGAGGGCTAGAGCAGAGGATGTACAAGAATAGGCAGACAAGAGGAAAGACTACCAAAGGCATTGGCAGGAGTCATTTGCAAAGTTTGGTGCAAAGACATATCTCTGGGGTGTCATAAGAACAAGAAAACCTAACCTGAGTTTCAAGAAGAATATCAGGTTTATTTCTCCATGTTTCCTTTGTTTCTTTGGGTTTTTTTTTTTGTAGGATCCAAGCAGACCTTGTCTTAAGCTCCAGAGCTTTGTTTTCCGTTCAGTTTTCCGTCCAAATTAATTTAACGAAGAAGGCAATGCACCTAGCAGTTGGTTTTGCCACAAAGTTAAACAAAAATCTAATTTCGGCACAATTATTTTGCATATGAACTTACACAAGCATTATTGTCATTTTGTTTGAAGTTTGATGTTAAAGCACATAATTTTGCAATCAGTCATAAGGAAGAGAATATGTTTTTCACATCTGTCTGGTTGCCTCAGGAATTACCATCACATGCAGGGGGCTTGGACTAGATGATCTCTAGAGGTCCCTTCCAACCCCTACCATTCTATGATTCTATGATACAGGATGTTAACAGTTGAACATAGGGATGAGTCGAAGGTGCCTTTTGATGCCTCGTAATATAAGTCAAAACTTTGAACAGTAACATTTCTGTTGGGCTGTTCTGCTAACACAGTGCTATTATTTTACAATCTTATAATTAGTAGTTGCGTAAGTGTTTCTCCCTGACATGTTCCCACTCAACTGTGTTTATCATGCTGGGATTTGGGAGTTCAAGTTACACAGAACAAATTTAACATGCAACAAGCATTTTGACAAAGAGCTTGTGGAAGTCATTATTAGGAGGAGACAATGTATTCAACTGAACTGTACAAACCTAAGTGGAAAACATGGGATTGTATATTTGAAGATATCGCTATGAGCCGATGTGTGTGCCAAGGTACTCCTTCATAAGGGTGTAAGGTATAGCCTGAGCATTGTCATCGCTTGTCTTCATTTTAACAGGAAACCAGGAAAGAAGGTAAGTACCTGAGGTCTTCTGAACTACTGGAGTCTAAAGGAAAGAAACACTAGGTATGAGGGTAAAGATGGCTCCAAGGAAGGTCATTAATATGGAGATGGGCAGCCTTCATACCTGTGGAGCAATCACCATCCTGGCATAGGGAAGATCAGCATTCAAGATTCAGAGATCAGATGGGAGGTGGACTGAAGTTTTCCTTGCTTCCCAACCTGCAGCCCATCCCATTGAGTGGAGGTACCTGTTTTCTGGATCTGATTATGTGTAGGAGTGGAGGCTGGCACACATCTAAGAGGTTCAGAAGGATAGATGGCAGCGGAGGGCCTTCAGCAGAATTTGAAATTTGTACTTGAGTACTTTGGCACTACGAGACTTGACCTCACTTTTTCTTGGCTTCCTTCTCTCAGCTACTAAATGGGAGCAGAAAATAGTTGCCTGTCTGGTTTTGTGAGAATAAATGCAATAAATACAGCATCCAGACATCAAGATAGGGAAAATAGATTGTCAAGGTATTATTATACAAATAAGATATAAAATATACAAATAGATCAAGGTATTATTATACAAAGAAGGAACAACTAGGTCTTCTAGTAAAAAAACCAAAAAAACCAACAAAAAAAAGGAAAGATAGGGAGTGAAGAAATTTAGCTTCACTTGGCCTAACAACATGCTTGTCACACAAACCTGTGCAGTGGTGTTTGCATTGCACCAACACAAACAATTTGCCAACAAGCAGTTATTGATCCATGGGACGTGTGTCAACACCTCTCATCCAGAAATGCTGTACAGGCAGTGCTCCCTGTCCTTCAAGAAGATGGGACATCTATCAAGTGTTGTTTCCCCTGCATTTTAATCTAAATTGATGTGTGGGAGAATGGGTAAAAAAGCTTAGAGATATCTTATTATAATTTATCAAATGCATTTTCACTGTTAGCATTGCTTTTTTGGATCTGCTCCATTTTTCTGCCTTTCCTTCCATGTTGCTCAATTTTCTAGTCACAACTAGGAGAACAAGTAGCATGGTTAATAATCTCTGAAGCATAAGAAAGATAAAACATGTTCTCTTAAACTGCAGGTTAGCTATAAAATTGTGCAAATATTAACTATAAATATGCAATAATATAGAAATATTAGGGGAAGAAAAAAGCCCTATACATTTTTTCAAAAGGCCATTATTTTTCTCCCATCTGCTTAATTGTGTGGAACCATATCCATGCACTTCGGAGACGTAACTGTGTTAGGACTCACATTTTTTCCTCTTCCTGACTCCGGAGAGCTCCTATAGCCAAGGGAGGCACCTGAATTCTTCCCTTAGCTAATGATTAATGGAATTAGTTCTAGTTGAGGTGATAAATCCTGCTTCCATCTGCATGGCCTTTCCCCTCCCCGTTCTCCCCCTTGCCAGTAACACTAGTCAGAGAAGAGGGTTAACTGGGGATTTACTTTTTTCCACCTTCTCCCCTGCCTTCACACTGCATTCCTTTGCATCTGCATTGGAGATTGCTTCGAAATTGCAGAAGTGTCTTCAGGGAGAAGAATGGGGATGGTATGCATATAAATAAAAAAAGATGTCAGCTCATAATGTTTCTGTTGCTGATTTTGAGCTTTTTCCTTCTTGGTGCTGGCTTAGTTATGCCTGGCATTCTCA
The DNA here is from genome assembly GCA_013401255.1 of Urocolius indicus. NCBI lineage: Eukaryota > Metazoa > Chordata > Aves > Coliiformes > Coliidae > Urocolius > Urocolius indicus. The sequence goes on from WBNH01005481.1 coordinate 80,696, forward strand.
GGAAAGAGGGTTGGTTTTTAGTAAAGTGAAGTCCACCTTTCAACTCTAAAAGTCTGAGGTCTTCTGCATGACAAATCAAGTCTCCTTTCCTTCTGTGATTGAGGAAAAGGCTTTGTAGAGACAAGGTAGGCAGAGATAGATGGATAGATAGATAGATAGATAGAATGACAGGGGTAGGATGTGATTCCAGGTACAGATACCTAAATTTAGATTCCTGAAGAGCTGATTACTTCATATGAGGTAAGCTTTTTCATTAGGATAAGATGAATTGCCCTCCTAAAACTGCTCATTGTATAGTGCAGTCTTAGCCAATAATATGAGCTTAAAACACTTGCATTTAGGGCCGATTTCCCACTTTTGGCATTCTGTCCTAACCTGAGTAAGGCTTTTGGAATCAGTTTTTAAGACTACAATCTTCTTCTTTTCTTCTCTTTCAAGGGTCATATCCTGCTTTAGAGTAGCAGATACAGCATTGCTTTATCATGACAATTTAATTTCATGTCATATGGATGCATCAAGAAGAGTGTGGCCAACAAGTCAAGAGGAGTTCTGCTCCCCCTCTACTCTGCCCTGGTGAGGCCTCATCTGGGTCCAGTCCTGGGTCCAGTTCTGGGCTCCACAGCTCAAGAGGGAAAGGGAACTGCTAGAGAAAGTTCAGTGCAGGGACACCAAGATGATCAGGGGACTGGAGCATCTTCCTTATGAGGAAAGGCTGAGTGACATGTGGCTGTTTAGTTTAGAGAAGAGGAGACTGAGGGGGCATCTCAATAATGTTTATAAGTATGTAAATAGTAGATGTCAGCCGGTTGGGGCATCCTTTTTTTCTATGGTATCTAGTGACAGGATGAGGGGTAATGAGATGAAGCTGGAACACAAAAATTTCCATTTAAACATAGGAAAAAAACCTATTTACTGTTCAGTTGAGGGAGCTCTGGCACAGGCTGTCCAGGGGGGTTGTGGAGTCTCCTTTTCTGGAGGTCTTCAAAACCCAGCTGGATGTGTTCCTGGTTGACCTGATCTAGGTGGACCTGCATCTGCAGGGGGTTGGACTAGATGATCTCCAGAGGTCACTTCCAAATCCTACCATTCTGTGATTCTATATTTGCCTTATTTTTAACCATTTATTTGATTACATTTCTATAGATAAGTCAGTAACACATTTAAATCGTTTGCCAAGAGCAATTTTCAGTGTTTCGCTACGAAAATGTTTACAAATTCTGTAGAAAAGTCTTCTAAGTCTATAGGAGGTCTCAAGCTAAGCATCAGTCAGCAATGCTACGCTTTAGTGTAAAAAAAAAAAAAAAAAAAAGGAACACAATGTGGAAGTATAAATGAAAGCATTGCCGGCAAACGGTCAAGGGAATCCTTCCTCCCTGCTTTATCATTCGTGAGGCTGAAGTTTTGTGTGCAAAATCTCAGAAACAGATAGAGTACATTTAAATACAGCCCAGAGGAGAGTAGCAGGAAGGATCGTTAGCAAAAGCCTCCTACCCAGGACTTCTAAGGAAATAGTGTACCATTGTTTAGCTTAAAGCAGATGAAGTCAAGGAGTGTAAATTCTGCATGTGCATAGAAGCTGGAAGGTGTAGTAGTTTCAGCACCACTATAAGATTTTGCATCCTTTCATTTCTACTTCTTTGACGTGCATACCCTGGAGATAATCTGCAGACCAAACAGTATTCAAACAGTAATTTTTTCTTCTGAAAGCACACAAACTGCATAAATGTTTATAAACCCCAGATGATGTCGCCATGTCACCATGGAGGTGAGTGACAACAGAACAATGGAGAGGGCTGCACTCCTCTAAACTATGAAGCTGTTCCTTAACAACTGCAGAGGCACTGGACGCCCTTTGGAACCACCACTAGCACAAATAGGCCAGTACCTGACAAATGATGGAGAAATTCTCTCTGTATGATATTTCGAGCAGATATTCTTAACTGATTGCATATTTGTAATTTATAGACACTACTTTCTGTCTCTGGGTAAACCATTCAGTAAAAATTCCTCCAATTAACTCATTCCATATTTGTGTTAGTATTAATCATATACATTATGGATGTTACAGTATCTGAATTCCAGGGTGATAACATTTAGTAGCTGCTACTGTGTAAGAAAAAGCATATGAAGTTTGACATTGATAAACTAATCAAACAACTGGTGAGAACTCGAGCACTGATTGCTTCCCTGGCTTGGGACTGTATTTTGAAGCACAGTGCTAAGCACAGATGTAAAAGTGAGAAAGGGGAAGAGCAAGGGCTTTATCTAAGGGGCCTGGGTATTTGTTAAATCAGCTGATCATGACATACCAGCCCAACTAATAACTATTATAGACTAAGCCATATTGACGCTTAGTGCTCCCAACAGGTGACAAAGCTGTGGTCTGCCCTTCCCATGGGTCTGACTGCAACAGAGAGCAGTTCAACTCTTCTGCAATGCTGCTACCCTCTCTGCGACCAAGTTGTTCTGGGAGCCTAGACACGTCTATTTAGTGTTTTTTAAAACAAAGTTAATAAGACTTTGCTGTCCTATAGTTAATTACACTGTAGTGGGTTGTGAAGTACTCTGTGGGAACATCTGCAGGTAGTAGGGCAAAATATCTCCAAGGCAGTGCCTAAGTTTCAACACCCATCTCCATATAGAATTGCGTAAATAATCTACTTCCCTGAAAACCCGTGACAAGTTGTTTGTCAGTGATTTTGCCTGGTTACTGGAAGGAACATCATGCTCTCTGTACTCATGTGTGTGAAGATTGTGATTAGGGACCCCTCTTCAGCTTCTGGTAAAGCCTTGACCTATAGCCTCAGCCTTTACAATCCAGATCATTCATGCCATCCTTCTTCAGTCATGGCCTCTATTAATCCATCTTGTTGCCCATTGCATGAAATGCTAGATGTTTGAGCTGTCTCTTTATTTTATATTCCAGCTACCCATTGGTTTTGGGGGCAGTTCTTACTATTTTTTAATTCCTTATCTGTAGAAAAAAACTCCTGAGACCTAGTCTGGCAGAATTAAAGATATACAGCCTGAATTAACCCGTGAAAGAAGATTGCTTCCAATGCAATTAGCTACAATATTTATATTACCAACATTGGGAATTCCATGGCTGCTTCTTGGCATATTGCACTGAAAATGAACTCTAAGTCATAAATGGACTTTTTAAAAATAAATGCTTCAGAAAATGCACAGGACTTTCCTTCTACCTCGATAAAATGTGCTTTCAAGATAGACTTGACGAGGAGAATTTCCATTGACATACTGCCTCTCCTTCCCAAGTTGGCATCTACCTCTATGCTGAGGTAAGAACTGTCACCTCTGTCAAAGAAAGAATTTACCATTCTATGGAAGACACAAGGATTTGTGGCAGCCAGTTTGGGAGAAAAAAGGGAAAGGGGCTAGAGATAAAAGAGTGACGTACGCACAAAGTATCTTTAATATGCAGTAGAGGCCAAATCAACTTCATTTCAAGTTTCAGGGTTAAAAAGAAGAGTAGAACTATTTGGCTGCAGCAACATGTTGCCTTTGGCAGAGAAGTTCTGCTTGAGAAACATCTCCTGTCCTTGGCTGCCCACTCCCAGGACACAGTATTTGCTGCCTCCTGTGCAGAAATGTCAGTGTGGTCCTGTTGTAACCTGGATCTGTGAAATGATTTGGCATCTCTCTTTTTCTTTTTGGGTTTGTTTTGTTTTTTTTTTTAGCTTTTTTTTCCTCAGTCTTGATCACTTTAGAATGCAAATCTGAAACCTAAGTAGTTGCACTGGGAGGAAGAGCAGTGAAGCCTGGTACTGGGAACCAACATGTTTTGTAACACTGCCCTCATCTGACTAAAATCCACTTATCTGATGTCTGAAACTGGAGTACCCTTCACCTCAGAATCAAATAACTCACATCCCACGTATTTCAATTCCACAGGTAATGCAGAGAGAGAAGGAGAGGATGGAAATTGGAGACTTAGAGTCTTGAAAAAATAGAGGTGGTAGAAGGAGGTAGAGAAGCACATAGCAAGTTTCATCTGAAGGCCAGGAGAAATGTTCAATGAGAACAAAGTTGTGTGCAAGGTGTTTGTGTGGAGGAGTGGCATGTGAATTGAAAGGGAGATGCTTTAAAGGAGACAGAAACTGGAAAAGGATCCGTACACCAACAGGGTGGCTGTGAAGCAATGCTGAGAAGGAGGGATAGAACAAGAGACTGAAAATTAAGCTACTGCCCACAGCAGGGCTGTAAACTTCTCAAATGAGGGAGCTATTTGACCTATCAGTACCTCAAGGTTACAGACCAAATACTCAAGCATAACTGACCCCAGTCTTTAGCTAGAGAAAAAACCCTCAAACTACTGTGACATTTTATAGACTGTTATGATGCCACCTGCTGTTCTGGGATATTCACCTCTTGTTGTTTTAACTTTGGACAATGTTTCAGCTCATCTGGAAGAAATCACAGCCCTCTCACTTTAAAATACATGCCTGGAAAGAGCAGGGCAGGCTGTGGTACCACATCACACCAGTTGTCTGTTACAGAAAATTCCCAGCAGGTGCTTTCTCTTTATGTGCCAAATCTCATTTCAGGATCAAGGGGGAGCATTGGATTTGCATACACAGAGGAGACACACACTGTATCTCTACATGCTAATTTTGACAACCCTGAAAACCATCTTGCCTTGTTTGCCTATTGCAAAAGGCCCATCCAGGTCACTGCAAAAAAACCAAAATTGTGATGCAACCCCGTATTCAACTTTGTGACTTACCCTAAAACACTTGAAAAACATTTCAAAGCCCTTTCTTCTCCAGATCCAGACCTTTATAGTTCAATCACATGAGAAAGTTCCCCACAGCTGTGATTTTTAAGGGCTTCCCAGGTGCTTTGTATTTTCTTCTCAATACTTGCAGAATTACTCTAAGGTGAGGAATGAGCAGGTTTCAGGGAGTTCCACTTTTGCTGGTTTTGGTTGAGCACGTAGCACAATGTTGCGTTTTACAAATGGCAACATGCCTTTTGGGCTAAGAGATGGAAGTACCACAACATGGTTCTATCAGGAGAGGTCCTGTCCAGTGAGGAGTAGTTCACAGGATAGCAGGTGAGAAAGAAAATTGTTTATGATTATTCTCTTTCTTGTTTGATTGCTCTTGCCTTTTGTCTTTTCATCATGAACCGTCAGTGGATGCCCTGCTTTCAAAACAACGGGGTGGCGAAACGTTTGTGTTTTGCTTTAGTAAAAGGAAATGTTTTCAGTGATCAGCCCTGCTGGTGGCTGCAGGAAAGGGGATGCTGCAGCAGAAGGTGAGCAGGTTGGTTTCGGGTGCTTTGCAGAGTGCTCTGCCATCAGCATGGCTTAATGTGTCGTGAGAAGTGCAACAGTCCATCAACTCACAAACCGGCATGAATCAAATGGAAGGGCTCCACTTCTACATGGAAGTGCTCTATGCAGATAGGCCTGAGGTTCAAGCCCTGACATTTTGGCATCACTTGATTTGTACAGGTGAGTCTCTGGCAGGGCATCTGACAGAGTTCCTACAAGCTCCCTCCAGCCTGTGGCTCTATGAGGAATCTCTGTTTCCTAGGAGTAGACAGCATTGTAGGGTGAAAAGGAGAGACCTCCTCGCTACCGCCCATGTCGAATTTTAAGAGTGGTGAGGTGGGGATGTCCCCACCTGTGTGGCCCGCCCTGTGAACCGCCAGCTGCCTCTCGGCCGTTCCCCAGGGCCGTGTCGCTGCCTGAGGCGCAGCCCTCGGGCGCACGGTGCGCCCAGCAGAGGGCGCCGTCGGCTCAGCCATGGGGCTGTGGCGGGTGGGAATAGCGCCCGGTCCTGCCCTGCTCTGCCTGTCCCCGCACGGCCGCGGCGTGACGCCGGTGCCGTCCCGCAACAAACTGAGGGGCTGGTGCCCCCCCGCCCGCCCCTGGCGGGGGGCTATGGGCAGCTTGGTGGGCAGGAGAGGGTGAGCTGTGCACCCCACGTTCTGCAGCCGTTTGGGTGTATGTGTGTGAAAGACCTTCCATTCACGGGTCTTTCTCCTGTAGGGGGTTTGATGGAAGCACAGGGACTCTTGCCCTTGGGAACTCACTGCTGGAGGTGCTGTGCTGTTTGGGGCACAGGGTGCAGTTGCAGTCCCTGAGCAACTATGACCAAAGCATCGTTGCCTGCCATTACGCTGTATGGAGGAAATTTCTACCTCCTTCAGAGTATTTTTTCCTTTTTTTTTTTTTTACCTGAGTGGTACATGCCAGTTCCTAATCGAGATTCTAAGCCTCAAGAAAAGCACTTTTGCCTTGTATAGACTTCGGGGCTGTTTACAGGCTTTCCAGAGCTCATCCTGTGTGGAAGGAGATGCGGTAAAAAACACTGGTCTCCATCTCAGGGGCTCCAGTGCCGCTGTGTTGGAGTAATCCTATTTGGGACACTGGAACAAATAGCGGTGCAGTATCTGGATGCAAAGCATTTTTCTTTCACTTTTTAACATTAAATTGCATAGATTGGAGAAGATTAAGAAAAAGCTGCAACAGGGATCGTGGGAATCCAGATGTCACTTGCTTTCCGTGTACTTTTGTCATTACCTGGCATTCACATATTATTACATGACTGCTTAACAAGGAGGTGGAATATAGCAACCACCACATCCCCAATAAATACAACACCGAGGTTTGTAACTGTACCTTGCTCAGGGAGCTCTTGGATGAGAATTCACTTGACTGAATCTCATTATGAAAGTCTGATTCTAATCTGACTAGTTTGTGTTTGATTCTTTGAGTGTTATGCATTGAAATAGTGAATGGCATTGCTACAGAGCTGAAGGAGTTCAGGTCTTGTGGTAGTTTGCAAATGTGGATCTTATTAAGTAAATACATAAATAAATAAAATTCCAAACTCCTTAGTGGCTACTATGTCTAGACCAGTGTGTGAACTTACTATCCACCTAGTCCTGTTTGTCCACTTTCTCGCCTGGGATATCGTCACTCAAATTCGAGGCTGTGAACTTCAGGTTCTCTGTGGAAGAGCATGTCTTTGTGCTGGTTGTTTAGATTGGTGCCCTGTATAGTGGCATCCTCACCCAAAGGTTTGTAGCGCTTTTGTAGGGTCACAATAAATAAACTCTTTGAAAGAGTCCATCAGGTGAAGTAATTCGAGTGATGCATTTGTGAGAGTTTATATGACTGTAACAGAGCAAAGACACACGCAAGGAATTGATGATATTTAAGCAGTTTGCTAGTGAAGGCACTAGCTGTTCTGTAGGAACAGAAAAGCTATTGTGGACCTGAATCTGCTTGTTTTCCTCTGGTGCCAGTGCTCCACAAAGCATGCATTTTATATCTTTAATGCTATTCAGCTGAGCAAAAGGTACAGCCTGGGATCAGTCAGAGAACATAATTAAAGAATGCTCAGCTTCCACCCCTCATATAAAGGACATGTATTCATATTTCAGTTATTTAAGTCAGCCTCCAGCATTCATAAAGTGTCTGATGTTCTCTTAGTGCTGTGTAAACAATAGCAAAAACAAAGCAGAATTAATTTTCAATTAAACTGAGGCATTCATAACAGGGATTAGAACAATAAACAAGTCTTAGAGTTGCCCTTCCTCTTTGCGTGTGAGATTATTTGACCTCTTTAATCAAATTTTATTTGTCAAATTAACTGTAAAATTCAGTATTAGTAATCCCAGTCAGTCAAAACTGACTCAAGTTTCATCCCCTCCTAGTCACTCCAGGTGAGGGAAAAATTATTTTACTGTAAAAAAAAAAAAAAAAGTTTGAAAAATTGATAGTCTTGATTTAATTTTTTTTAAGTTTAAGTTTCTCTGTCTTCTTCTACATTTTTAACCTTTAGACTGTAATGTTTTCATATTCAAGTTTATTCTTAGCATCTCTGAGGTCTGGAAATTTTTTAATGAAACTTAATATTCCTGCATAATTGCTTGCCTTTGGGAGTTCAGATTTTAATTAAACAACAACAACAACAACAACAGCATGGGACAATTGTGATAGAATCACAAGAACTGGCAACACATTTGAATTTTGAAGGCAGCTAGGGAAGAGTTGCTGAGGGGATGCGAATAGCCTGCGTGGGGACTTTTCTGATGATGAAACCCCATGAGATTACAGATGGCCAGCTGCAGTGAGAGGATACAGAGGGGAGATTATAGGTCACCTATACTTACTGCAAGCACAAGAAAATGTGAATCTTAAACAATCAAGACTGCCTTTTATTTGTGCTCTCTACTAGGCTAATCCTTCTCAATCGCCAGCTTCTTATCTATTGATAATCTTTCCTTATCATGATACAAATTAGAAGTGCACACACTTTTCAGGGCAAGGGTGATGCTGGCACAGACTCTACCACGTGCCAAACACATGCTTAGAAAGAATTCACAAGGCTTAGGGCAAAAGTTGAGACCATGACAGTCTGTTTATCAGGCTGTATTGTTTAAATGATGATTCATTACTTGCTCAGAGCAAGGAACTGGGCAAGTCTTGTTCTTTTTCTCAGAAGGATCCTCATGCCTAACACTGCTGAGCATGGTGGAAAAGCTCTCAGAGGTATTTTAGATAGCACTGAACAGAGTCTTAGCAAACTATTGACTGTGCTAAATCTGAAAAGGAGATAACCCAGCATGTCTCTGGTTTTCTGTGGTAATATAATTATAGGTGATCATTGCTATCACACGGCTGACCACCATGTCCCTGAGTGCTGGGGAAAAAATGGTGATGTCTTGCTGCTGTGACTCTTGATTCACCTCAGAAGTTCACATCTTGTGAACAGACACGTCTAGTCAGAGAAACAGTATTGTTCTTGGTGTTCATGGTATTCAACAGCATTGAGAGTTATTAATTCATGCTCCAATGAGCTTGTCTTACCTCTGCTTTTCATATCAAGGTTCTGAATTTCACAGTTGCTATTCAGCATGAGTGGCCAGAGAGTGTTGTTCTCCTAGCATGAACTGCATGCTCAGTTAATGTTAACACAAATCTCTCTGTAAGAAATGAAGAATTGGGGTAATGACGAAGCCTGTATCCTACTCTTATCAGTACCTGATAATGAAAGGTCATTTAGTAAGACAGCTACAAACACAGCGTGGGCAGAAGGGAAATCATCTCCTCTAGAAAGGCTGACCTAGCACCCAAGTGAATGGAAAGTGCATCATCCTTCAGCTCCCAAAAGGAGCAGTGTCCTTATCTCAAGCTTGCATTGTAGCCAGGGACATGACCCTGCTTTTTAGCCATAGGGCTTCAGTGTGCAAGTCATCGTGGTGGCTCATCCCATCTCCTCATTCTCTTCCTCATACTGCCGTGTTCAGTATGTATGTATGCTCACTCTTGTCCCCTCTCTATACTTGACAAAATGAAAGGCAATTTGATTTTTGCACAATAAAGCTCTCATGGTAATGTCTTGTACTGGTGAACTATCCTACATTGTCAGGTGAAATTACCCAGAGACTAAATGGTGGTCAGATTATTATTTATTAAGTTCCTATCATTTTTCAAACTAGAAAGAGATCTGAAACTGTGCATTTTTCTTCTTTTTTTTTTTTCCTATTGCAAATTCTGCCATTAGACTGTATGAGAGCTGCCTTATCATTTATCTTCCCCACACTGGGTGTTCTGACCCATTTCAGGCTGGTGTTTTCTTTGTGCTCCCACCAGAGAGAGAGGAGGAGAAATGGCCCTCCCCAGTCAATCCACTCCTAACTAAAGTATGTTTCAGAAGTATATTTAGCTTTGATTGGGAGGGGTGGGAAGAGATTCTCCTGTCTCTATTTGCCTCTGTTTTACTTTGAAGCCGTGAAACATCTTCGTTGCCTGGCTTCGTTTGCCTTTCAAACCTGGGAGCCAGCAGAGGGAAAATGATGAAACAGCTATTTAAGGCAATTAAGGGGCAGGCTGGAGCACAGGCTGAGTTATCAATCATTACATGATCTACTTGGAGAGATGAAAGAACAGTGTGGGTACTCAGCATATGTCCCTCAGGTATTGAAGAGGGGCTGTCTGGGGACTTCATTGTTTTTTCTTTGTGGGATTATTTTTTTTTCCTAAATCTGCAGTAAGGTAGATAAAGTCATTTGTTTACCTGCTCATGTCTTACGGTTTCAGATAGTGCTCTAAATCAATACTCGCGAGGAGCTGAGAACAGGAAATGGCTTTTCCAGAGCTCTGATCTAATAAAAGCTCAGTTCCAGGACTAAAGCAGAAGATGCACTGAGAATCATAAAGTGGCACTCAGCATTTGACTTGGGCTTTTTTGAAAACTCCTCACACAGCTGCAGCAATCCAAACCAAAAGTGCTCAGCTTAGATACATTCAAAGGATAGAAGTGATTTAGCCCACAAAAAAGCCTCCCCCCCGCTGCAAAACAGTCAACAATCAGATTACATCCTAAAACGTCTTCATCTTGTTATGCCTTCTCCAAAAAAAAGAACTTGTGAACTGATTTTTATAGCATCCTCTGTAAAAACTCAGCCAATTGCACCAATAATGTATTTGCTCTCAATATATTTGTGATTCAACAGTAAGAGACTTGGGCAAATATTTATTTGTTTTGCTGCTGACAGGATAATACTCTAGTCATTACAAATGGGTAAAAATGAAAAGTTCTCTCTCTCTCCAGTTTAAATTATTGGTTGCTATCCTGCAGTTTGGGGCTCTGCTGATAGTTTGAAGCGGTGGAGCCCTTCTAACCACTAATGCTGATGAGCTTGCTAATGCTGATTGACTCTACAGATAGATTTAGGTTCGTGAAACACTTTCAAAATATGTCAGCAATCTGTTGACCTCAAACTTCCGAGAAACACCAGTCTGAGCAAAGAATGTGGAAAGGGATGGGAAGCGGCACATGGTGGCGTGACCAAACTTGGAAAACATTTGGGAAAATAGATTGGAATTTTTCTTTTCTGTAGCATCAGTGACTGAGTTTTATATTAAAAGAAAACAAGGACTTGTTTTTTTTAGGAAGATTTAATGCTAATAGTGACTTTTAAGAAGAAAACATCCTCCTAGAGAAAGTTTTTGTGCTGGTGATGTTTGAGCACAGGTCCACTAGGTGTCCTCAGCCAGTAATTTAACCTGAGAAGTTACAGTTTCTCATAGGAGAATTGTAGTCTGAGGTGTGGGAAATAAAGCCAGAGCAGCCTTTTGCGGCTTGGAAGGCTGTGGCTTTCCTCCTCCTCCACATGCCTGCAAAACAGCACTGAGACTCGGTTCTAGCCCTGAGAGCATACCTGTGTCAGTAACAAAGCACTCATTGCTGTTTCCGTGCTACAATGAGATGCCTTTGAATGTAAAGAGAATGTTCTTCTGAACACTTCTTGACATATACTGTAGATGTGTTGTCTGCTTGCAAGCACGTGGATCCTTCTGTTCATCCTAAAACCCAGATGAAGGAATAGATTGGAAGAATCTCACGTTCATTGACAGTATAAATAAGTCTCCTGTAATCACTGAACTTGAACAATCAAGGAATCTTGGTATTTATCAGCATTAGTTTGAAAACACACAATTGCTTGTGCGCGAAATCAGACTTTACCTGAACTTGCAAAACCTTTTGAATCAATGCAGATCATCTGGAAATCAAAGGCTTTCTTCTGAGTCTTTTGCTTTATCTTCTACTGTAGGATTAGGAATACTCCAAGTACTGCTTTCCTGCTACTATCTAATGAGACAGTAACTTTGATGGTTTTAGCTTCTTGACCTTTGCTTTGCTGGAGGTGGTGGGGAGTGTGCAGACCACTCCAAAGTACATCTTGGTTTCACTGAAGCTATTTCATCCTTTTCATTGCCTTTTGGATTGTGTTGATAGCAGAAGTTCATAATCTCTGTAGAAAGCAATGAGTTTTGAAGTCTTTCAGGCAGAAAATTAACATGTCGAAAAGGACTGTGGTTCAGAGTGTCTTGACACCCAAAATTAGCCTTGCTGAATAAAAACAATGGAAAAATAAAACTCTAAAAGTCATACTGATTGTTTTCTATATAGTTTCAGAAACTTTGTGCTAGTGTTCCTAATGAGTTTTGTGAAAGAATCTTTTAAGGCAATAAAAATCTGGACTGAAGCGCTGTAAGGGGCACAGTGACCTTATGATAGAGCCCAGAATCACACACCTGTTCTTAGTGTTTCTGGTCTACTACACATCAGTACCAAAGGCTGTTGGGTTGTAGGTTTGGGTGGGGAGGGGCAGGAGAGGAGAAGGCAAAACTATCAGAAGGCACTCAAGGCACAAAACCAAGTGCCTTTGAGTATCTATCCCAGTGTTGTGTTTGTTTTTAATATTAAATACTGCTTCTGAAATATAATAAGAGAACAATCTCACTTGGATGTTTCAGACATCTTTTTAATAAGCCTGAACATGAGCTGAACATGAGGCCTCACCTGTTGCTGTTTCAAAATAAATGAAACACTTCTAGACTTCTAGAAGAAAATTGTTTTCAATGAACAGAGACTACATCTCAAAATATACATTAGCAAAAACCCAGATTATTAACCAAGTTAAACACTCATGAGACTTGCAAATTGACAACTTTGCAGTAGAAAGTTCTCCATATAGCCACAGGGCAAATAAAGCAAATGCAGATGAAATGCAGGCCCTGACAAAGTGCTTTAACGTTGGCCCCAGGTCGTCCTGTTTCCAGCTAGGCCTCTCTTTCCTACGGCTGAAACTGTCCCTCAGGGCACAGTTGTTGCCCTGTAACCTCCTCTGGGTAATTTTCCCCCCCACTTCTTAATATTGATGTTCTTAACGTATATAACTCTGAATAACCAGCAGCTCTGGCGCCTTCACGCTTATCTTGCTTTGAAATGTGGGTTTAGACCTGCCTTGAGTGGTCACATGAATCCACTGAAGGAAGCCAGACATTTCATGGGAGTATGGAAGAGGGGAGCTGGACCCTTTCAGCAAGGCAGACCTCCTGTTCTAAAAGGCAGGACACGACATGACTCACTGTAGGCTTTGAGTGGCGCATTTCCTGATCCAACACTTCTTCCAGTGTATTTCTCATCTCATTCTAATCTTAGTCATAAAGTTTTATGAGTGCTTTTCTTCCTGGCCTTTTTACCCTAGCTCAATGCTGTTAAGCAGCCCTTTGTTCCTTTTAGTCATCCACCCACAGCTTTCCCAGTTTTATTAGTGCCGAAGTGAATGTTCCTACTTCTCTAGGCCATTCAGCACATATTGATTCACCCAGCTTCTAATCAGTCTTTTCTTTCTCCTGGTGTGGGACCTGGAATCAGCTGAAATTTAAATAGAATCCTGCAGATTAGTATGTCTGCAGAAGCAGATCTCCTTTTGTATGGTGCAGAAGATAAGCTTTAGGTTTCTAAATGCTCCAACAATCTTTCTAGCGTGATTAGCACTCCAGGGAGTGTTTCTGTTATCCAGAAAGGCTTTAATTGTGCCCTTGAGGTATTGTGAGGTGGGAGGAGAGCTGACCTGTGCTAGGGAAAGATAAATTATTTATCACATTTCTGGATGTTTTGAAAGTCTCCAGCAAACATCAGGTTGGAGCAGAGAGCTTAGCAATGATTCCTGCTGGGAGGCAGACAACCTGCAGTGGCTCACAGCTAATTGCGCTGACAGAGGAAGCTGGCACATCACCTACCTCCAAAAGATGTGCTCTGTCCAAGGCACTTGCTCTTTGGAGAGATGAAGGTGTGCTGTGGCTGCTCTCTTTCAACTACAGTGCTGGCAGTTCAGGGGGGCTCAGCCCAGAGTCTCATCTCTCTGGCCTTGTGGACAGTACATTTATTTGTAGCTCCTTTATAGGAATAGCTAGATATAATGTCAGGTCATTGTTTTATCTGTTCTTGTAGAAGAATCCCTGTTATCATGAAATAGCTTGCCTAGAGGAAGCAAGGATAATTTTTTTTCTCCAGTCTTTAATTAGTGGGATTTTTAATGGCTTCTTCACAAGCTAGCCCTTTAGGTTGCTAACTATTGCTGATTTGTCTGACTCTGCTGTCTCTTTCTGTCTCTCCCTTCCTCCTTCCTTCCATGTCCTGGCCCTCTAATTTCCATTTTCATGTCTTTTTCTTCTCCTCTTGTTGTGCTTCCCTCCCTGTGGAGTTTCATACCTCTTTATGATCTTCACACCTACCACAATCTTAGCTTAACCTACAGAAAAGATCAACTGTTGAAGAGCTAATGTTGACATTGAACTGTCATCACTGTTACTCTGCTGTGTCGAGGTTGCTGTGAGATGACCAAGAGAGGTCTGGTTGCTGAGTCAATGTTTGGAGACCTCTGCAAGCTTGGGCATGTGTGACTATTTGGTTCTCTTTTTGGCAGGCCTCCCCTCTGACAAACATGGACTAGAGTATTGTCAGTTAAAAGACAATGAAAAACTAAGCAACCCTCTAACACAGCATGTGGATTTCTACCCAGACCAAAGTAAGCTTACAAACCTCATGCTCTGCTGTCTTTCTCACATCCTGAGTTTTGTGGAGCTTCTCTTCTGCTGTTGTGAAGAGCAGACTGGGCCTACACTCAGAAGTAGTCCTGAGATTGATATTTAGATGGCCAGCCATATCTTAATATCCATGGAAAGGCTCTAGGTTTCCATAAAGTTTGGAAAGATTGCTTGCAATATCAGGTGGATTCTATAGAAAAAAAGTCCACTCATGGCTTTAGTTATGCAAGTAGGGAGCATGAGCAAGAAGTTGAGGTACACTTGTTTTGAGGATATTTCAAATATAGCATTAAACTAACTTATTTATGCAAATGGTGTCAACTCCCACCAGAGTCAGCAGCAAGATTGGTTTCCACAAAGGTGAACATGCTGCTCAAATAATACTAGAAGTTGTGTGTGACTATTGGGCTTCTCATACAAAGAAAGGGCAGAGTGTAGATCAGGCGTGTATTAAGCAACCAAAGGACAAGGTGACTGCCCACAGGCCAAACCCTGGTTGCCCTCCTTTGCCCTTCCTCTGCACACCCCAATAGTCAGCATGNAGCAAATAAATGAAGGCCAATATTAATTAATTTATTGAGTTAATGGGATTAATGGGATGATCTCCTCAAACACTGACAATTAGTATTTATAATCTGAAATAGTCTGTGTTTTCTTCTTGAGGTTTCTTACTTTGGTTTCAGCGTATGATTTGAAATACCTTCATTGCAGAAACCATTTTCCAAATACCAGGTTTCCTGGTAGGGGAAGCAGGACAATTATTTCAGTAACACTGTTGGGGTTTGTTTTGGTGTGGTGGGTTTTTTATGGGGGGTGAGGGTAAGGAGACAAGTCCTGGTTCTACATATGCATGTGTGTGTGTATTTTTTTAATAGAGATATATGTATATTTATTTATATCTATATACACACACACAACGTGAGTCTGTCAGGAAGAACTTTCAGTAACTTGCATGAAGCACATAGACTTTAAAATTATATCTTTCAACACACAATTCTATTTAATAGGCATAGCTTACTTTTGTTTCTTAAATGAAGCAATCCTCTCTAAGGCTGTTATGCCAGCTGCTTGTTGGAGCTGAGAGTTCAAGTATTTGTAGACAAGTCACTAATGGGGTGCTGAAAGAAGTGACCTCTTGTTTNTCTTGTAGAAGAATCCCTGTTATCATGAAATAGCTTGCCTAGAGGAAGCAAGGATAATTTTTTTTCTCCAGTCTTTAATTAGTGGGATTTTTAATGGCTTCTTCACAAGCTAGCCCTTTAGGTTGCTAACTATTGCTGATTTGTCTGACTCTGCTGTCTCTTTCTGTCTCTCCCTTCCTCCTTCCTTCCATGTCCTGGCCCTCTAATTTCCATTTTCATGTCTTTTTCTTCTCCTCTTGTTGTGCTTCCCTCCCTGTGGAGTTTCATACCTCTTTATGATCTTCACACCTACCACAATCTTAGCTTAACCTACAGAAAAGATCAACTGTTGAAGAGCTAATGTTGACATTGAACTGTCATCACTGTTACTCTGCTGTGTCGAGGTTGCTGTGAGATGACCAAGAGAGGTCTGGTTGCTGAGTCAATGTTTGGAGACCTCTGCAAGCTTGGGCATGTGTGACTATTTGGTTCTCTTTTTGGCAGGCCTCCCCTCTGACAAACATGGACTAGAGTATTGTCAGTTAAAAGACAATGAAAAACTAAGCAACCCTCTAACACAGCATGTGGATTTCTACCCAGACCAAAGTAAGCTTACAAACCTCATGCTCTGCTGTCTTTCTCACATCCTGAGTTTTGTGGAGCTTCTCTTCTGCTGTTGTGAAGAGCAGACTGGGCCTACACTCAGAAGTAGTCCTGAGATTGATATTTAGATGGCCAGCCATATCTTAATATCCATGGAAAGGCTCTAGGTTTCCATAAAGTTTGGAAAGATTGCTTGCAATATCAGGTGGATTCTATAGAAAAAAAGTCCACTCATGGCTTTAGTTATGCAAGTAGGGAGCATGAGCAAGAAGTTGAGGTACACTTGTTTTGAGGATATTTCAAATATAGCATTAAACTAACTTATTTATGCAAATGGTGTCAACTCCCACCAGAGTCAGCAGCAAGATTGGTTTCCACAAAGGTGAACATGCTGCTCAAATAATACTAGAAGTTGTGTGTGACTATTGGGCTTCTCATACAAAGAAAGGGCAGAGTGTAGATCAGGCGTGTATTAAGCAACCAAAGGACAAGGTGACTGCCCACAGGCCAAACCCTGGTTGCCCTCCTTTGCCCTTCCTCTGCACACCCCAATAGTCAGCATGTCCTCTGCCTGGATACCTGCCATGGGGTGGGTGGAGGGAGGAAGAAGAAGGGAGGGAGCATCCACTTTTGATAGCAACAAGTTACTGAGCCTTGACATGAACTCCTGCCTTGAAGCAGGGCAAGGAGTGTGAAGGGCAGAGCAAGGGCAGAGGCTGAGGCATGCCTTTGGGCTGCACAGCAAGATCTGGGAGGAGATGTTGGTCTTTGGCCTGGTGGAACAGGTGACAACCCTCCAGTCTGTGCCCCCAAAAAAGTCTATGACAAGCTGTTTGTGGGAAGGGGAAGAGAACAGCTTGGGAGGACAGTAAGGTGGAGAACAAAGAGGAAAAGCAAATAAATGAAGGCCAATTAAAAATATATTAATTAATTTATTGAGTTAATGGGATTATATAAATGATCTCCCCAAACACTGACAATTAGTATTTATAATCTGAAATAGTCTGTGTTTTCTTCTTGAGGTTTCTTACTTTGGTTTCAGCGTATGATTTGAAATACCTTCATTGCAGAAACCATTTTCCAAATACCAGGTTTCCTGGTAGGGGAAGCAGGACAATTATTTCAGTAACACTGTTGGGGTTTGTTTTGATGTGGTGGGTTTTTTATGGGGGGTGAGGGTAAGGAGACAAGTCCTGGTTCTACATATGCATGTGTGTGTGTATTTTTTTAATAGAGATATATGTATATTTATTTATATCTATATACACACACACAACGTGAGTCTGTCAGGAAGAACTTTCAGTAACTTGCATGAAGCACATAGACTTTAAAATTATATCTTTCAACACACAATTCTATTTAATAGGCATAGCTTACTTTTGTTTCTTAAATGAAGCAATCCTCTCTAAGGCTGTTATGCCAGCTGCTTGTTGGAGCTGAGAGTTCAAGTATTTGTAGACAAGTCACTAATGGGGTGCTGAAAGAAGTGACCTCTTGTTTCTCATGACCAAGGATAGCTTCATAATGAATGTCTGTCCGGGTGCCATGAGGTAGAACCTGATATAGACCAATTCTCACTGTAATGATGATACATTATTGATAGAAGCAGAAGTATTTCACCCAGTTGCAGTGCAGACCTCTCCCGTAATATCTTCTTGTGCAAGTGCATTGAAATCTCTGTTGACATTCAGTGTGTCCAGCTGTGTCATTATGTTTCCAAACAAGCCACTCCTTCTAGCCATTGTTTCCTAAACCTCTCTCCAGAGAAATTATTTACTTCAGCGCTAATCCACAATGAAGGTAAAAAAAGAGAAAAGTATATGTAAAAAAAAAGTAAAGCTGAGAAATACGTAGCAGGGCACTTTTCAACTAGTAAAGGAAGGAAATACTATTGTGGGGTGTGGTTTTAAGAGATCATTTAATTACATTGTACTATGCTTTTTTTCCTTCTTCATGCTGAAATTCTTCAGGAGAGGGAGACTACCTACACTAAGCAGATCCATCGATTGACAAGTGTCTCAGCTTAATTTCGGGAATGAACTGCCCTCGAAACGCTTCTATTGCCACATCTGTTTTTCTGCCTTAAACATTAATGCTTTTGGATGGCAACTTGTCTGTTGACATATTGTCTTCCTGCTTCTCAGACAAAGTACTCATCCACACTTAAAATACTTGGGATTTTTCAGGGGACAGGAGACTTTTTTTTTTTTTTATCATAGTGTTTTATTATCAGCAGTACTGGATTGTTATAAAAGCATGAAACAAAGGAAGCCTTTCATATAAACACAAGTTTATTGTCAGCACAGGAATGTCTTGAGAATAAGTACAGGGGTCAATGCTTAGAGAAGGTGACTGTTCTGTATCTCTACAGATATGAACAGATAAGTAGACATTTACAGGTGATTAAACTTGGAACTCCCATCTGTTTGAGAAGTTTATATTTTCTTGTGTTGAATATAAAACTGCTTTTAAAATAAAAATTAAAACCATACAAACAACAACAATTTGGCCCAGAAATGCTTCAGATTGGAGCCTGTCAGTTGCTGCTACTGGAATTTCAGCCAGAACTGAAATTAGGGCACATTATGTCCTTTCTTCTTTTAGGATCAAGGTCTACATTCAAAAGCATTTCCATTGGGGAAATACTGTATGGCTTGGATGGGCAGAAAATACATCATAATAATCTAACTGTAGGAAGAAGTACAGCTTGGCAGAAAATAATACGGGCATGGAATACCTCAATTTCTGTACTGTGTTACTAACCTTAGAAAGCTTTTATGAAGCTGCCCAGAAAAACCTGAAACTGTGCAAAAAAAAAAAAAAAATTTCTCAGGTCAGAGTAATTTTTCATCCAAAAATGTTTTTGTCAGGAAACCCAAGCTTGTGTGTCTTTTTATTGTGTATGAAAATGGCAGAGACATTTCTGTGTAACTGTGCACGTACTCTTGTTGCCTCCTGTATGTAGTCTGTAAAGCAGTCAAACAATGACAATACCCAAGTGAGTAATGGTTTGGGGTTTTTTTTCCCTAAGGTTTATGTATGCAGGGATTTATACATCCTGTTGCAATGTGGCTGAGTTGCCCAGCGTAGTAACTTAAGAAATAGATTCAATGTGAACTTCCTTACCAGTTAAAGCGAGTTATACATCTCCACATACTTACTCCATAAAGTGCCAGATTACAGAGCAAGTTCAATGAGATCAACAGTGATGCTAAAAAATATATTTTATGAGATTGGAGGGGTGTTACCCTGCATTCGAGCTGAATAGGAACCTCGGCCATGGCTCAAAGTTAGCAAGAGCCTGAAGTTCAAGTCATTTACTCAGTTTTGAAGTCCACATTTTGGAAAGGAACTCCTCAGCTGTTACGTGCCGGTCTGCTTCTGTGTTTATTTCTAGCTGCTAATAGTGCCAATTGCTCAATAAAATGAAATTATATGCATTCAGAGCAGAAATGGCCACAGTGGTTTAAGGGCAAACTGGCTTTCAGGAACAGAAGTCTGCCTTTGATGGCAAAGAGATCATGCACTTGTGCTTTGGCTGTTTTGGGGACAAGTAGTTGCCTGTAACAGGGCCTGAGCTATTCTGCGAGCTCAGCTCTGGCAAGGTTGAGGTGCCAGCATGTGATCTGGTTTATAGCCTCGCAGGTGGCTGGCCGTGCAGTGCGAAGGCCTGGGTTACAGACAGCTTAACAGGTAACAGCATCCTAAATTGCTGCTATTAAACTTAGCATTGCATGCTTGACCCATGCCCTTGAAAGCATTTCTGGAACTGCTCTCCTTTAAGCCGGTAAGGAGACCTTTGCAATTTCTGAGATCATTTTAGTAAACTGATCTTATCTGAGGATCAAAATATATTTTAAAGGTGACAAATGCTTGCAGTATATCTCCTATAACAACACACTTGTCACAACAGGGGGAGGTTTCAGACTGAACAGTAACAGGCTAGGCTGCTCTTCGCACTCCCATCAGCTTCAGTGAGGTTGTGGGAGGAACACAAGCTCACCCATTGTACAGGGTGATATGACTTTTGGGGCTGTTTGGAGTATGTGTTGCACTTTAGTCTCTGGTTTGATCTGTTGTTATCACCACATTTCAAAGGACAATATTTAGTTTGACACACATGGTGTTTTTCTTTTCTGTGTCTTACTATTAAATCCCTGACTGAAAGCACGTTCCTGCGTAATTATACACAGGTATCTTCCTTTGGGTTTAGAAATAAAATTGCAGGTGCCTGCAAGAGGAATCTATTTCTGTCTATTGAAAGAAATAAAAGCTGTCTTGTAAAACTTACAGTGTTCTCCCTTCAGCCTTGACTGGAAAGACTTCTGCAATAACTTCTTTGGTGACAGAGGTCTGGGGGGCTGATGGGGTTTTGTTTTTCATCTCCAGAAACATTTCAGTGATGCTGAAACACTTTACAGCACTTAGCAAGTGTTATATAATAACTTAAATGTGTGCTTAGAGGAGTCAGAGAACTTTGACCGGGAAATCGGGCTGGGGAGAATAGTCATCCCAGGTCCGAGCTGTGTTGCGGTGTGCACCTGCTTGCAATGGGGAGGAGGTCAGGCAGCCTCCAACTCTCGGAGCAGAGCCAGATCAGAGACACTGCTGCTTTAGGATTTCTTCCCAAATGTGGTGGTGGTGGTGGAGAAGCATTAAAACATGTTGGTCAATCTGTGGGCAGTGCTGAGGAGGGTTGACCTGAGAGCTGCACAAAGAAGTGCTTTGGGACCTAGGCTTTAGGTGATAAATGTCTGCTTGTGGACAGAACTGAAGTCGGGGTGACCAGATGGTGTTCAAGGGCTTTGCTTGTCCTACAAAACCCATCTGTCCTCATAGCCTTAAGCAAAGACTGCAAAGAATCACATCTCTGCCTGCAGTTGGCAGTCGCAGCACCTTACAGGACAGGAGGTGGTGGGTAAGATCCATTCTCACACAATGGTGCTCAGGCCTGATGGAAAAACTCCTGTCCATGCTATAGTCCAAAGCAGTGTTGGGCTTTCACTGCCACCATCCTCAGAGCATGCACACAGTCTGTGGTGAGTTTACACTTGTGCACCTTGTAGCTATGCTCAGATTGTAGCATGAAGCTCCTCCAGGCTTTTTCCAGGTGTATCATAGACGGTATTTAAATATAGGAGGTGAGAGAACAAAAAAGGCTTGTCTAGTGCTGTTTTGTCAAAATACAACCAGGACAAGTGCAAACTAATTAGAAATCTAGACCACTCCCATATAAAGCGTGATGGCGTGTCATGTGTGTGCCAACACGCAAAGTCATTACTCAGTTGTTGTTCAGGCAAAATTCCCACTGAGTAAGGTCAGAGTAATCACCTCTGCACCTCCCGTGTTCCCCTCCAGTTGCCATAGTATTTTCCGTGTGACAAGCACAGGGTGCTTTCTGATCTCAGCTGGGTGCCTGTCTTGCACCCGCAGCTTTGCTGAGTCAAGGCAGGGCTTGGCATGGCACCTGGCTGTCACCCATCCTCTCCAAGAGGAGACAAAACCTCGTGGGTGTCTTCATGTTATCTGCTTGCAAGACCCTCCATCACTGCACCATGTTACAGAAATTGCCACAGCGACTAGGCAATGCTGTGTGGAAATAGCTGCCTATCTGAGTGATCACAGCCCACTTATTCTCATTATCCCTTCATTTCGTCTCCCCCTGCCTTTCCATACTCGTGAGTAGACTAACTGGAGGCAGTTGGGGCCACGTCCTTCACACACTGTTCCCCAAAACCCCTGCTAAGCTTTTTCCCCATGTTGGGCAGCAAGGGGGGAAGCCTAGTGCATGGGCATAGGCCCAGTTGGCATTGGGGTGCTTGCCACCAGCCTTGCCATAGCCACCTGCTACCTCAGTTCCCCATATCACATCACATCAGTTTCCTGGAGGCAGGTGCATGTGCTTCTTCCATCTCTACAGGATTTGGGCTCACATATACCTGGGGCTCCTTCTGTGTTCCCTCAAGACTGGTAATGTTAGAGCTGTGATTTTCTTGGATGCTTTTCTTTGTGTGGAGAGATACTTCTTAGTGCCCAGGCCCATGCTTTCCAGCTCTAAGCATTTGCCTATGATCTGTGTGGATGTATTAGAACCTTCATCCACCTCTCCCCAAATCAGTTCCCTTCATCTCTCTCCCCCCGCTCTACCATCCCCATGAATGGATGGATTGCATACCTAACTTAAATACCAGGGGCCTTCATCATCCTCCCATCGCTTCCCATTCACTGCACCGGGCAAGGAACTGTGTGCATCTTGCTCCCTCCTGTACTGTGTGTTTCTCTCCTGGGTCTCTCACAGCAGCTCCCCTCTGCTCTCCTTTCCTCTCTGGGCTCCACCCAGCTTTATCTTACAGAGGGAGAGATATGACACACAGCTGTGTTCAGACCTTACTTCACTTGGCTGATGATCTCTTTCCAATTAGCTTAAATGCAAGCTAGCACAGCAAGAAGGAGGGGGAGTCTTAGGAGGGCTTGAGAGAAGATGTCGTCCTCTCTGGCAACAGCAAAGGACAAAGAGAAAACATACTTGATTTTACAGCAAAAGCAGGCTGCACGGTGGACCGCTAGGCCAGTCAGCAGGAAATTACTCATGAAAACACAGTGTGCAACTTTTGGCTTTGATTCTTGTGTTGCTTGTGTGTAATAGGCAGCAAGACCAAGGACAGTGACAGATGAGCTCTGGGAGAGGTAGCTGTGGCTGTTTGTCCCTTTCTGTGCTCTGCCTGCCTGCTAGAGGCAGGTACAGCCCAGATGCTGCTCCGCGTTGTCCAGCACACTTCCTGAAATCAGTAACACTGACAAGATTGCACTAAGAGCTTGTGAAGCCAGGGTGGGCACAAGTGGTTTTCTGGCCCATCTTCTGTGAAGAGATACCCTTAGAAAAAGAGTGTGAGGTGTGTGGGAAGGTAATACCTGGACTACAAGGGCTTATTCACAGACAGGAAACCTCCCACTTCGACTTCACTTTCTTGTGCTTAATATTGGTTTTCTTTTTAGGTGCCCCTGGCTTGATGGAGATAAACTTTTTGACGTTGCGTAAGAGCAATGCTTTGGAAGGAAACATCTCCATTTATGCTTATGTGGGTATTATGTATGGCTGCTGGGGAGGAAAAGGCCTGTCCTTTAGAAGAGCCTTATTAAGGGAAACCGGTTATTAACAAGTATATATGGAAAGGGTGGGGTTCCTCATTACTCCACTCATTTCAGCATCTCCTATCTGCCTCAGGAGTGCATCATGGTGATATCAGCCTTTATTAATATAAAACTCAGTATTACGCACCCAAGATTACACCACAGGTAGCTAATTCAGTGGGTCTCTGACACTGCAGCCCATCTGGTTAATGTGGCAGTGGGGCAATCAATATCAGCAAATGAAACTGTCGGTGTCAAGGAGCTTTTGGTATTATGGTATAAAGCATAAATGATATTCAAGGATTAAAACCTAGGAGTCTGTGATCTAATTAGCTGAACTTTATCCTGTGAGTGGTTGGGGTGTAATGACTCGGAGATGTGAAGATTGAAAACGCCCAATGGCCAATTTTCTCTGTGGGAAAGTGAGAAATTAATTGGGCTTGGTGGTGTGTGCTACATGGTTTTTCTTTGTGAGTTTGTTTTAATTTTTTCCCAATGTATTCTGTCCAGTCTCTGTCCATATAAGGAATATGCCAATGTATAGATATATTAACTGTAACTCTTTTCCAAGCAAGTAGGGGTTACAGAGGTTTCCGCCTCTCCTTGGTCAAAAGCATCTTTGTCCAGTTCCTGCCTTTATTACAGGAGTTACCACAAAACTTAGTCGGGGGAAACATCTTTTTAGTGGTGGAGCTCCTGAGAAAATAGTACTTCTGTTCTGAAGTCCTGCATTGACATTGCAATACTGTATGGGAATAAAGTTCACATTTCTTGCAAAATAAAACCCAGTTATTCCTAATGAAAATTCCTCAGAAACCATTCATTTTGATAGTATGGACATCTTACACCCTACTGTTATACAGGTAAATATATTTTAATAGAGATAACAGAGTTTTTAAAAAAATCACCCTGTCAAAACAGTTTTCTCGTTCCATCTTGTTAATCTGAAAAAAACCTGTCTAGTCTCTTCCTTTCTTGAAAACACTTACATCAGACCAATTCTGTAAAACACTTTCATTGTATTTAAACCAACTTTTTCTTTTAATAGGAATCTTTCCCCTCAGACATTTTAATCCATTTTATTTAGCACTGTTCAGTGTCTCAGATCCTGAGAGGCGCGGGGTGGCTTCAGATGACTTTTAAGAGACTCAGCACTCCTCAACATGAGTCCCACAATATTTACCTAGTGATGAGACAAGCAGGTATAATTATATTGGCCTTTATCATTTTCCCATAGCTCTCTTGATGATAAGCTGTCCTTGGTGACAACTGCTCAGACATTTGATGACGAATCAGCGTGTGTGTGTGTGTATGTGTGTGCGTGCATGGAAGCACATGGAGACATCAAGGCTGCCCACTGGTGCCATTCCCCTCTGCAATGAGCAAGGTGGGACTTGGAGATCTTACTGTCAGTATTAAGGGAATTTTTTTGAGCTTTTGTTGGTATTGTGGATTTCTGATGCAATTCAGGACTCCTCTTTCCCCCTGATCCTCCTCCCTCCCTCATACTTGGCTCTGTGAAGTGAGTTCCTTCAAAGCTGACCTTTGCTTCAGAGAGCTTGGCACCCAAGGTGGCCCCGTGCTGCAAAACTTTGAAATAAAACACCTTCTCTACGTGCCATTATGTTCTGTCCTCTTGATAGCTGCTTCTTCCTCCCTCTTTCCACCCCCTCACCCCACCTTTCCTCTCCTTTTCCTCCCCTTTTCCTCCCTTCCTCTCAACGCAGGCTGATTATTTGCACATGAGCTCTGTTATTCTGCTCTGTTATTGAGCTCACAGCATTTCTTTGCCTGGCTGCAGTTCATGGGAAAATTATTTTTATCATCTGCTAGTCAGTGGATGCAGGGAATAGAAGACAGTATGGAAGACTGTGTTCAGCCAACACGTCAGCAGGCAAAAGCTGTCTTTTAAGGCAAAAGAAAGAAAAAAAAAAACAATGACAGAAAGTGAGACAATAATAAAAATAATTAGGTGCGGCTTATGGAATGAAAAATGTCCCAGATGTAGATTCTTTCCTATATGTCAATATTTAACTGTCACATGTTATGGAGGGAATATCTTGGGATTCATACTAGTGTTTCAGATAGTGCCGTTGACCTGCTTAATGTGACACACTTATTACTAGGTGTCTAAATAAAGCTTGTGGTGTGAAGTAAACGATGCTGCTCTCAAGTGAACTGTACAGGAAATGTGCAGGTTATCAGCCAACTCATTTTTTCAGCTTGGCAGACAGACGCTGGGGTGAAAGCTGAGTGTCAACTCACTACTCCAAGCGCCAGGCTTTGGAAATGTTCATCATTGCTCATAGGCTGTTCAGCTTCCTGTTCCCCAGTGCTTTTCTATTCCTACTTTAACAGGTTTTTTTTTTCCTTTAAGGAATACAGTTTCCTGTCTTCTCACCTCTCTTATTCCTCTTTCCATCAGAACTACATCTCCTGTTGAGCTTCCTTATACCTTTAAAATACTACCCGTGCCTGTTGTAGCCAGGAAGCTCAGGTTCTCCTACACAAGATTGCTGGTAAGGAAGAGCAAAAGTACTGAGGAAGATGAGAGGAGCTGGGGTTTGTATTTTTTGCAATGAATTTGGGGTGATTGTTTTTTGAGCAAAACTTTTAATTTGCTTAGAATTTCTATTAAATGTAATATACATTTCACAAGAAATAAATCCTCAATCCTGTTTCACTTTTAATTGGCACTTTTAATACATTGTGCTTTGTGTATTGGCAAAGAAAAACATCTTCTCTTTAATGCTCCCTTCTATTTTTTGACTCTTTTCCTTTCACTCTTTTAATTTCCAGCATCTGATCAGCCAATTTGTTTACTTAAGTTTTTTCAAGATAAAAACATATGACATATGTATCAAAACATGGTATTCAAATGAATAAAAATAAGGAATATTTAGGGGTTTAAGTCCTCCTATCTATGTCTGTTATATTAATTTTCACACATTATTTTGAACACATTTCCTGTGATTAACCAGAAGTTCATGTTCCTTAACAGCTGTTTGCCCAGTGTCATTTTGATGCTCCTAGCATTATCTCCCATGTGTACCTTTGAGTATTTAATTGATGCTGGAGGCTCTGCCATGTTTAAAAACAATTACATTCATTCCTATATTTTTCATATAAAGAAGTGTGTGTCTGCTGCAGTCTACAAAGGTGTAATAACATAGCTAAATACTGTATGTGGGTGCAGTGAAGATTAAGCTGGAGTTTAATACTGAAGATTAAGTATGTGAAGTGCAGAAACTAAAGTGGAGGGAAAGGGCTTTTGTTTGATTACAGTGGTCTGAGAAACCT
Source organism: Urocolius indicus (assembly GCA_013401255.1). Classification (NCBI taxonomy): domain Eukaryota; kingdom Metazoa; phylum Chordata; class Aves; order Coliiformes; family Coliidae; genus Urocolius; species Urocolius indicus. The sequence goes on from WBNH01005481.1 coordinate 107,231, forward strand.
TTTTCTTACCTAGGGCCACAGAGGGCTCTCAGGAACCATATCAGTGGCTCTTGCCATAGCACACACCAGTCCATATTTCTTTATCACCCAGACCCTGTACAATACAGACCTGAGATATGAACACAGCTACAGCCAGTGGCATGTGTGCCCCTTCTTTCCCACACCACAGCACCAGTTTTCATCAACTTTCTGAGCCCATGGCATGCCATAGCCCCCACACAGCACTGAGCTGCCCCAAGCCAGGCACTGACCTGTATGGAGCTGCAAAGTGGGAGTCCCAGAGCATCCTTTAGGGCAAAGAAGTGGAAAGAGAGACTGGACTCAGTAGAAGGAATGGGGAACAGAGGTTCAGGACTTCATAGGGCACCAGGCTATGCCAAGGAAGTTGTTATCAGGGTGAAGCTTTTGCACCTCTACGCTGAGAGTCAGCTTTCACGATCAACCTGGCAAGGAAAGAGTTCAGCTCCAGCACAGTGCAATCGGAGCTGTCTGTGCATAGGTACCATCCCTGGTGAAAAACAGCAGCTGTGGTTGGAGGAGAGGGAGAAGCGCATCAGTTTGAAGAAGGCTTATGGTAGGAGGGGAGGAAGGTGCACACTAGTGTGCATACAGGCAATGTGTTGCAAAATGATAGCTGTGTCATCCTGTCAGAGGGGATGTAACCTGGAGAAGATGACACCAAATATGAAGAAATACATTGACTCGGAGGAGCCCATGTTCTCTGGCAGGACAGCAGCCAGCCAAGCCATGTGGATGTAGTAGGGAGAGCTTGTTGGCTTTAGCCTTACTTTGCGGGGGGCAGATTAAGTGAAATATACATTTGTTAACCCAAGATTTAATTTCTGATTTTTCCTGGAGGACAAAATTCAGAGACAATCTTCTTTTTCTGTTTCCTCTTCCACTTGACACCCTAGAAAGGAAAAGTAACCAGCTGAGATTTCAAGTGCCTGCCAACAGCCTTGATGCAATGGCAATACAACGTGTCACAAAACGTGTTGGTAAAACAACGTGTCACAAGCCTTGCCTGGGAGGGTGGAGGATCGCCAGTGCCGCGCTGAGGGACACAAGCTGCCGCCAGTGCCTGAGCTGTGGCTTCCCAGGCGACAGTCGCTCCCTTTCAGCCTGTACTGTGGGCACTGCCTTTGGTGTTACTGACTCAGCAGCAACAAGTGCTGAGGCAGTCAGTCTGTTTAGGTAGGGTTGCTGACCCACCTCCCAAGGAAAGTGGAGCTGTGTAAGGGCACAAGTTGGAAGCCTGGCTGAGGTGTAAGGGAAGTGTAAGCTGTAATGGGAGAAGCGTACGCAAGGGAAGACCCTATGAAAGCAAAAGACCAAGAGGCAGCTTTCTCTCTGCTGGTTGGGGAGCAGACCATCCACCTGCTGTTTTGGAGTGGTTTTTTTTTGTGAATTCTACACCTGCTCATGGTTCAGTCTTTGCCCTGATGTAAATCTGTGTTCTCTGGTCATACCTCCATTCTCGCCTGTCCAGCAGGTCCCTGTGCCATCACTAACAGCTGCTGGAAATGTCAGATCTGATCTTCAAAACTAGATCATTCTAATTGAGTTCAATTTGTTCTGGAGGCTCGTGTACAAACGTGTCCGATACCTAGGTGGTGGGTGGCTGTGAAGAAACTGTCTCACTGGGTTCCTTACAAGCCATCATGCACACAAACCCTCCAATTATAAAAGATAAAAATGAGAAAATGCAATAGGAGATATGGGAAGAGATGGATGTGATCATTTACACTTTAATTTTTTTTTTTTTCTTTGTAAAAGGTGGTTTTCATGGCTGTCTGATTTGTGAGACCTTGTGGTAAGCAGGCATTTCACTGTCTGAAAGGTCTGTTGGAGAAGCAATTGGCCAGCCAGGTTCCTCCAACATGGTACAAACAACTCGACTCAGAAATGGGAGGTAGCTAATAATGGACTGGCTATTTCAGTACCTGTCCTGGCTGATAGAAACTGATTTAACAATCCAAAAGTGGGAGTTAATTGAGTGAGCAAAAAATATGCCAAGTCACTACGATAAGAATCATGGATTTCAGGAAAGGTATGGAGCTGGTTGGTTACTATCTGGGACAAAAGTCTAAAGGGCAAAGGATGACAGGCAATAAGATGCTATACCCAAAACATGATGGTAGACTTTCCTCGTGTAGCAGTCAGCTGGAAAGCCTTGTCTGAAATTCCTTGCGGTCCCTGGAGAGGTGTTTGGTACAGACAGGTGAGCTGCTGCTTCAGGATATGGCACAGACTCAAGCGTGAGGAATAGTTCCTTGGCAGCAGTGGAGCAGAAGGATCCAGCTGTGAACAAAGAACGTCTGTCCAGTTGCAATTCAAATGTATCCTTCAGCAAGAACAGCTCATGTCTGAAGAGGCTTGTGCCTCCTCTGTGGTCTCACTGGGTTGGTTTGTGTTTTGAGATTCCAGCACATTGTATCTCAAATGTTTCACTTCCACAGGAATGCAGAAAAAGCATTAAAATCAAGATTAGACCGATTGATACACTGCTGTTTGTTTGCTAACCTGGTTACAAAAAGTATGCCACTTTGTAGGGCACTCTGAATTATAAACAAAAGCAGCCTGATGTCTGAGTCTGCTCTGAGACGTGTATGGTGAAGTCAAATAATCACAGAGTCCCAGAGCAGTGCCGACGTATTGGCCTTTGTGCCGTCTTGGGACACGAGGGGATCATTTGAAATTTGAAACAAATCTCACATAATTGGCAAAGTCCTCAGATTCAGCTGCACTCTTCTGGTTTTGTAGCCCTTTTACACTCCAAGTGCATTCTGTTAGCTAATGCTAGTGGTTCCTTTTACTGTTACAAAGCTAGATCATGAAGAGAAATATGCGCCATGTCCAGCTTTTCCTGTTCAGGGAGTAATTTTTTCCATGACGTCTAATCTTTCTTTTGCTGAACTGTCAGTAAAGCCAGACCACTTTGGCTTGGCGTTTTGCCCACCTCCACCTACACATTTTTCTTAACAGCAAACAAACTAATTAAATGCCTTTATCTTATGAGGCATTCCTTTCTCTCAGGTAGTTACTGATTAAAAAAATAAATAAAACTTCTCACTATTTTGAGAAAACAAGCAATGAGTCAGTGTGTTCAGAGTCTGGTTCATTATTAAATGAGAAGCCAGGATGAAAAGATGAGCAAGGTAGTAAAAAATGTTACTGCCAATTGTATTACGTTTGTGGCCAGTGAAAAGTGTCTGTTCTCACTCCAGTGAGCATTTCCAATATCTGTTAAAATTCATGAGCATGAAATTTGCACATGAAGGCAGACAGGGGTACATAAATGAGGGAGAGGTACCTCTCACGTGAAAGATGACTGCAATAAAATGTTAATTTATAAACCATAGTTTGTATTGTTTCATGTTAGGCATGTGCTTCAATAGCCTTTCCAATAATGCCAACCTGAAGCAGAACGACCATTATCCAAAGAGTCAACAGAGATCCTCCAAATCTAATAGATAACAGTAACCTTACTAATTGAAGCTTTGTCTCCTTTTTAGCTTAAAGGAGAAGAAGAAAAAGAAAATACTCATAAAATTAATTCATTGGAAAAGGAGAAATTCCAAGAGATCATCCAGGTCTGCATTTGTTATTGGGGTAGTGGTTGATGGCGGGGAGGAGTTAACAGTATGCGTAGTCTAAAAGTTATAGCTGCCAAACAATTTCCCTGATAATCTCTCTGTGTTCCCAATATAGTCTTGTCTAGTGGGTTCCAGGACATCCCACGACTGCAGAATAGAATGGGGTAAAAAAGTCTGTCTGTGTGGTGCCACAGGGATGAAGGCCAGCCTGTGCTTATCTGGCTCCACACGTTAACACTGGGGAACAAAGGTGCTGGTGGATAGCCTGGGGAAGGCAGCTGGCTCTGCTTGTGTTTACCTGAACTGACCCCATGGACCTCCAGGGCTGGAGCAAAAAGGTTGTTCGTTTGGCACCTCTGTCTGAGCACTGACCCCAGCACCTTGATCAAACCAAGGCACCAGCCATGCAGTGAGTGCAGAGTACATCAGTAAGCTCCTGACAGGGCAGTATCCGCTGTAATGCTCTAAGCTTAAGAGAAAACAACAATAAAGAGCTCTTCAGTCCCTGTTGTCTCTTTCCCTAACATTAAGCCCAGTTCTAGGCTTGCCCATGTTTGCCTGGAGAACAATTTGTGCCCCAAGACAAACCAAGAGACGCTTGCTGCTATTACCAGCAGCCCTCACTCGACCTTGGGAGGCGTTGCAAAATGTGTAAATCAGCTTAGCTCTCCATCCCTTGGTTTTCTTAATCGGGACTTCAATTCCAACCTTTGAAGCAAGCTTTATTCACAACAGACCTATTAAATGATTTGCTTCTGCTATTATATATCCAGGAGATCCACACATGCCCCACAGTTACATAGAAGCCATCCAGACTGACACCAGCATTTATGCAAATCTGCAGGATTTATCATTTGGCATAGAGCTTGGGCCAAAGTGCCAACCCTATATTTAAAAACTACTATGCCATGAAGTAACATCTCAGTAAACTCTCCCTGTCCCAGAAAAAAAAAAAAAAAAAAAAAAGAAAAAAAGCAGGAGTTGTTGGCTTCCAATGGCACCATCTCTAATCCTAGCCTCCAAGCGCTGAGTGATTCAGAAGCAGACTGAGATCTTCCATGCATTGTTTTGATCCCCAATCCTGCCCAATCCTACTCCTTTGATATGTAATAGAGAGCTGCTGGCAGCTGTGGTGAGTGGCTGCCGTTTGCCAAAGGGTGCTTAGGAGACACCAGAGGCTGGAGTTGCTGAGGGATGTTAGCACTAGGCAAGGTAGAGTCAGCGTGATCTGAAAAAGGAGATTTGCTGCTGGAGCTGGGAAGGCCCCAAGGGTGGAGCTGATTGATGGTGAATTTGGCCAGATAGTGCTCCCTGAGATGGTGAGAAACACTAAATAAGCTTATCCGTATGACACCAGCTCCCATCTTGCCTTCCCCTGGGCCCATTACAGCAGGAAAACAGGCTTTTCCACCCCAAGCATTAAGTGAGTGCCCATAGATATGTATGTAAGAGTCCCTGCCTCATCCCAAAACAGTCCAAAAGTAATTTGTTCCTTTTAATGCCAGCCCTTCTCCTCAAACCCTGTTCCTAATCCTGGCCCTCAGCCCCAGTTTATGAAAAACGGAGGATTCTGCACAGACTCTCATCCCAGGCCCTCAATCTCCATTCATGGTAAGAGAAGAAATTCCTGAGCTCCTGTTGAATAAACCCTTGGCCTTGCCCTAAGCTTTCTGGGGCATTTCCACTGCCTTTGGGTTTTGATTAGCACCGGTGCCATGTGGATAGGGACTTGTGACTCCTGTCTCTGAGGGACCAAATGGAAAGGGAAGAGTCTAAAGAAAGGCATAAAATTATGTGCCCACAATGCTAAACAAGCAAAAGTGAAGGTGGCTTCTTGAGGGAAAACATTGATCTTTGGTTTGTTCAGGTATGTTTTGATTGAATATGTCAGAAGACTTGATGGTTAAGCTTCGTCTTAGCATGGGCTGAAGATCTCTTGGGCTTTGTGTGCTCTTCTGCTCAGTTCTGCTGCACAGTTAAAAGTAGGACAGGCTATCACATGAGTGAAAGTTCTCATTCATTTTGTACCAGCTCAGGGTGTGTATGCAGAGATTTCAAGCCTACTATTAAGATTCAAGCAGGCTCACAAAGAGCTGTAATTTCTGTTTGGTTCTTGTAGTCCTTTAAGGTAGAAGTTAGCATCACCTGGGGCAAGAGTGTCACAATTCATTTAGGTTCAGCTCAATATTGCTGGACTAGAGTGTTACGAGCAGAAGCTGAAGAGTTTGATATAGTGTAAGCATCTGCAAAGCCTGTCTGGCTAAGATAAGGGTTATATCATGTGGAGGCAAATTGGCTTTGATTTGCATAGAAGTAGGATGAGATTTTTCTGTAAAGGCAAAATGAGCCAGTGCCTCCTGGCGTGAATCCAGCTTTGATTACTCTGGGTGAGATTTGACTCAATGATCAGGCATTCTGGCTTGCACCTAGTGTACAGGAAACTACAGTGTAAAAGCAGAGAGGTCTGTGGCCTAGGCCTAGGACAAGTGGCTATAACATGAGTGCTAGGTCTCAGAAAAGCAGAAGTTATCCTCATTTTGAAGAGAAGTGAGTGGCAAGATGCACCACTGAATGTGAGTCTGGTGTTAGAAACTCTGAATGCAATGTCTTTGTCTAGGACAAATGGAAATGGATGGATGCTACTAGGAAGGCTGAGAGTTGATTGTTCCTACTACTATCATTGGCCTGCATTCACTTTCTAGGAAACGTTGCTTACACTGTGGTTTTTAACCCCGACTCTAGCCTTTGTAGAACAGCCCAGCACAAAACACATGTTAATAATCCCTCCTGGTACCCTGCCTCGTCTTCTGTCTTCAGGCTGCATTTGATCCAGTTCTCAACTTCCCCAGACCTGCCTCTACCAAATGATCTTCTGCCCTACCACTGCAGCCATAAGCTTCCCTGTACCCAGGAGTCCTCAGACAATTTTGGAATTGGCTGTAGCCCTTCAGAAACTTTCATCCATGTCTGTGTACCCCCTGTCATCTTATGTCAGGGCAGCCCCAAGTTCCAACCCTAACACAGGAGACCACTTCAGTGAATCACTACCGGCTCAAGGGCTATTGACCTAAGACAGCAGCACTTACTGTAAGTTCTTAGTCCTTGCTTTTAACACAGTGATAAGACCCAACTCTTCTGTTCTTGTCTATAAGCATAACCCTAACCCCATTAGCCTGGTCAACTCAACCCAAACTAGTAGATAATTAGTTTTGACAGCAGTCTCTCACAAAGAGAGGTCACGCTAAGAGAACCCATTGGATTAAATACTTGGCTCTGCTACTGCTGTAGTCTTCTTCCTTCCTCAAGGAATCATGAGCCCAATTCTCCAGCTGCTATACCACTCCCACCCTCCTCATAACTTCAGTGATACCCTAGGGCATGATGTGACAGGAACTTCTCATTGTTGGCATTTCCTGGGGCTGTTTTAACAACAAGGCGTAGGCAGCTTTGGTGGGATTTGTCTCTCCATACTTTGCCCATCCCAGTTCCCCAGGGTTCATCTGGGTGGGCAGTTTGCCCTCCATCTCTGGTCATTGCAGGGCACTCAGCTCACCCAGAGACACAGCTCAGTGTCTGAGGAAGGTGGGATGAATAAATACACTGGGTTTTCCTCTTTTTCTCTCATCTAATTGCTGAGGGAGCTTTTGCACAGTTGCGGCCTATTGGAGGCCTGAAGTCGGATGTGCGGCATCCCACTTGGCTATGAAAAGTTATGGTCAATGAATAACCTAAATAGCTGTGATTGAATGTTCCTGACTAGCCCTGTTCCCCCTGTTTTATTAGTCTCTGAGTTGGTCGTGTATTTCCAGCAGTTGCAAATATGTTCTTCTGGTTCCTTCTTGTTGCTCTCAAAAATTGATCAGTGAGCACGTTACCCGCTGCGATCTGCATTCAGCTCCCTGCACATTGATCTGGGATGTGCCGGAGAGGACCTCGTGCTGTGGGGGCTGCCTGGTCCCACTGCAGGAGGACTGTAAGAAGTCCTCAGTGATGCTTAGGCACTTGATGCGACAGATTTCAGCTTCCTTGGCTTCTGAAAAAGCCTCTGAGACCACACATTCCTGTTCACCCTGCATGTGCTGAGCAGGAAGAGATGGTGGAGGGATGCAAGCAGTTGGAGGAAAACAAAACAAATCCATGAACTCTTTTTTTGTTAGGAGCTGTCAAAAAAACCCACCTGGTGGAGAGCTGATTTCAGCTGCCGTGCTGTTACCTGATACCAGCTTGATATCATGGTGCCATCCTGGGTGGGGTCTTTGCAGACAACAACTTTCTGACAAGAATGTGAAAGCTGTAACAGCTGGCTCAAACAATGCAAGAAGAGGGAAATAAAAGAGGAGAACAAGAAAGTAATTGTCATAATTAGGCAGGAGGACAAAACTCAGGAGGCTGTGTTGAGGGATGAGGAGACAGCAAGAACACTGCTGGGCTACCTGTTGCAGGTGTTCAGCTGCAATGGGAAAGACTCAAAAAAACCCCATAGAGTTGTGTAATTAATACCCTCTGAATAATGCAAATATGTGCCCTCACAGGGAGTTGAATAACTGACTTTGTTACAGCGATGCTGCATAATTCCACAATGTGCTTTTTTTTTGCCAGCTGCCACCTTGATTTTCTTCCTCCTCCTCCACATTTCTGTTTCAGGAGTTGGCTTTCTTTTCATTGAATCAGTGTCTCTTGTGTCTACCCTTATTTCCCTGCTGCTAGAGAGAGATCCTTAATAACTTGGCCTAGCCAAGGCAGGAGGAAGTGAAAGAAGGGGGCTTCCATCATAAGTGGTAGAGAAAAAAAGGAAAAAGTCCCTGCAGAGGAGAGAGGGAGGGAGGGGGAAAAACATCACTGGGCTAGGCCAGGTTGCAGGTAGGCTGAGTTACAGATGGTGTTGGCAGCTGTACTCCCACAAAATGCTGGAACAGCTTCTCCAGAGGAGCTGGCACCTGCTTCCTTCAACCTCCAGAGCACATGGTACAGCCCTGCAGGATACAGAAGGGAGGAAAAATCTGTACTGGGGACTCAAACAAATGTCCTGTGCCTTGTTTTCATTTCCCTCCCTCCATGCTGTGAGTCACTGAGGCTTCACCTTTCAATTCTGGGTGCATTCAATGACTGACAACTCAAAGGGTGGGACCCAGAAGAGAAGCAGGAGGTGAAGGCAGCGGGCGTAAGCACCCTTCCAGTGGCAGATGGCACACCTAAGGAACGGAAGGGCAGGCATGTGTGGTGGCTGTAGGCACGCCTACGCACCCAGGAGGTACAGCCGAGTCACCCTGTGCTGACAGCACCCCTGGCACCTCCTGCTTTCAGGGACAAGCAAATGTAGGCAGCTGGGAAGCTGTCTTTAAGGTCTGCTGGGTTAAGTTTGAAGTCAAGAATGAAGTCAAAGAAAGATGGACAGGCTCATTTACAGCTTTAATGGCCTTCTTACGACAAGGGAATGGTTTATAATGTAACCTGGGCACAAAGTGGTCACTAGCATGGAGCAGCCATTCCTTAGAGAGCCTCATAACTTCTTATTTGTGTATATGTTAGAAAAATATCTCATCTGGATGTGAGCATTTCCAGTGAGGATCAAGAGTAGCTTCCTGTCCCAGGTGTCTTTAACAGCTTGAAGTATGGGATGTCAAAAAGGACTAAATTTAATCTGTAGTTAAAGGATTATTTCTTGGCTCCTCAACAATTACATATTCAGTGGAAACCTGATGATCTTAAGTATGTCACAATATCATATTAATAACCTCATTACATATTAACCATGTCACAACTTGGATCTTCAGCCAAACTCTGCTGGCAACAGATGCATTTGTATCTCAGCTTCGCTGCTGTTGGCCAAATGCCTTTGAGGCAAAACAGGAGGATTGGACAGGTTCCTCATGAAGATCATTAAGGAGTTAAAAGCCCTGGGGGAGGGCAAACCCAAAAACTGGCTGGTTTGGGGCTTCTGGAAGGTTTTTCCAACAGCAGCAGTGACTTTGCTCTTCTGGCTCACCCACTTCTCATCCTCCCATTGGGAGCAGCAGAACTACTTCCCAAGGTGCAGCACATCTCAAGAGCTGTCCTGCACCTCTCCTCAAAATGAGACTCTCCAAATACTAAATTTTCAGGGGAGCCAGGGTGCCTTGCCCAGAAGCGCACCCTTTCCTTGTCTGCATCTGCTTCCATCACTCACTGTTGGCAGAGGATCTTTGATATCTCATTAAGGAAGATAATTAAAGCAGCTCAGGAGACCTTCAACGAAGCTCTGGCAAGTGGCTGGGGCTGGGCATGAAGCCCCTGGCACAAACAAGGCATGGGCGGGGGGCAAGGAGACATTTTTAGCTAAATGAACCTAGCATTTCTCGAGGGCTGTGGTTCCCCTTGGCTGGATATTTTTGCCCCTTGTTTTGTTAATCTGGAATGTATTTAGGTCCCAAGGCAAACCTAGGAAAACAAATAGAGCTTGGGAAAAGAGCAGAAGGGTGGGAGGAAGCTCACTATGTTGCTGCTGTAAAGCAGTCTAGCGCTGCAACCAAATGCTTACTCTGTGTGTGCATCTGTACACTTGCAATGGATGTAAGACATTCTGGGTAAATACCTTATTTATGGGCAAAAGACTGCCCTTTAGTGTAAACTTGAGGCTGCTGCTTAATCAGCAGAGACAGCTATTAAAAAGTGTGTTGAAGAAGTCAGCTGGGGGACAGCGGAAGGAATAAACCACTGTAAAGATATGAAGTCAAAAGTAAATAAATTACTCCAAGCTCCTCCAGATTTTGGTGATGCAGGAACAGTGGCAGCAGACACACATACCATTTTGAACCCAAATCTTTGTCACTGGGTTTGGATTTGGGTTGTTAAGATGGGATGGGTTTGGAGCTGTTGCTGATAACTAGCATCATGGAGGAAACTGTTAAGAGTTTGTATCCCACATCTCATGTGACTGTTAGAGAGAAGGTAAAGAGTATTTACTCTGCTGAAACAGGAGGTATAAGGAGAATCCAGAAGCAACATGTTTTAGACTGATAAAATAGGTGCCTTCAAGGGTTTTCATTTATATACATATATCTACACATATGTGTGTGTATGTGTATAAAAAGAAGTGTGTGTGTGTGTATATATATGTCTTTTTAAAAATAGTAACAGTTAAGAACAGTGTAGGATTTTGTCAGTCTTGAAGTATTTGGACTAGATGATCTCTGGAGTTCCCTTCCAACCCTACCATTTTATGATTTCTCAGCAATGTGAAGACTGTATTACATGACTGGGATGTGGAAGGCATGTTCCCTATGAGTGTTTTATTTCCTAATCTCTTAGAGTGGGACTATGTTTTGTTCTTCCTTAGGCTTTTAACACAGAAAACTCTGAGGCAAAATACTGAATTTGGAGAATGCTGATGTGATCCTGGTTGTTTTTACTGGGTTGGGAAAACCTGAATGGGAACAACTCTACCAGCGTTTGTGGCTGTGCAAGTGGATGCTTCTCCCTCTTTCTTTTTGGAGCTGGGATTTGATTTCTTTCTGACAGCAGCAGTATCTCACAGGAGTGGATTACAGGGCTGTGGCAATGCTGTAATGTGTCTTGACTCCAACCTTTGGCAGCCTCAAGGGATGCACCCTGAGGCAGCTTTTGTCTGGAGGCTCTAACAGACCACAAATTTCTGGGATAGAGCAGCTCAAGAGGAGTGCTGCAAACTGCTGTGGTACTGAGTGGTCCACATGATTAGGTTAGCAAAGCATGTGGTTTAAACTTGACTATGTGCCAGGTACCCACCAAAGCTATTCTATCACTCACCTTCCTCAGCTGGACAGGGGAGAGAAAATATAACAAATTGCAGAACAGGGAGATCACTCAGCAATTAGTGTCACAGACAAAACAGACTCAACATGGGGAGAAACAGTTTGAGTTTATTAATAATAGAAACTGAGTAGGGAAATGAGAAATAAAAACTGAATCTTAAAACACCTCTCCCCACTCCTCTCTTCTTCCCAGGACTCCCCCCACAGCAACACAGAGGCATGAGGATTGGGGGCTACAGTGAGTTCATCACAGGTGGATTTTGCCGCTGCTTCTTCTCAAGGGAGGTCTCCTCACACTTCCCACTGCTACACTGTGGGGTCCACAGGAGATAGCCCTCCACAAACTTCTTCAACGTGGGTCCTTCTCATGAGCCACAGTTCTTTATGAACTGCTGTAGTGTTGGTCCCCGACTGGTTCACAAGTCCTGACAGCAAACCTGGTCTGGCATGAGCTCCTCTCTCCACAGGTTCCCAAGTCCTGCCAGGAACTTGCTCCAGCATGGGCTTCCCATAAGGTCACAGCCCCCTTCAGGCATCCACCCGCTCCGGCGTGGGGTCCTCCACAGGCTGTGGGTGGATCTCTGCTCCCCCATGGCCTCCATAGACTGCAGAGGCACAGCTGCCTCACCATGGGCTCCACGACAGGCTTCAGGGCAACCTCTGCTCTGGTGCCTCTGTCTCCTTCTTCACTGACCTGAGTGTCTGCAGAGATACCGTTTTCACTTTCTCAGCAGCCCACAGCAGCCACCAGGGATGCAGCGTGTTTGCCATGGGGCTGGACGGCAGGGTGGGTGCTTCTCTGGAGACGATCGATCTTCTTGTGATGCTTGTGATACTGGCTGTTTCAGAGCAGTCAAGCAAAGGGCAGAGGAAAAGGGAACAAGGGCCCTGTCTCTTGCAGAGTGGATAAACTGGTGGCACACAGGAGGACCCCTCACAGCACATCCTAGAGCACAGTTCTGGGAATTTTACATGGAAACAAGTCAACTTGAAGCCCTGCAGGGTTTTTTCTGAGTGGTTTAGAGTATGCATGGGGCAATTGAAGGAAGGGAGGGAGGGAGGGACGGAGGCAGGAGGGTGCTGTGGTGCATCCTCCCAACCCAGCCCCTCCATGAAGAAGGAGAAGGGGACAGAGGAGGTGGCATCAGAAGAAGCAGTCCCACCTGCCTGCAGGCATCAAGCAGGATGCTGGCTAAGTTCCTTAGGTTGGTGTCCCTCTGGTTTTAATGGGAGTCAGGTGCATAAAATCCCTTGGAAATGGGTTGCTGCTGTTAAGAGAATGACAGCCTTCCCCAGGGCAGCTTTTCCTGGCCACTCCAGTCTAGAGAGACTCTGTCAGGGGGCTGGCACAGTGCTATGGCTCCCAAAGCAGTCCTTTTCTGAGGATGACCTTGGTTAACTCTGCCACTGCTGGGGAGCTGTACCCTCTGACCAAGCCTAAGCCCAGCTTTTTGGCTTCCAGCATGCACCCTGTGGAGAGAAAGAAGCCCCCCCCCCCACTTCAAGCACATGTCCCTGCCAGCGGGGAAAACCCAGTGTATTCCTCTGTGTTTGTCAACCTTTTAGTTTATTTTCTCTTATAATTCCTCCAGGAAGGAGATAACTAATTGAGAGGCGAGAGAAGCTGGGACAGAGGAAGAAGAGGATGAGAGAGGCTTCAGGTCCCTCACTGGCACAGGCTGGCTGTGAGCCGTGATGACTATCCAGCCGTGTTGCTTTGCTGGGTGTGCTGCCCTCACCATCCGGCTGTTACCCTGGTGTGAGGCTGGAGCAGCGGTTCGGGTTATTAACAGGGAGAGAAGAATGGAGCGAGTCCAGCAGCATCTGCAAGGCCACCTCCCTAACACAAAGCCACCTGGGAAACCTCAGCCAGGCCCGTCTGGGCAGAAGCCTCCTGCCACGGTGAGGCCCGCGGCGGTGGCGAGCCAAACACACCCAGCGCGGTGCATGCCGGCGCACGCTGCATAGGCTACAGGGCCGTGCTTGCCACCCAGGGCAAAAGGCTGCCACAGAGCTGCCTGCCTCTGGAAGCCCTGTGAGGAGGAAGGAGGGAGGGTGCACTGCAGAAAGCGTGTCTGGGGCTGTGCCCTGGCCCAGGGAGGGTGGTGTGGGGAGCAGTTCTGCAGGTCTCTCTTCCCTCAAAGTTGGCAGAGCCAAGGATAGGAAGTACAAATATCTAAATGGTGGATGTCCAGAGGTTGGGGCATCCCTTTTTTTCTGTGGTAGCTAGCAACAGGACAAGGGGTAATGGGATGAAGCTGGAACACAAAAAGTTCCATTTAAATGTACGAAAAAACTATTTTACTGTGAGGATGAGGGAGCCCTGGCACAGGCTGCCCAGGGAGGGCATGGAGTCTCCTTCCTTGGAGGTCTTCAAAACCCACTTGGACACATTCCTGTGTGACCTGGTCTAGGTGGACCTGCATCTGCAAGGGGGTTGGACTAGAGGATCTCTAGAGGTCCCTTCCAACCATTCTATGATTCTAAGTAAGCCCCACAGTTTCAAACTCTGCAAAGCTTTTTGATTTGGAAAGAAAGATGTTGAGGTGCTGGAGCGTGTCCAGAGACAGGCAATGAAGCTGGTGAAGGGTCTGGAGAACAAGTCTGATGAGGAGCAGCTGAGGGAGCTGGGAATGTTTAATCTGGAGAAGAAGACGCTGAGAGGAGACATGATCACTCTCTACAACTACCTGAAAGGAGATCATAGCCAAGTGGGAGTTGGTCTCTTCTCCCAAGTAACGAGTCATAGGACAAGAGGAAATGGCCTCAAGTTGCACCAGAGGAGATTTAGATTGGAGATTAGGAAGATATTTTTTTTACCAAGAAGGTTATTAAAGCATTGGAACAGGCTGCCCAGGGAGGTGGTGGGGTCACAGTCCTTGGAGATATTTAAAAGCTGCATCAATTAAGTGCTGAGGGACTTGGTTTAGTGGTGAGCTTAGCAATGTTAGGTTAGTGATTGGACTCGATTATTTCAAAGGTCTTTTCTAACCAAAATGATTCTATGATTCTATGAAATGTAACAGATGTAGGGCCTTTTCAGTGGAGAAAACACTGCTCCAGAGAAAGGGAAGGCAATGCATGCTGCAGATTGTAGCTGTGGCAAGTGAGCTTGCCTGCCTCTATGCTGATTGGCCTGTTTTGCTGCACTAAAGCAACCTTCTTTCATGGGCATCAGTGACTGAGAAATGTGTCAGGGTCCCAAAGCTTGAGGGAAGAACAGAGATGGTCTTGAGAGCAGTTTGATTTGGAGAGTAATGGAGCAATAACCCTTGAGAAACTGCCATCCAAATCTGTATTTAGGTCGAGAGCCCTAGCTGCTCCTCAGTGGCCCTTCTGCTCTGCTCCCTCAGGCCATGGTTACCACTATAGCAGCAGCCATGCAGTGCAGCTTCTTTCTCCTTCCTCTCCTCATCCACTGCATCCCATGGGGGAGCTCAGTTGGGGTATAGACTTGCATATCCTTGTGTGGAAAACCAAGGAGCTTCAACATAGGGAGAAAGCCTGTTAGCTCCCAACCATCCTGAGGGTGCTACACAAATTGTAGCCTGGCTGCACCAGGCAGAGGAGTGTTGCCATGCACAGGAATGAGGATTAAGGGGAAGATACTGGAGAACAAAGACTTTTCTGCTTTGAGACACTGGTGATGAGGGTAAGCCAATCGCCAGGCAACTGGCATCATCTTCAAGCTGGGATGGACTAGTCTGCTCATCAGATTGAAATTATTTATTTTTCTGTTAAAGAAAGATGATGGAGATTTTTGTGAGCCCCTGAGACTGGCAGAGGGACTTCAGGTCAGGCTGAAGTCAGCCTTTTACATTCACCACATATAAACTTCTTGGCTTTGATTTTGCAGACACCGACACCCCATTGCACATAGCTACTGTGATAAATGTCTCCAGTGTCAGTTATAAATATGGCCTGATTAACCTCCTCTGAAACCTCTAGCTAAGCACCTTTGCAAAGTACAAGACAATGCTCTGTCAAAGCCAGCCTCGCTGGGGATTTTAAAACGCGTGGCAGACGTCAGCAATGGCAGCACAGGACTCAGCATGTTTTGCCTGTCAGTGGACTAAGAAAAGCAATCCTATTTAAATAGATAAAAAGGACAAGTATTGGACCCAGTCCCTGTTGAGGCAGGGTCAGGGCATGAACTCATGTGAAAACTGGCTCTGCCAGGATTTATTTCCTTGGATCCAAACAAGTGATGGAGACTGGTATGGGGAGACTAGTCAGATAAATTTGTCTCCTGTGCATGTTGTGAGTCTGCAGCCCGTGGGCCCTTATTCCTGCCGCGGTCAAGGGTTACTCTGTCTGTGGGGCAGAGCCTGCCTGAGGGAGCAGTGCCTACACACAGGCTATTGCCTGCTCTAACAGGGAAGAATGCAGGGTATCTTTCCCCTTGTCATCGCCACATTTCCCCTTGTCATCTGCATGTTTCTACTTGAGCCTCTTAGACTCAGGTGTTTCTGTGCACATTGTCAGTCACTCTTTATTTGAAATAGTCTTTGCTCTGCATAACCACAGAGAAAAGCCTGAAAGCCTCTCCCATGGCGTTTCACAAACACAAGGTAAATAAGGCGGTGGCAGCAGTGATTTCTTTAAACACCGTTTTTGCTCAAGTGCCTGCCGCCATGGCTCCCTAGAAGCTCAGGGCTTCCCAAGTGCCGCAGTGAGGACTTCCAGTTGCAGGCAGGTGTTGTGCAGCCTCGGCCTCCCCGCTGGTGCAGCCTCAGCCTCCCTGCCGGCACAGCCACAACGCACTGCTCGCAGCCTCACGGCTGGAACGCTCAGCCGCAAAGCCACCGCTGCTGCCCAACTTGTTGGGATCTGCCTTCTGACGCCTCCCCTCTTGGAAGAGCTTCCTGTGCTCTTACGCTGCTGTCTTTGATCAGCACTCGCTTTGGGTTGTCAATCACTCCCTGGCTCGGGCTGGTGATGAGAGCGCAGCGTTTGGCATTTTGCCACTGCACCCCGGGTTAAAGTGCATCTCAAAAGCAGGGAGAGGGGAGGAAGCAAACCCTCTGCAATACTGAACTGGCACTGCAACAGCAGACAGAGGCTACATGCAGAGACCTGGGTGCAATGCTGGCAGTTTTGGCCAAAAGAACAGGACAGGGGAAGAGAGGCTGACATCTCAAACCCCTGGCCCCAGGAAGCCCAGCACTTTTTATTTCTTGCTTGTGTGGGTCTCCTTCAAAGAAACAGATTAAAATCAACACCGGAAAGGTCTCCCTGTCTATGATGGGGAAGGAAAGGGGAAAGGCTGGACATCTCCTCCCCAAGGTGTGGGTACGATGGGATCTGATCAGCAGCTGGGCCCATGGGCAGCCAGAGAGGTATTGCAGGTTTGCACTCCAGCAGCACCCAAATGCTTTGCCTGGGTTTTGGGGGGGACATCTGTGAGTTGTTCTGCACCTTATGGCACCCAACTGGAGTTAAAGGAGTGTGGAGGAAAGCAGATATTTACCCCCACCCCAGCCCAGACCTAAAGCAGCTCCCATGTGCTTTGTTTTTCACGCAACCCTGTTGTGCAGAGCCAAGGTGGTGCAAGAGAGGAGGCAGGAATGAAAGGGCTGAGGTTTGCCTCCAGGCCTCTTTGCAATCACCCAGCAATTCTCTCGCCTCGCCGCCACCTCTGAGCATGTTTGAACCACAGGCTTGTTGAGTCCTCCCAAGGCCTGTAGGAACACGGTGCTGCAGCGCCTCGTGCTTGGGAGCAGGTAAATAAAGCTGCCAAGTGCTGGGAACAAACTGTTGCTAAGACAGGTAATGAAGCAGAGGCTGCTCGCTCCTCCAGAGGCTGGTAGGGAAGAGTGAGGAACGGGGATGGTGTGAGGCACCTTCTCTGCTGCTGGGGCTCCTGCACACAGAGCCGGCACCAGTGGGTGCTGGCAGAAACCCCATACAACACGACCGCAGGCGTGCGGGCAGAGGCCAGGTTGAAAAATCACGTCTAGAGATGAAAAGGCAAAGCTTATGGTCACTAACACCATTTCATTGTCTCTGTTTTCCAACCTTATTACTCCACAGGCTGAAATAGCCACCTGGGGCCATGGTCAGAAGCCCTGAGGAAGCAGATGAGCATGGTGCATTACAGAAACCGTGCAAGCAACCTCCACCTGCTTTCTGGAAGTGAACAATAGCAGCTTAAATTCATCTTGCAGCCCTTTCTGCTGCCAGACAGCAGTTAGGCAGCACTGGGGACTTGGAGCAAGGCAAAGTCAGTTCCGTGGAGCCTCCCCCTGTGCCTTCACTCTGCTTCTCAAAGCCACTTCCTGAGAGCGTGGGGCTCTGTGCATATTTTGGGGGTTTGCGTGAGGGCTGGAGCCAGTGGGTGAGCGGGCAGAGCCCACGGCTCAGGAGCTGGTTCACAGCGTTGCCTTGGCTTGCTTCAGGGCATGAGCCCAAGTGGAGGGAGGGGAGGGGAGCTGGCACAAAGCTGTGTGGGGAATAGTTTTCCTTTCAGACTTGGGGGCAGCTCAGTTCAACCTGCTGACAACTAGTGAAAAGAAGTCAAAGGAGTGTGTGTTTGTGCTATGGGCTGAAGGTTTCTCTTTAAATAGAGGCTCTTTTTCTAGGTAAGTAAGTAGCAGCAAAGCCTGATATTACCAATAGGTCATTCTGTGTGTTTTGGGTTGTTTTTGGTTTTTTTAAGGCATGGTTAAGGTCAGAGAGAGTCAAAGAAAGAAATCCCAGTAAGCTTTAGGTCAGCAGCCCAGCTCCTCTGACTTCAGCCAAGTCAGAGCACACGTATGACCAGAAAGTCACCCACAGGAGACCTTTACAAAACAGCAACTCGTCATTGCTGCCCTTATTGCTAACTTAACACCCTTCATTCACCCCTCCTGCCACCAAGGGAGGCTGCTTTGCAGGGACAAGTGACCACTCCAATACTAGCAGCCTGTCATGACAATCCCTTCCTTCTGGTTTGGGTTGCTTTAGTTGTTTTGTTTTTTTTTTTCCCAGTGCCAGCTGCATTGCCTTCTACGTAACACATAGCTGGTGCCTGTTATTGTGAAAGACGGCACGGAAAATAAAGACTCATGAATGTGGCCTCATGTTTAATTAGAAGCTAATGTGCTATTATTATTAGGCACCAAAGGAATGTACTGGCGAAGCAGTGCTCGAGCTGTTTTAAAAGCATTTTATAAGTGTACTTTCCCCTTGCCTAGCTGTCATGCACCACCTTTATGAGGAGGCACAGGACTGCTGCTGCTATTTGGTCTTACAGTTCTTTTGGAGTTAAGGCCAATACCTCTGGAATTAAAGTTGTGGAGTAGAAGGGTATGGTGTGTGCTAGGCAAGGCAAAGTGTTTAATCACAGTGGCACAGAGCCTGAGAGAGAGTAAATGGTCTGTGGTTGGATTTGCTATGAGAAGAGACTGATTAAGTACACCTTAATGAAACACGACAGCCTTACTGGGCTCAAAATAAGTTGGAGGAAGCAGTAAGAAAATTACAGTTTTGGTTTGTTTAATGAGAAGTTCCACTGTCAGCGCCTTTAGGAAGCCTGTTGTGACTGCCATGCTCTGTTAAGAGGGATATTGCTTTGTGACCTCCATCTATTGGCATCCATGCTGCTTCACTCTTCTGTTCTTTAACAGTGTCCTTGGGCAGTCAGTGAACACTGCCTTGATATTCAAAAACCTCAACTTAGGGGAGCGGCACAGAGGTACCCACTTGGAGCCAGGAGCAGTAGCCAACAGCAGCAGGCTCCCTGACTCCTCTGCAAGCACCCATCCTGCTTCATCTCCAATGCCAGAAGCCTGCTTTTTGTGGTGTTTTCTTTTTTTTTTTTTTAAGAAATTATTGATTTGATGAGGCTAGATTCCCAAAGGACCACTTTTGAGTCCTCAAATCAGGCAGATATCAAGGTAGCACTGCACTGGCATTCATACCACTGCCATCGGGTATGTGCTAAAAAAAAAAAGGTCTGGAGTGCAAGCAGCTTTCCTGTCAAGAGAAGTGGGAGTGAAGCACAACACTGGCACTTGCTCTGTGGCACACGTGGTGGGGACATAGCACTATGAAGAGGTGAGGTACCTGTCTGGAGAGAAAAGGAGTAGCCTACTATGCACCAGGGAAGATGCATTGATTTGGCAATCTAAACTCCCCAAACAGCTACAGCATAAGGGGAAAGTATCCCAGTTATACGTAGAGTCATAGAATCACAGAATGGTAGGGGTTGGAAGGGACCTCTAGAGATCCTCTAGTACAAACCCCCTGAAGAAGCAGGTTCACCTAGATCAGGTCACACAGGAACGTGTCCAGGTGGGTTTTGAAGACCTTCAGAGAAAGAGACTCCACACCTTCCCTGGGCAGCCTGTGCCAGGGCTCCCTCACCTGAACAGTAAAATAGTTTTTCCTTATGTTTAAATGGAACTTTTTGTGTTTCAGCTTCATCCCATTACCCCTTGTCCTGTTGGTAGACACCATAGAAAAAAGGGATGTCCCAACCTCCTGACATCCACTATTTAGATACCTGTAAATATTAATGAGATCCCCCTTCAGTCTGTTCTTCTCTAGACTAAACAGCCCCAGTTCCCGCAGACTTTCATTGTATGAAAGATGCTCCAGTCCCCTGATCATCTTGGTGGCCCTGCACTGGACTCTCTCCAGCAGTTCCCAGTCCCTTTTGAGCTGTGGAGCCCAGAACTGGACACAGGACTCCAGATGAGGCCTCACCAGGGCAGAGTAGAGGGGGAGCACATCACTGCATTATGTACATAAAGGCCAGGCTAGGTGGAGTTTTATTCTAAACATTAATTCTGTGAATAATACCTCCAATTGATTCAAGCTGCTCACCTTCCCTATAGAAGTTAAGGGGAATATAAAACTGAGGACAGCCTTACAAGGGAACACTTTGGGCTTCAACATCATTAAACACCCTACGGTTCTGAGCTGCTGCTGATCACTGGGCTTTCAGTTGCTTCAACAACAGCAAAAAAATACAGACAGATGTGGAACACACTCTTTTATTAATAACGGATCACATTTGAACTTTGAAAACAGAGTGAAATTAAAAGGTGTATTAAAACATACCCACTCTAAGCAATCTATTTTCTTCTGTAGAAAAAACAAAAAAGCATACAACAGGTAGAAATGCTCTATACACAGTATATCAGCCTAAGTCATCAGCCCCTCCAAACATCGCTTTGCAAACTGGTGGAACGGTGTTAGAAAAAACGTGCCGCACAGTCACCGTCCCACGCGAATTTTAGGCTTTTGACTTTTGTCATTTTAAGACAAACCACTGAGCATCTAAGTTCAGCTTACTGATCTCAGCACACGCACAAGGTGGTGCTGGATATGGAGATACCAGTGCTTCTGCTTCTGTAGTTTGAGGATTCTGTCTTGTTAAATAAGCCCACCTCATCAGTTTTGAGTACATGGGGATCTGTAATGGCTGTCTCCATTAAACAGATTCTCTTCTGACACCGAAACGTGATTAACTACATATTAAATAGCCTTTTCCTCATCTCTTGCATTCATTTCTAGCAGGTTTGTGTTGCTTTACTTTCACGCCGGAGGCTTTCAGTCCGAAATGTAGATGGCTGCAATAAAACAGGAATCGATGCCACCTTATTTTGGTTTTTTTCTTTTCTTTTTGTTTTTTTTTTTTTTTTTCTGGAGGAAAACAAAAAAGCAGAACAGTAGTTCTTAAATTACTTTAGCACATTAAAAAAAAAAAAAGGGGGGGGAAAGCCACAAGTGGCATCCTTCTCTCACAACGTCCTTGTGAGGGGAATGTCAGTGTACAGAAGGGGCAGGCACGCGCTGAGTGGCTATTAAGAGACCACAGCAGGGCGGACTCCGGCCCTCAGCCTCACGCACGGCCTCAGTCCACGTGCACTCTCACCCGCACGCTCAAACACAACTAGCTTCTGCTGGTTGCACCTCAGTCCCTCAGCTGACAACGGCTGAGGAACGGGGTCACTGCACCGCTGGAGAAGGCCCTTGTGAGTCAAGCTCCAGCAGCCTTCTTCGCACCAAGGCGAAAGGTAGTGAGGTCTGTACCTTTGGCTTAAGTCTCGCTTAGCAACGCGGTAACGGAGCTGCCGCTGCTGTGCCGGGCGAGCCGTAGCAGAGTCTGATATGGGGGTCTCTGCACGTCAGCGCACGCCCCGTGCTTCAGAAGAACCTCGACCGTTTTTGCGTGCCCCCCTCGCGCAGCCAGGTGAAGAGCCGTCAACCCTTCGCTGTCAGAAACGTTGATGTTCTCCGCGCTGACCAGTTCTTCCGCTACTTCGGCGTGCCCGTTCTCCGCAGCGAGGTGCAACGCTGTCCTGTTCAGAGGGCCCCTGGCCAGAATGCTGGCCCTCTCGTCCACCAGCAGCTTGGCTGTGGCCAAGTGGCCGCCGCGAGACGCCAGGTGCAGGGCGGTGTAGCCTTCTGCCGTCGCCGCCTCGATGTCCGCGCCGTGCTTGAGGAGCAGCCGGGAGGTGCTGGTGTGGCCCGTCTCAGCAGCCACGTGGAGAGCCGTCTGCCAGAGGGCGTTGCGCCTGTCCACGTCCGACTCGAGGTCGATGAGGAGGCGAGCGACGCGGTAGTGCCCCCGCTGAGCGGCCAGGTGCAGCGAGGTCCTGCCGTCCACCGTCTGCACGTTGACGTCGGCACCCCGCTGCTTGGCCAGCAGCTTCACGATGGGGAGGTGGCCCTGCCAGGCGGCGTAGTGCAGCGGCACCCAGTCGTCCTTCCCTCTGATGTTCACGTCGACGCCCCTCCGCAGCAGGATCCGCACGATGTTCTCCTGGCCGTACTGACAGGCTATGTGGATGGGGGCCCTGCCTTCAAAATCCACCTCGTTCAAGGACGCGTTCTTATCCAGCAGCATTTTGGTGCTGAAATCGTCCCCGTTTTGGGCCGCAAAGTGGAGAGCAGTCCACTGATCCTCGTCTTTGGCGTTCACGTTGATTTTCCTGGCCATAATCAGCTCCACGATGCTTTTCACTTTCTTCTCGATGGCTATGTGAAGAGGGGTGGATCCTTTCTTGTTGGTGAGGTTTGGGTTGGCATTGTACAGGAGGAGCCACTTGACGCACTCTTCTTGACCAGCTTCAACGGCCAAGTGCAAAAGGCTGGAGTTCCCATCTAAAACAATATCAACATCTTGAGGCTGGAGGATCTTCATCAGCTTGCTGGTATCCCCAGATAAAATGGCCTCTGTTAGCTTCCTCTTCTGTATGTCTGTGGTACCAATATCTGCAAGGATACAAGGAAGAATTACAATGAGGGCAGTGAAACACCAGCACAGGTTGCCCAGAGAGGTGGTCAGTGTCCCATCCCTGGAAACGTTCAAGGTCAGGTTGGACGGGGTTCTGAGCAACCCAGTTGAGTGGAAGGTGTCCCTGTTTGTTGCAGGGAGGTTTGGACTGAATGACCTTTCAAGGTCCCTTCTGACCCAAACTGTTCTGAGACTCTCTGAAAGAGTCACCACTGCAATTCTGATGCCTGTCAAACACCTACTTGCCTACAGCTGACATACCTGGGGGCTTCAGTAATAACTTGCCTGCAAATAAATGATGCTCTCCATAGTAGTTTCAGAACAATTTCAGGTCAGATTTGGAAGCCCACTTACTCTGTTTCTTGTGAAATGCAGAACAAAGGCTGCTGTGGTTCACCTCCCTGCACTAATCACCGTTTGCCTAACTGGAGAACAGGTTGATTGTAAAGGATGGGCCATGTGCGTAACAGGAGGGGGTCTTTATTACAGTGTTCACGCTGAGGAAAAGAGAAAAAAGAGTGCTCAGAGCTGTGGCTTAATGTACCTGAAGAACCCACACACTCAGTTGATCTGACTGGCATTGGCTTCAGTCCTGCTTTGTGTGGGATGCTGGGCTGGGGTGGGGGGGATCTCCCTGCCTTCCAACTCACTTCTACATGAGTGATGCTGTAATTGGCTTGATGGCAATTCGGGCCACTTCTTTTGAAAAGTAAATGAGTTTTATTACTTCTCATTAGATAATGTTTGGGAGCCACCTCATTATTTATTTATTTACTTGCTTACTTTAAATAGCTACCTCCAGTAAACACCTTTCTAATGCTGACAGCAAAAGAAAGCCAGGCTAACAGTGATTTCCAGAATGCTCCTCTTTGACTGCTCTCCAACCCATTGACTCCCATGCCCCAGTCCAAACAACTACAAAAACAACAAAGCAAAAAACACCTGACCGTTACCTGAACTCTCCCTTTCAAAGGAAAGGGAAAGGGAGCCTCTGGATGAGAAAGCTGAATCTACAGATGAAACTCCTGAAAGCCGCTTGTCACTGGAGGCAAGTTTGGACTCAGAAGAGCTACGGCTGAGGTCCTCAGGGCCTTCCATAGTCTGTGAAATCCCTGAATCCAGCTGGGACAACAGCTCAGAGAGGCTGTAATCCTTAACTGATGGTAGAGCAGGCTCCTGTTTTGGCTGGGATAACGCAGACATCCCCTTCGAGAGAAAGACACAAGCATTTTAGAAAGGTGAGCGTCAGGCCCCACAAAAAGAAACATGAGTTTGCCAGTTTGCAGGTAGCCCGTAAGCACTGTCTGCATTAAATGAAACCCACAGGTTTCACACACACATAGTTCCAGCCTTTATTTTCTGTCTTACTCTCCCTCAACAGTCTAAGATACGCTGCGCTGAGGTTTTTCCGGGCTGGTCCGTGCAACTGCTTAGTGCCATCCACTTTTGCACTCCAGTCCTTCACCAAGACACACTTCTATCAGGCAAGACAGTGCTCAGAAGCAGCAAAAAGAAGGTTGCTTGGGAAGTTACAGGTCACAAAGGAACCTGTTCCTCACGAAATCAAGCATGCTTGAACAAGTAGTGGAAACTGAAAATACCTCATGCTGCTGCTCTGGGGAATTCTTGGTGTCCAGGTCCTGAGTTACCATCTCTCTTGCTTCATCTTCGGGTTTTTCACAAAGGGCCTCTGTTTCTGAAGTGATTTCTTTGAGGAAAGAGAAGGTTTGGTGTTTTTTTTGTTTTGCTTTTTAAATAAGAGCCTTTCTTGAGATGCTCTGCTGCTTTTATTGTTAGAGCTTAACAGCACTGAGATACTGTGCGAGAAAGGCTCCAATTTTGACTCTTCCATCTAGCACTTCTTCAGTAGGAAGTGGTGCGTAGCTAAGCAAAGAGTGCATAAGGCTGACTGAGCAATTCCTTTTCACATTGTGAGAGCAGACTGATGTTACACAATGGCTACCCTGCAGGACTGTGAAATGGGAACCAGTCTAATGCTAGTAGACTTACACATGTTTTTAAAAAGATGGGATCCCTCTTCCCTTCAGTCCTCATATCAATTTTGGGCAGAAGGAGATGGAAGAGGCAAATCTCTGCCATTAATGCCAAAAGAAGGTACCTGGAGACAGCACTCACTACATCCTTCCACACATTTGAATTCGTAACAGGTGCTTTGGGCAAGTTCAAGCCTTTCACCAGAGCTGCCTTTTATTGGCACGAAAACGATGGTACAAATTGTTTTGTTACAAGAAAACAATCCAGTTTTTCAGCACACAAGAGTAAATTTCAAGAGCCAGGGACTTCAACGCTCTGGTGTGGCGGAAACCACACCAACTCCAGCTTGGCATGTGCCCTGACAAACACCATCAGAAACAAACACAATTTCTGGCTAAATGAATGCACTGGTTCAGTGTGGGTCTTGTTCCCGACATATTTACCACTGTCATGGTCAGACTTGTCCCCAGATAATTCCTTCCTCCACAAACGAACAAGTGGCCTCTATCTTTGTCTCTGCCATACAATGTGGTCGTTTTGTTCTGTCACAGAGCTTCACAGCCTTTACCCCGAGGATTAACAGAGTTTTGAGCAATAACGTGACTCACAAGAATAAATGGGCAGCCAAGTTACAAGGAAATCTTACCTTGAAATGTTGGCCGCTCACCAGGATCGTCTTGCCAACATTTTTGCATCAGTTTGATCAAGTTATTACATGAATGAGGTCTGGATTTGGAAACAGCAGGTAGCTCTGGGCGGTGGCCTTTAACTACTTTTACCATAATATGTAAAATGTTGTTTTCCTCTGCAAAGCAAAAGCACACACATTAAGATCTCACAGCAAAAGGAGTGATTTCTCTTTTGTCTAGAAGAGAGAACCAAAGGGGAAAAAAAACCCCTCAAACAGTCCTTTGCTCTCTCTCTTGTTGTTTCCCTATCTGCTCTAAGAAAACTGAACCACAGCTTTTATTTAGACCAGATGCCTGAACTTTTTGTGAAGGTGAAAGAAGAACGCAAATCAAGGCAGCACAGTAGCATGGCTCTTGACTCTGAAGCCAACCACTGAGCTAAAAGGGACGTCTCACTTGGAAAAAAAAATGAATAGCAGACTGGAACCTGCTCAGACACGTTTGCTATACATAAGCTAGTCACACACATGGAGGAAAAGTCATGAAGAATAAATAGCTGCCTGTTGATCGGTACATTTACTGTGGGGTGGAACAAGGCTTCTTCTCACAGACAGCTTATTTTTTTTTTTTTGTTGTTATTTTAAAGAACAAATCTGCACCCACAATCTACAAACAAACCACAGAACCTCTCTACAGAGAAGCTGTTTCTGAAAACAGCACAGCTGCCTGCCAGCTGGCTTTGCTCTGCGCCGTTCCTTGTTGGCCGCAAACGTGTCAGAAGTCTGCATGGGGCCACAAACTACTCTGGATCTGTACAGCAAACTCCAGCAGACACACAGAGGTGCAGACTCAGGCTCCACACAGCAAAATGGTTTCTGCTTTCACGACATGGGACACAGGAGGATTCAGGTTTGTGACCAGGATGTGAGGGCTCACAAGCAGCTGCTACACAAACCGTGGGAGTTTGTAGGACGTGGATGTAACCTGGGGCCAGCGGGGCAGAAGGCGTGCTTATCGGCGGGTGGAAGGGAAAACATTCCGACACAACCCACGAGGCATCAGACTCACCTGCAAAAGGCTTCTTCTGCGTAAGAACTCCCCAAATCACAATGGAAAAGCTAAAAATAAATGAAAGGGGAAAAAAAAAAATCTAGCAAAGCTGTTAAAAAAAAAAACAAAACAAAACAAAAACCCCAAACCCAAACAACACAAAACCCATAAAAGCCAAAAAAGTCTCAGGACTGTAATGATTTTTCCTAAGTTCTCTTTCCTTGTCCTTTACTTCTGCATCTAATGTGGCTGACGAACAAACACACAGGGTAAGATGCAGCCGAGAACCGTGATTTGAAGGTTTAGTCTTTGCAGGGAAGAATGTGAGGCCACAAACACGGGAACTTGGTGGAGGCTACTGAGTGCTCGGTAACATTTACCGACTACTCCACACCAACACTGACAAAATCAGAGATAAGCAAAGCATTACTGTGGGCTTTATGTAATACTTTTGCCCTACAAGATCACTTGAAAGAAACACATTCCATTTAGAATATGACATATCTTTCTCATCTACGGCTATGATTTCTTTTTCCTAATAATGTTACCATGAAAGAAGGACTAAAGACCTAGTGATGAAATCCACTGAAGATAACTAAGAATTTTGTCAGAGACTCCAAAAGTAGGTCAAGATGTACCTTTTGATGGGGAGAGTAAAGGTGGGCACCGTGCCTCCCGTGCCAGTCACTAGCAATTAAGTGCAACTTTGAATGATAATGCTCAAGACCTGGGATCAGATGCAGTTTGTTAAAAGGCCTCTACCCTAAAAAGTCTTTGCAAAAAGCAAAGCAAACGTGACTCTTTGCAGGATGAGACTCAGACTAGATGTAGAGGTTTCGTGCTCGATTATTTTTTATAACCAAAGGAGAGGGCTCATTTTCATATAATTATAGAATGGTAGGGTTGGAAGGGACCTTTAGAGATCATCTAGTCCAACCTCCCTGCAGAAGCAGGTTCACCTCAATTACGTCACACAGGAACGTGTCCAGGTAGGTCTTGAAGACCTCCAGAGAAGGAGACTCCACATCCTCCCTGGGCAGCCTGTGCCAGGGCTCCCTCAACCTCATAATGAAATAATTTTTTTGTTATATTTAAATTTCTTGTGTTCCAGCTTCATCTCATTACCCCTTGTCTCATCACAAGTTACAATAGAAAAAAGGGATGGCCCAAACTCCTGACATCCACTATTTCGATATTTGTAAATATGAATGAGATCCCCCCTCAGTCTCATCTTCTCCAGACTAAACAGCCCCAGTTCTCACAGCCTTTCTGTGCTTTTAGGTATTTTCAGTTAACTGACCTGTACACATCATGTTTGGTGTCAAAACACCTGTTTTTCTCTTTGATGCGCTCCGGAGGAAGGTAGGCAATTGTGCCACACAAGCCATCCATGCTGATGTCGTGGGAATGGGACAAGCCATTGCACTTTGCAAGTCCGAAGTCAGATATCTGAAAAAAAAAAAAACGGAGCAGGAGGAGGAAGAGATAAAGAAGTGCATGAGACCATTAGGTGTTAACAAAAAGCGTCCTGTAAAGAACAGGGGCTAGAACAGGATGACCCAACAAAATACAGCGAGCTGCCGTTCAGAAACACTAAGCTAAGAAAATATCTCTGGAAGCGTCATGCTACAGTAGGCTTTTCTTTATGGTTAAGCTCAAAAACCCAAAAGCAAGCAGTTTTTTGCATGCAGCAGCATGTTGTCCCATTACAGAGCAAACACAACAGTTCAGACAATTTATTGTAATTTAAATCTAGTCAAGTTTACCTAGTGAAAACGGCTTCAATGTAATTGTTACTCCTGCCACCCCTCTTCCCTATGTAACCTCACGGCTGACGCTAGGCCAAAGTGCTCTGTGCACCTGTTTTCACACCACGAGCTCTCCAGTGAGTGCAAGAGAATTGCTCTTTCTTTCTTGGCACTGACCAGGCCAACAGCAGAGGCACTAAGTGTTAAAGGAAAACCCAAAGGGACACACAGGTGCGCGCGCGCACACACACACACACACACACACAGAGGCATCGAAGATCTACACGGGGAATTCTTTTTGGCACCGAGAAGATACAGCAAGTTGGTGCAGTGACGCAGTGAACACAGCTGAAATGAACAAGTGACAGCAAGTTTGTAAAAAGGAAAACACACCTCCACTTTAATTTGAAGTGTCAAACAAATATGCATTCATTTGCTCTCAAAGGCTTACCAATCATCAAGAAAACAGATAGGCAAGGAATTTCCTTTGTCTTACTTATTTCCCACTGGTCAAAAAATGTCTGTCATGCTAAGTGGAAATCTGAAGAGAAGTTCAGGCTTTTTTGGACCACTCAGCCCACTGATTTTGGTCTACGTGTTAGATAAGACTCCCCCCTGCCCTAACTCGTACATTCTTTTTATCTAATATATACTCAGGTTTTTCAATGACTCATTCCCCTTTTGATCTTCACAGCTTCTCCTTTGAGAAAGTTCTCCCTCAAAACAACAAGCATAATTAAGAAAAGCTTTTTTGTTGTTGTTGTTGTTTAAATAGGCTCCAACTTTACCCTTTCAGAAGCTTCTCTCTAAAGATACCACAAAACTAGTCATGACATGCTCCCGTTACTGGAAAGGGAGAAAACTGCTGCCAGCTTCAGCCTTCTATAGAACAGGCAGGCTACATAGCCATCGGTCTTCAAATGCTAGGAATCTCCTTTGGCCATAAAACAAATAAAGCAAGCCACATAGCTTCAGGAAGAACTTCTCTCAGGGACAAAGAGCCCAAGAGAAGCACTCTCAAGAGCTGTAGAAGTTGTATACCCTGGCCAACATATTGTCCAGCTGTATCTTAAATCTGTAGGGAATGGGGGACTTGAAAGAAAACAAGGTGTAGGGGGAAGGGGAAGGGGGGAAAAATGCAAAGTCATCTGGAGGAATAGTTTCTCACACTTGTACACTTCCAGAGGGGCAACAGTGGCCTCCTCAGCAAGCCAAGTGTTGGCGTCCAGAAAAGCAGTAAGTGGTCAAGAAACCCAGGTTTGCAAGCCAGTTTACCCCAGGAAGAGCCGAATTGGGTGCCCCAGGAAGTGCTCTGCATGAGTTTAGGGCACTTAGTGCTCCACTGGAGAACAAAAGCACAACCCCAACATCACACGAGGCTGTGGTGTCAGGTTAATAAACGAACCGACTGCTGCAAGCCTGAACAGATCTGACTCGGCGAAGCGCTGCTCCCCTTTGATTAATGCGAAGCAGAGGCTTGTATACACCTCGAGAAATCCATATGGCATGCAGGCATAATTAAAGTAATACACCTTGCTCTTTGTCTAAACACTACCGGGTTTCCTACTGTGCAAGTTAAAAAATGAAGATGACATACGGACGGCACAGTGACACTCCCGTGTTAAGAGCCACCAGCTACGTTGCACGGATCTAAGGCTAAGGCAGGAGGCTAAGCATACTTGATAGGAAAGGTCTCAGCCTCAGCCTACAAACCAAGAAATGTACACAGTATATTCCCTTCCAGGCTAGAAAGAACTTTACCTTGTGAGTCTGCCCCTACCTACTGTGGAGGACTAGGTTTTATAGCGAGCAGTACGAAATTAGTCTCTAGAACAGAGCTTAAATCATACCAAATTCTGCAGAAAGCACTGGAAATTGAACATTTGTTCTCTTCCAGGCTGTGACAAAATAGTAAGATTCTGCAGACAGCTTTTGTGGCTTTCCT
This sequence comes from Urocolius indicus, assembly GCA_013401255.1. Lineage (NCBI taxonomy): Eukaryota > Metazoa > Chordata > Aves > Coliiformes > Coliidae > Urocolius > Urocolius indicus. The sequence continues at coordinate 137,190 of WBNH01005481.1, forward strand.
TGGTTCCTTTAGGGTAAATCTTCCCCGCTGCACGGTGTATTTAGTCACGCAGTTTCTTTAAACATCAGTGGGAATCGCGCAGTGGGCGGGAGACAGCCACTTAACTTACCTATTTTGTCTTTAAATTGCTTGCCAGCTACCTGGTTCTGCAGCACAGGGCACCCTTGCTGCTGAAGGTAGTGAAAGCAGAGCACTCCTCCCCGCTTTCTTCCTCCACATCGTCCCTAGCCCTTGCAGCCCACCTTGGGATCTGCTCTGTCCTGCCACCTAACAGAACCCCTAATCGCACGCCTTTGCACGGGTTACTTGGGGTGGATCCCCCCCAGCCCCTGCTTCAAAAGCACACCTAACCCCAGCAAAGCGGAGCGGGAGACACGGAGGCGACAGGCTGCTTCATGCAAAACACGCGGTGAAAAAGTAGGAAGAGGAGGAAAAAAAAAAACAACCTTGGCCAAAGCCCACGTAGACAGTGGGATTGTTCATGTTCAGACAGCTTGCTCCGTCTTTGCCCTTTAAAAGTCTGCATGAGAACAAACACGTGAGTAGCAACTGGGGAGAGGAGCTCTACGTGTTTTCCTGCCAGCTTCCCAGCAACACTTTACTGAGGGATTCCAAGATCTGAAGTTTGGTTTGGGTTGGGTTTTTTTTTTTTTTTGTCACTTGTGGACCTTCCCCATTCCTGTTCGTAAAAAACACTCACTTGCAACATTTTAGATGTCCTGAGTTTATCAAGTAAGGTTTTGGAACTGCTTTTTTCCTTGATTTGTTTGTTTGAAAACTGTTAGATATGCTCAGGTAACTGCAATGGTTACTTAAGTCAGCTGTTCCCAAACACTGCAAGGATGTAGCTTCCCAGGAACAAAACCAGTGCCCGCAAAGCGCTTTCACTGGTGGCTCCTGACAGGCCATCCTGAAGTGTGCACTTACCTTCTGACACTGCATGCCTTTCTGTCTCTTTTTTTTTTTTTTTTTTTTGGCAAATAAGGCTCAAGAACCTACGGCAATGGACTCAGGGAGAGAGGTCACCAAAAGGTTTTCTTCATCAAACAAGTAACGAAGCCAATGGATTAATTTTTAATCGCTGCTGGCATATCCAGTGTTTGTCTGTGTCCAAAGTCTCTGTGCACTTGGATATTGAGAATGCCACCACAGTTGTCTATAGGGTTTTTCAGGTGGTGGGGGTGGCGTTGGACTTGTTTGTTTGTTTGTTTTTCTGAGGGCAGGGCAGAAAGGCTGGTTGTTCCAACTTTGTTTTTAAAGAAATGACAAAGTTTTGAGAGACTTACACGGGCCACAGATTAGGAATAAAAACAATTCCAAGCATATTCATAACCAGCATCTGCACTTCAAACTTCAGTGTTTATGAGCACACTTCAGTCAGCTACTAAAAGAAGCCTTTCTGAAACAGACTGTATTTCCACCCTTTTTCATGTGAAACCTTAACTCTTCAAAGCCTGCTTCAGGTGTGACATTTGTCATGCTCTCCCCAGAAACAGCTGAAACCAAAGCCATGGTCAAACACTCATTTTAGTCCACCATAAATCTGTATTACTGTAACAGAGATGGTCTCATTCCCTCTCCTGTGCCACCAGAATTTGATCAGTTAGAGAACTGATGAAGGAGTGAAAACCAGCTTTGTTGGTTGGGATGAAAGTCGGGTAACAACAGGCCTACATGAAAAACTCTGTCAGGAGAGGTGGGAAACGGGGACAAGGGACACAGAAAAACAGCAAAGCTCTTCTCTGTTTCTACTAACAGGAGACCATTTGCAGCTGATAAAAAAATACACAAACAATCCAACAACAGTGGCTGTGTTAACTACACCAGCTAGTCTAATAAAAGAGACAACTGCTCTTTACTAGCCTGGCCTCTGGGTATTACTTGGACCTATAGTTAACAACCTACATTAAGCAGCTTTCTGATAAACAAATTTGCCATCTGACTAGGCTTCTGACTCCACACCCAGACATTCTGCAGCCCCTTCTTCAGCTGAAGCAAATAAAGGTGAAGACTGCAGAGGCAGCCTATCCGTGTTTAATAAGACCATTAAGCCCAGCACAACACCACACAGCAGCAAACATCTCACTCTTTATGCTGGTTTCAATTGGAGCACTAGGTGGAAAAATAAATAAATATAAAAGCAACTACAGTGAGCTTAAGGCAGTGCACAGCTGAGACCAGCTCATCCCACTTTGAGTTCTTTAAAAACAAAATCTGGGAGATGAAAAATAACTGTTGGGGTTTGTTTCTGTGTATGTGTGTGTACCCACACATATATACGTGCACACGTGTGTTTGTGTGCATATATATGTATATGACAACATGAGGAGCTGCAAAAAAAGACAGTCTGGAGAGGAAGAGAAAGAAGAACTTACAAATAATGCTTTTGCCCAAAAGTACTAAGTTGCAGGTTGGCTTCATTTGAAACACCTGAGCAAAAAGTAACACTCTTAACCATGTGACACTGAAGATAAGAAAGCTGGGAAGCAGCATGAGCACGTGGGCATGGTAGCTGCCAACAAGTTAGAGCACGAGATTACCCTGTCTCGTGGGACGTGGGAGGGCATGGGAGTGGGAGATGTATGCTCCTTCTGAGGGCTCTGGAGACAGATCACATCGGAGCAGAGCACGAGCAAACCAGCAGCTCACAAGGGCACCACGCTGGAATGTATCGGCATTGCTCCCCACAAGCAATTGCCAAATCACAGGGAGCTCAGGGGAGACACATCCAGAATGCGTGCAGAGGGCAAGGTAGCTGAAGAACAAGCTCCTAAGATGTGGTCCAGTTAAGCAAAAACTAAGTGCCAGACAGCCCTCAAGTACTGGAAGGCTGCATACATGGAAAGCTGGAGAAAGGGGCAGGGAGGATCTTATCGGTGACAATAAAAGTAACAGGATGACATTAAGGAAAAAGAAAAATGCAAGGTGATCCCTGCTAGCACAGCCTGCAGGGGTATGCAATAATCGCCCTAAGGAAACCACACTGCTTATGGCAACCAACCAAGACAGAGCAGGACACGGCTGGGAAGGGAGCTGAGGCTCCTGTCAGGGCTCAGCTTCACCGCTGCTCATCCTCCAAAAACCAGCAAAGCCCTGCCTTGCCTTTTAGGTATTATATACGTGCATTTAAAATCCCTTTGCCTTTGAAAATAAAGTTAATATCTATCTATCTCCTTGCTTGGGCTAATCCCATCCTCTTAATTACCCTCCCAAGAACAAAATTCAGCACACACTTATGTAACAATGCACAAGAGATGGCTTTATGATACGGAGGCACCCACTTGATGATAAGTTCTGTACGGCACTGCCGTGTTAGTCATCATCCTCACTTGGGGATTTTACAGTAAGCCTTGTGCTCGTAAAAGCAGCAGGGCGTGTTTCCATTTAACAAACAATATGGCACAGAAGCATCTCTAACGCGCTCCACTGGAAGACTGACTGTTTCCTGGCTCAAGGGCAAACAGTTTACAAAAGTCTTCCCCACCTCCAAACTCCTCTTTTGCAGTCTGCAACATCTCTTCACTCACCTTGGGATTCTATTAGGGACAGGTCACCTACTCAACGCTAACATTTAAAAAGTAAAAACACCTCAGTCATCAGCTCCACTAGCCTTCCAGCAAGAAAACGCACATTAAATCGAGCTGCAGGGTCTGAAATTTAATTACAAGCTTCACATCACACGAAAAGAAGGTTTGGGGCCACATTTTTGAAGTGAAGGCGCCTCACAGAATATGTACATCTCTTATTTTGCAGAGAGGTGCCTGTGTCTGCTTTGCTGCTTGGAGGAGTTTCCAAGACGCCCGCAGATGCGAAAGACTGACTAGCCGTCAAAAAAAGGTTTGGATTAATCCATTCTCTTCTGCAATTAATGAAAATGGTCCAAAGACCTTAATGCCTTTATAGAAACATGGAGAAAGCAGCAAGAGTTGAGAGATGCCAGCAGTGATCTCACCAGAAACACTGTTGGGATTATTTTCTTTTGGTACACTTCACACTTTACCCCCTCGTGTTACATCACCACCCAGATATAGGCTACACAGCAGACAGAACATCAGGCAGCATTTCACCTTCCTGAAACGGTGAGAAAAATATCTTGGCTCACGGATGAGTCAAGAATTAGGAATTTAAGAAGTTATGCAAGCTAGAACAAACTTTAGGTAAATAAATACTTAGCAGAGGCCTCTCAGCACCAGCGTGGGAAGACACACTTTCAACAGCTCAGATGCTGATGTTCTGCTCATAACATTACGGACCACCTGTACATGGCTCCTATCTCAGAAAGGAGAAGAAGTAAAGAAGTAAACCACTAAGAAGCCTAGTGAAAAAGGTGAGACTGTCACAGGAGCGATTGCAATAGAGGCACACACCCCTTGCAGCTCCAACCCTCGGATGACATCAGGAGAGATGCTTTCATTTAGTGAAAACTTCATTTTTACAATGGCACAGCAAGACCAAAGCCGTTTGGCCAGTTTGAGCGGAACGGGAAAACAAGAAGCAGATGGATGATGGCACTGATAAGAATCTGTGACTACTTGTACCGAGTTGTATCAGCCAGCCAGTGTGATTAATTCTGCAGTTCTAAAGAGTTTGGTGACTGTTTTTTTTTTTTCAGGGCTGGGGGGGGGGGAAATCAGGGAAGAAAAAAATACAACAGGAAAAAAAGTATTTTAGTCTCTTTCCTCTCCAAAAGGAAGGATCAGAAAGCAAGCACAACCTCCTTAGCTCAGCTGTAAAAACAGAACCTCCAACAGAGAAGGCCAACGAGTTTGCTAGCTTACTCGGAAAATGGAGAACAACAAGAATTTCATGCTGATACAGACACAAAAATTCCCTTAAGTGACCTCCGGCACATGTAAACAGTCAGGAGGACAGAGATACTTCACTGTATGTGCTCTGAGAAAATGAAAGAAGAAAATGAGTTGCCTCTGGGAAGGCTTCTCTGGACTTCAGATGTAAATCAGATTTGCATATTAGTGGAGCGTACAAAGCCAGAAGGACTTAGACAGAACAAGGTTACCACTGGGAGCTGTGGAAGTGGCACAGATGATTTAGAGGCTCACACTGCTTTTTCTCTCCCTTTTCTCATCTGCTTCATGACTCTACTGCAAGGAAATTTATAGCAGAACTCATTAGGTCTCAAAACCAGACTGCACTACACTATCACCATCTTAAAATTTCAGGAGAGTTCTCACAAGCTCCCCTCTATTTATCTACCAAAATGGTGCATAAATCAGGTAGACAAGTTTGGGAACTGGAGGGGCTGGGTTGGTGGGCACTTTTCTAATTCAAAAGGAATGCTGCTGATCTCTCTCGGGCCTTTTTGACTTTGGCGGGAGCCACGCAGGAATATCCAAAGGCAGGCCCTCGGCAGGGAAGCACCCAAGGCGTACCTTGACATGGTAGTGGGCATCCAGCAGGATGTTTGCAGGCTTGAGGTCCAGGTGGAGCAGCGGAGGGGACATGCAGTGCAGGAAGTTCATCCCCACGGCTGTCTCGTGGATGATGCGGAAGCGCAGTTCCCAGGGCAGAGGCTCAGAGGCCAGGAGCTTTTCCAGAGACCCCGTTTCCATATATTCCATGACCAAGCCAACCGGCTCTTTACAGATGCCGTAAACGGGAAGGATGTAGCGAAACTTTGCCATTTCCATCTTCCTGGCTTCTTCCAATAACTCCATGCGCTCCCTGGGTAGAAGAGAGCAGGTGGTGAGGGGATGGAGTAGCTGTTTCTTCCCCTCCCCACAAAACACGCACAAAACTTATCTTATGAAAGCAAGCACCATATCTCATACCGTCGCTTGGCTGAACACGCACCCCGGGCTTATTTCCACATTTACCAACTTTGTTTTATGCCCACCAGGCTATACTCCAGGCACATTTCCACTTTTATTAACTTTGTCTTACCCTTCTAATAGTAGGCAACTCACAGCTGCTGAACCACAGGCGAGTGGTGAACTTCAACCGTGCAAATATCCCTAGTGTAAAGCCCATCTCCCCGCTTTGATGTTTATGCTGTGCTGTTAAGAATGAGGACAATACATGTAGTGCCCAGATTTACCACCGCTGTAACTCCTTGGGCCAAAGTAATTAACTTTCTGTGAGTCATCAGACTGCCTTCATCAGGAGGGAGAGCGGACGGCATTGCTTCAGCTGCCCCGTCGGCGCAGCCCACCAGCACACAGACCCAGGCCTTGGCAGAGAAATCCCCAGGACCTACTATTTAAGAGAGCACTGTAGCTAGGGGGACATAGCCAAAGCAACCTTGTCCTCAAAACCCAGATTTGGCAACACCAGTGCTATGCTCACTCAGCTCCAGTGGATGCCAAAAAGTCCTGGCATGCCATTTTCAGTGATGTAACAGGCCCAGCACCGGCAATTGTAAGGAACAACTCTGGGTTGGTGATGGGTCACTATGGCCTGACCCTGCAGAACACTAAGTGTTACTCAGCCAAAGGTGCAGCCTCCCAGGTCAAGACCCTTAATTGCCGTGCCCTCCTTCTGCACCTCACGCATGGCCTTCGGGCTGCAACAGCCCTCAAGGACCTGCCGGGCATTGAGTTGGAAAGAGGAAACAAGAGTCCTCTCCCCTGGCTGACTGTGCCCACAAAGAAAAACCACATGCTGGGTGAAAGAACCTTCAGTCTGTCAAAAACTGCATTATTAAGTGATGATGGGCAGCACTCAGAGCACCTTTGGCCACAGGTACCGATGCATCACCATTGCTGCCACCCACAGATTCACATGTGAGGACACGGGGAGGTCAGACAGGCAACACTTTCTGAAAAGACCCTCTCTTACTACACAACAGCTCTTGTAATGTACACAAGGTGTGGACACTGTTTTATGGAGAACGGTACCTGAAGTAACACGACAAAGTCTTAACACAGACACCTGGTGAACAGCAAGTCCTACTTTAAAAGAAAAAAAAATATGAACCCAAACCACCCCACACAGGCATTTTGATGTGACCTGCAAGACATCAGGGTTCAAACATAAAGCTCAGCGAGCACACTCACAGCGACTGCAACGACTGATCAGATGAAAGAAGCTCTTACCCTCTGCAAGGCAAAAGCTCTGTCATCTGCCCCCTCTGCCAGTCCCTGAGAGCTGGAAAACAGCTGACCCAGCCAAAGTTTGTGCTCTCTGCCACTAACAAGTGATGCCAGTTACCACTGTGAGAGCTCTGCCGATTTCTGTGTCTGAGAAATCAAACTTCTTTGGTTTTTTTTTTTTACTTTTCTTTTCTAAATCCAAGGCCAGATAGAAGCACTCTCTGTTTCTGAAAAAAAAAAAAGAAGTGCCAAGTGCAATGAAATCTCTCCTTCCCACGTGCCCATCTCGATGCCTGGGTGACCCAAGGGACAGCACCCACTGCCTGCACTGAAATGCAGCCTGCGAAGGACCCTCAGTGCCCACACGTGGGACCAATTTCAGAGCCATCAAGCCCTAAGACTTCGCATTAGGACATTCCTGTGACCCCGTCCCCACTGCTTCACCCGCTGTGGGGAGGGCAGAGTTGATGATCGCCCAGACAAGGTTGGAAACACAGTGGGCTGCTGGTTCCGTAGCAGCCTGCAACAGCCCGGTGCAGTTAACATTTCACACCAGTCTCACCTAGCAAGAAGCGGCAGACTTACTTCAGAGGCAAGACCAGGCTGAAAAGTAGTTTAAAGGGGACAGTGGGAGAGAAAAGGGGGGAAAAAATAAAAAAAATAAGGGAAATATTTTCTCTTTCTTAACCATGTTGGCTCCTGCTGCTCCCTACAGCGACTTTCTTGTGAAATAATTGCCTTTGTAGACAAGTACCCAGTTTGCTCTTTGGCACGCTGGAAGGGAGCGCCTATGAATAACACAACCAACTCCTTGCCCTCAAGCCACATGCATAGCCAGCATAATTCACCAGGCTTCGGCGGGCTGAGCTCTGGAGTCAGGGATGTAAAATACCTGTCTGAGCCCTCCAAGGCAAGGCAAGAACCCAGCAACAGCTAAAGCCTAACAAGAACCACTAGACTCCCAGGACCGGGGTTGCTAGGCTAACGACAGCCTCACACGGAGCATCATCAAGACCAGAGAGATGGGCTGCTCAGAATGGGGCATTCTCCCTAGCAAGAGCAAACCCCCAGTTTCAACCAAATTCAAGGAAAGATCCCTTCCCGCTTCCACCAGACCCAGTTACCTGAGTTAATTAACTGCCTAATTAACAGTCAAGTGCCCTGTATCTAATTTGTCCATTTAAATAAAACCCTGATATGGCCATTGCCATCCATCTTCAGCATCTTCCCCCACTCAGAGCAATCAAAGCTAAACCGTCCAGCAATCTGCTATAGCCAGGGAGACTTGCCAGTTCTCAAATACAGGCCCTTGTCACCTTTAGAAAACAGAAAGGAAGAAAGACAAAAGAAACAGAGACAAAGCTAAACTCAGTCATTAGCCAAATGCTGGAGTACACTTACACTAATTGTGTTAACACAAACAGCTCATTAAACCAAGATCTCTGTCTCCTCTATCAGGCAAAGATGAAAGGTCTTTCCCTTCCCTTTTCCCTCAGCACAAGGTGCTGCCGGCACTCAGCACATTCTGAGGTGTTCTCATGCATATATCACCTCAATACACAAGTGCTAATGAGGCAACAAAGGGTGCTTTAGGTACCCTTCAAGTTCACATCTAACAGATCAATGTAGAGATAGAGGCGGAAAGGGGGGTGGGAGGTTATGTTGCTCAGTTACTCCTAGTACTTACAAATTATTCTGCACTATCACCAAGAAACTCTTCTCTCAAAAGAGGAGGAAAAGAAAAGCTCCTTATGAAGTTTCTCAGTCAAGAGGCTTGAGACTAGCCTCTGTTTAATAAGAGTTCCTTATTTAACAGCTACACAATTAAAGAGTCAGAATTATCTTTTCTAAGCAACTTGTCTCCACCTCCCTCCCCCTGTAGTATATATCCTAACATTATGGTAACCAAAATTTTAAAAAGCTTGCACATAGGACAGTTGGGCTCCTGTAACTTCTGGGGTACACAGCCTTTCCCCTCACTTTCCCCTATATAACAGTGTTAGAAGACTGGGACACGCAGATCAAGAGACGAAGTGCTGGGTTCGGCGCCAAACAACATCTCTGTCAGAGAAGTCAATGACAGATCATCCATTTTCAAAGCAAACAGAAATATTACACGAACGAGGGACCTCCCCAAAACAGCAGTCTGCTTCTGCTCAAACCACGACCCCAACCAGACAGGGCTGCATTCTTTGGATTCTCTCAGAGAGACAAGGGACTCACTCCTGCCCACCGCCTCTCTCTCCAGGGCCCCAACTCTCATGCCACAAACCTGCCAGGAGAACAGCAAGAATTATGGCTCTATCTGCATGTGTGTGTATCCAATCTTCATGCCCTAAAGACAACACTGTTTAAAAAAAAAAAAAGGCATCTTGAAGCTCACAAGGCAGTCCTTGCAGTTTTATATTCTCCCACCACTACCATCACATTTCCCTAATGAGAATCTGAGGACAGAGCAGTTTAACTCAAAGAAGCCCTGAAAACCTGTCACGGGGCGGTTTGTATGAACCGCCAGCAAGATGCAGAGCAGCCTGGCTTCTTCCAGCTCTGCATTTACAGCACCTCTGAAGTTTTTCATAGACTGCATCGTGGCAGATGCTTGAGAGCATACAGTGACAGGCTACATCTTTAACAACCTTCACACTGCTGATCCTCAGAGAAAAACGTGAATAAGAATAGAGAAACCACAGCATGGTCTGGGGAGAGAGAATTAGGAAAAAAAAAAAAAAAAGAAGAAGAAGAAAATCCCTTCTTTCAGGTTAAAACAGATCTCAGCTGCACAGCCCTGGTACAAGGGGATTACAGGGTAACCCAGGCAGGTAGGCTTACCCTTAGTCTTTAAGGAACACAAAGCGAGTATTAAGTTCTACCTACACATCCAGAGACTGCCAGAACAGACAGTCATTCACCTTCACTGCCTAAACAAGTGCAGCACCTGCTAACAGCAAGGCATCTTTAAAACCTCCCAAGTCTAACTCCTACTCCATTCCTAAGTCCAAGTCCCACAGAGGTTGGTACACGTAGGGCTTTTCTCTTTTTTTTTTTTTTCAGTCAGTTTTAGGGTTTGGTTTTTTTTCTCCAATCAAGAAGTCAGACCTTTCCACCTCTGCACCCTGTAGTCTCCTCCACCAGCTAACACCTCCAGTGAAGATCCCTCTCTGGGAACCGTTACATCCTTTACACTCACTAAGCCTTCACCTTTACTTTTAGCTATAATAAAACCACAAAGGCTTCCAAGTCGTTCTGTCTCAGCTCATCATCCTTCTCTCTCCAGATCACACGCTCTTTCTGACCAACAGGGCAGCAAAAAGAAGGAACTTTGTACTCTCTGCAGCAAGTCCAGGGGGAAAAACTCCTTCATCTTTCCAGGACACACATTCCTTTTTACAGGCTTACATTGAACCTCCCCATCTCAAGAGCATCTTGCATTGCATGAGAGAAATGCAATCTCAGGAGGCAGAAAGTGAGAGCAAATAAGGTGCTAGGAATGGAATTTGGTTTGATCGCTTGAGGGGGCTTGAGCTTAAAGGTAAAAATCCACTTCTGGCTGTATTTTCAGTTTTTCTTCTGCTTGAGGCCTCTTGGCTCTATGGTGTGATAATTGCCGAGGGAATTAGTCCAAATCTCTCACTGTCTGCAGAAACACAGTAAGAGAGACTACACAGTATTACTGCCACCAAGCCATTACAAACAGGGGTTTAATGTGGTACCAAATAAATAAATAAGAAAAAGCCTCTGTGTTTTTCAGTTGATGTTTCCAATACCGCTGGGCAAATCTTCTAGCTCTGCTCCTTCACAGGGTTCCAAGAAATGGCTAGTCAAGTTCATCTCCTGGATTAACACTCTAATTACATGGGCTTGTTTCAACATGCAAACTACAGAGGTAGCATTTTGTCTGTGCCCACCATTTGAATGGCACGAGTTTCTTAGACAAGATTTGGGTGAAAAGCCTCTTGGGGGGGAGTGGGCAGAGGCAGCATTCCCAACTATTAAGGGGTTTGGTAGAACAGCTGAAGAACCAAAGCAGAAGCATATACAGATTCAGCTTAGCTTTGTTTCGCAGAAGCAGCCATTTCAAAGGCCAGAGACCCTCTGATTTCTAAGCAGTGCTCTTCTTAAGCATTTGATGCACAAACTGTGCAAGATAAATTGGTGTTTCAAGAGTTGGTTTGTTAAAATTAACCAAGAGCTGCAGGAACTCCAGACCCTCAAAGTTCCCAAATTCTGAAGGCGTTTTTGTTTGCTACATTGCATGTTCATAAGGTACCTGCTTACCTCACAGTCACTGATGGACACTGAGGTGGTTCTCTATCGCACAGTATAGAGATTTGGTGGCAACTCTCAAAATTAATAACTCATAATAAAATAGGTGACAGCATCCTTTATCTCAGACTGAAAAATTAACTTTTGAGTAAACTTCTAGATGTATTATGTGAATAAAAAGTATAATAAACATTGCATCTTATTTTAAAACGACTTTTAAAATTTTAACTGCAAAATTAACAGCTACAAATTTAACAACTCCAGTACTATTTTGGCTAGGCCTCAATAAGCATCAAGTCTGAAATCTACTTTGAAGCCTCAATGGTAGGAGGACTTGCAGGTAAACCCAATAAAACACCCTCTGCAACTCTGAGGTCTTTTCCATTTTATTCATGAACAGCACAGTTACTCTATGCTCATATCAAACTCTCCCTTTCCCCTTTTTAAAAATGGGACATTTTTATTATTCTATATAAGCCATACCTATAGCAAAGTCAGCAATTCAGACAACGGGCAAGAGACACCATTATGGTTGTAATCTTGTAGATGGGCTTACAAACATTTTCAAACTTGGGCCAACTTATCTCTCTCCTCCTGCAGCAACCGCAACAAGAGAAACCTTTTGTGACTGAACCAACCCACATCTCAAAAAGGGAGCTGCAGAATCAGCTGGTGAGTTGGCAGAGATCAAGGCGGAGCTGGAAAAGCTCCATGAAAGCAACCTGGCCATATTCACCTTCCCCTGTACAGACACAGATCTGCTGGGAAATCACTACCATCCCTCAAAACAGAAGGATGTTCCTAAAGATGCACCTGACAACAGCCTTCCTCTCCTAGGAAAGGAGAGTTGTACTCGACAGGACCCTGTCATGCACAGCCTGCGCGAGCACAGTAAAAGCTGAGCACCGTGCATCATGGGCCGCAACCAGTCACTGAAGGCAGGCAAGCTGGAGGGGTTTCTCACCAGGTGGTATCTTTGCCCGCAATACAATATGGCTCTACATTGGACTACCCATTGAAAACTCATCCTGGGGAGCTCTGCCCCTGGACTGAAGCTGGAGAATGCATATCCTAGCACTTCTCCGTTCGGCACCTGTTCCTGGAAGCCCGCACACCCATGGCTGCGGCACCCACGCCCCAAAGCCCCCCCCACACTGAGCCCACCCATCACCCCACCGCTAACCACTGCCCTCTGCCACGTGAGGATCACAACCAACGCATCTGCAAATGCGAGCTGGAGGGCCGGCTTTCCTCCAGGCAGAAAAGCTTTGCTAAGGTAGAGAACTCGCTGGAGCGAGACCTGTCTGAGAAAGCCCCCCCCCCACCACCCCAGATGCCACTCGGCGATTTCACTCCTTCCTCCTTTTCCCTTTCGGAGCTGCCTTTCCACGACCTTGGGAGCCGCAGCAGGCGGGACACCCCGCAGCACAAGCCAACGCACGCACGGGCCAGGGCAGGGCTGAAACGCTTTCCGAACTGGCTCCGAGGGAAACAGGCGAGGGCTGGCGCCGCAGCCGTGTCCCGCGTGCGGCTCTTTGCAAGCTGACTGCGAGCAGCTCAGCAACGTGAACTCTTTGAGGAAGGCCGGCACCTAAAAAAAAAAAGCTGTTTGTCCCGGGCTTCGCTGAAGTGTGACAAGGGCCGCGTTTGCCCGGGGAACGTTGAATTGCTCGGGCTCCCTGCGCAACGTTGTAGTCAGACCTTCGTACCCCTTTGCGGGCTGTTGGTAAACAAGCAAGCCACTGCGCTCCTGCCGTGTTGCTGTGGGGCCGGGTTGTTCTTTTGGGGAGTGATGGATTTAAAAGACCCCTAAGCTCTCTGGAGCCCTCACCTGTCCCGTGGCTTTCTGGCTGCGTGTACACAACAAGCCAGGAAGCCACGGGGCAGCAGAGGGATCCGAGCGGCGCAGAGCGAGGGGGTGGCTCCAGAGGTAACATCTGCTTCCTCCCCACATCTTCGCTCAGCTCAGCATTCCCTCCCTTCGTGTGTCCCCCCCCCTCACCCCGTCCACCTCTTACTTCTCATCCACGTGAAGGCTGGGTGAACACTTGATGGCGAGCCAGGTCTTCCAGTGGATATGTCGCACTTTGTACACCTGCCCGAAACCCCCCGAGCCGATCTTCTCCCAGCTACTGAACTCGTTCTCTTCGAAAGTTTTCAGCAGCCCCATAGCCCACGGGGAGCTGCTCTCCCGCGCCATGCTGCTGCTGCTGCTGCTGCTGCTGCTGAGGCGGCGGCAGCGGCGGCTATTGCTGCTACTCCTCCAGCCGCCCGCCCGTCCGTCCGTCCGTCCGCCCTCCCACCACTGGCACCGGCACCGGCACCGCCGCCGCCCGCCCAGGTGACTCAGGTGTGCCCGGGGCGGGGGAGCGGGGGCACCGTCACTTCCTGGGCCCGCCCCGTTCGCTGCCGCCGCTAAGGGGAGCGCTTGTGGCACGGGGCCCCGCTGCCGGGAGGGCAGGAGGGAGAGGAATGAGAGCGGTAGCCCCTTAACTCTGCCACCCTTGGGATGTCCGAGGGGCCGGGGCAGCGCTTAAGGCTCGGAGCTCTTGCGTCTCCCGTGCAGTGCCCTCCTCCCCCGGAGGGATGCTCTTCTCCGCCGGGCTGCCTGCGAGCTCCCGCGTCGGGGAGAGGGGCAGCGGCGCGGCACGCGTGGCCAAGAGAGCCTCGGGGAAAAAAAAAAGCTATTACATAAAGAGGGAGGGAAGCCCCAGCAACTGCGTTCCTAATTCTACGCAGGGCTTGCTCTGGGAACTCCAGCGGGTCTGTTGTCTTTCCGGCAAAGGAGGACAGACCTTTCATCTCTGCACCCTGCTCGGGTCTGTGAGATTCGGTCTCTCAGAGGCTGGTTTCTGACCAGGCACACTCCAAAGGGAAGGGGTTTAGGCTCTGGGAAACCGTACTGCCAAGAGCTGATGTGTCTCTGGTTTTTAGCTGCCCCTGAGAGTAGGAACTTCGGTGATCCCAACGACACGTTTCAGTGCCTGGGTCCTTCTGTGGATCTAATTGCAGGTGTCACGGGACTGTATCAATGGATAAAGAGTCTTGCTCTGTTAACTGAGACGCTGCAGTTGGAAGGAAGGCGCCTGCAGCCTTCGGTAGGTAACAGGATGGTAAAGTGTCTATGCCGATCTGCATCGTGGCCTTCACGCCCATCACATGCCTAAAGGTTAAAAAAGCTCGTGTTTGTCTTACTGAATCTCAGGCTCGAGTCGATTGTTCTAGGCAGTTAGTGCATGATCATTTAGGTTAGGCAATAGATAGAGGACAATGTGTTTTAAAGCTAGGATAATAGCAGTAGTCAGGCTTGTCTTTGCAAAGCTCCATTTAAAAAGAATCTATAGAGACATTTAATTACTTTTAAAAGGCATGGGACTTCAAGTCTGTTCTCAGGGCTTTATTCCATATGGACTTGTTCCTGCTTAATTTACTCCAGATTAAACTAAACAATGGCTTACTCTGAATGAGAACATCTATGTATAAATAAATCAGGAATAAGAAATAGCTATGTGTAGAGACAAGCCCTTAGGTCACCTGCATGACCCAGCAATACACCTCTGTCTGACTTCCTTCTCCTGGCTATCCTCCTAACTTGTTCCTTACTTTGATTTGGGACTTCAGCCGTAACTGGATCAGCCTGGTGAGACTGCCATGCTTTCCAGGAGCTCTGCCTATGTTGTAACAATTTGCAGGACCAAGGCCTTGGACACTTCTGGAGGTGTGCACAAAATAGCACAAAGATATTTTATTCTACTAATGATACATTGCCATTAAAACTCCTCTTTCTTTGGCAAGATAGTGAAAATTGTAAAACTGAATTAGATGAAACCCAACTTGCAGTTAGTTGGCAGTTGATTTTAAGCAAAAAGTAGATTGCAATATACCCTCTATCTGCACTGTGGTTTTAGAATTAATTCAACAAACACCAGCAACAAAGGAGTGAGAGCCCATGGTAGAACATGGAACAAGCTCATCTAAGAGAATTTCAATTGCTTAAGTGTTTACAATATGGCTAGGCCCAAATAAAATTCACATTTAAGGTGCTTGGAGGTCTGCTTGCCTGGGCTCTGAGCTTTTAGTTGATGAAGTGTAGGAAGGCTGAAAAAGGGCACCAGAAAAGCTTGTCTTCAAGAAGCAGGAAAAAAAAAAAAAAAAGATGGAATTCCAGAGCAGTCACCTCTCTGACTAAAAATAAATAAATGAAATACACCAGTAGCTGGCCAGGCTGACAAACAACCACCAGTTCTAGGTTTATTGAGAACAAGTCATGTGAAACCAATCTAATGTGTCTTTTTGTGGCAAGGGAGCCAGTCTTGTATAGCTCCTTCTTACCTGTGTGTGTTCGTTGGCAGGGGCATCACAAAGAAACTCGCTTCTCGCACCATTTATCATCGCCTCGCAGTTATTTCTCAGTCCTTTCAGAGGACAGAATTTAATCCAGTGTTTCAGCCTTTTCTTTTTAGACTTACATCCTTCTAAAGTGTGTATGAAGTCAACTAACCTGAAGTTTCAACAGGTCGCAGGGCACCTTTGTCCTGTGTGTTACAGCTCAAATATTTTGCTTCTGTGCTGCAGGTGGCAACTGTGTAATAGCTTTAAAGCTGCTGCAAAAGAGCGCTAGCTTGTAACTTTCCAAAAAGGTAAAGCAAAAGTTCATCTGTTCACCCACTCTGCAAACATTTATGCTTTGGGTTTTTACGCACAAACAGTGCAACCCTGCAGCTGCCTTAAGCCAACTTAAAACAGACATCGATGGTCTCTGGAGGAGGCTGCTGTCCCTTTTTTTTTTATGTCAGTGCTAGTACTCACACGGTCGTACTCACGTTCATGTGGTTGAACAGTAACTGAACCAGCTCAATGATCTCACCTAAAATCCCTCCCTCGGTTAGTTTTTCAGGCAGATTGGGAAGCTGGCTCGCCTTACCAGATGCTCCTTAATGTCAACAGACAGGGAGGCGAGTGGGTTGGAAGGAAAGTACTTCCGAAGAAGGTGATGAAAGGGGCATAGTTACACGTCCTAGCAGATGCTGGAGTCTCTCCCTGATCTCATTCAAAGTACACCCTCGGAAACAACTGAGAAGTGTGGTGTGGAGGTGGAAATGTGTGGAAGGAAGAGAGTAGGAAGTCTTCAACCAGCTTTTCTACTGAAGAAGGTTTTTTTTTTTAAAAGGAGCAGTGTGTAGGTAGTCCTACTGAAGTCCAGGACATGCTCCAGCTGGGCTGCTCCTAGTGCCCAGAGACAGATAGGTGTATGATTTTTTGCTAGTTCAGAGCTTAAGTTAGTGGCAGCTCTGCCAGCTCAGCAGCCCAAGAGTCAGTTCCTATATAAACTGATTTGAAGGTATGAAAAGTAAGCCACGAATTAAAAGGCAGGCTGGGGACCATGCTTGGGCCTTCATCAGTGTGGTTTTAGTGCTTGTGACTGTAACAGCTAACAGTGAATAAAAATTCCGTGGCTTCCTTGTAAAGCTGAGAACTCTTCTTTAGACGCATAAAACCGAGGCACGTCACAATTTGCTGAAGATCACGAGGGCTCCTCACTGTAGAGAGAATAACAGACCATACTTTGTATTTGATGCAATATAGTAAGAAAATTACAGTTTTGGGGCTTTAGGTAGGCTTTGCTTATTGCTTTTAACATGTCTTACTTTATGGGATTGTATGCCAAAAACCAGATCATGGCAACCACTCCTCTGCCAGATGCTGAACTTTAAAGCCCATGCAAAATAATAGCACTGCTTAGTGATCCAGCTTTGAGATTTATGTTTTTTTTTTTTTCCAAGAGACAAACACCATGCTTTTGCACAACTACCAAACTATTTTTTTTTGCTAACATGCTTCCTCTGTAAGGATAATAAAAAGCCCCGTTCTCAGAAACTTAATTGCGAAGTATTAAACAACCCCAGCTTTACATCTACCTCATTCTCAGCTCAGTTTATGAAGGTGGAGAGCCTGTGCAGAGTAATATAATGCGGATTTTAAAAACCTCAGGTTCATCACGTGTGTGAGCATGAATAACTAACACGGCTGTTTCTCTGGTATTATGGCAAAGAATGCGTAGTTTCAAGTTTTCGTTCTCAAACCTCCGAGAACAAAAAAAAAGTCGTTCTGCGCGAGTTCCTCAAGCTCCATCTCGCTCTGCATCCTGGCAGGCACCGTCATTTTTTTTTTAAAGGTACTTTTCCCCCCCCCGCCCCGCATCTCCTGCTGCTGGCTGTGCTGCAGGGCACCATCTCCAAGGTCGTTATCAAAGGATTGCTTTTTTTGTCAGCCTGGCCAGCTCTCTCCTGCTGCCTCCACAATAGCCGAGGGCTCTCGTCTAGCCCACTCCCCCTCTCGAAATCCACAAAGGTCCCGTGCCAGAGCCGCTAGACACTCTGCTGGTTTTACAGACTCAGTAGACCTGCGCCAGTTTACCTTTATCTGATGATCTGGCTCCATGAGAACGAGTCCCTAATGACTCACATCCACCTCATACCCTGGTGCGCAAGGGAAGGAGTTGTTTTCTTCAAGCCGGGTCCCACAAATCCCAGCAAATAACGCCTTGTTTCCTCACTGAGCTTCTTTCTCCTAGGAGGTGCTGAAGTAGAGCGTGTGTTCCCAGGAGATTATTTGCTTGGCACACACCTCATGTCGCAGGATGTCGTGAGACGGGGGTGACGGGGTGAGTCGGAGCTCGCGGCCCAAAGACACCCTCTACGGGCACCTCTAAGAGCACTCGGCAGCGCTCGCTGGGCAGAAAGCAGCTTCGCAGTCAACGTGAAAATTAAGCAGAAACAAAACCCTCGTTTTCAAAACCGAACACGTTTATGTACGGTTATTTTGGCGCAGGTGAATAGCAAGAAAAATTTATAATATGGTATCAAAATCGAAGAAAACAACTCTCTTTTCACCAAAGTTATTCCATTCAGATGGGTGTTTTATTTCCCTTCGTACATGGAAACCAGCAGCTTGGAGTGCTAATCTAACACTTAAACCTTAACGTAGAATTTGGAAAAAACACTCTCTAAAAAAAGCCAACTTTTAAATCTGTTGTCACCAACTACTAACACTCACTAAACACACAGGTGTTAACAAAACCTCCGTATACAAACTGATGTAAGAAGGTTCTTCTCAGTGACGGCCAATGATAGGACAAGGGGCAATGGGTATAAACTGGAACATGAGAGGTTCTAAAGAAACACAAGTAAGAATTTCTCCACTGTGAGGGTGAGGAAGCACTGGAACAGGCTGCCCAGATGGGTTGTGGAGTCTCCTTCTCTGGGGACATTCAAAACCCACCCGGACGAGTTCCTGTGTGACCCACTCTAAATGGTCCTGCTCTGGCAGGGGAGTTGGACTAGATGATCTTTTGAGGTCCCTTCCAACCCTGAAGATTCTGTGATTCTGTGAAGGTACATTCTAAAATTGATTACTACACAAGAAAAAGGATGTGTCTCTGGCTTTGCAAAGCCCTTGTGTGAATACAAACACTGAATAACAATAAAGTGGAACAGGCTCCTAAGCAAGAGTAGAATTAAACTCTAGAGTGTCATTAAGAAGCATAACTGAGGGAAATTATTTTAAAATATGACTCTCCAGAATAGGTCTCCATTAAACTATCATCCCATTGTGTCTGCCCCCACAGTTGACTTGGCCTTCAAAAATAGGCTCCCGCAAAATGGTGGCAATTTAGAACTTGCAGGTCATAACCTTGCCCTGCAAATGTGGTCCCACAGCTCAAGTACAAATCTATAATACCACTACAAATCTACAATGCCATGTTTAAATCTGTGGTGCAAAGCCCTGGAGGCCTTTGTGTGAATTAACTTAGCACCTGCAGTGCAGCTTGAACTGAAGGCAGCAGCCTCACAGTCAGGCAGGAATCATCTGCCCAAAGGAGTAAATTGTTGGGTACTGGATTAGAAACTTTTGGTAAATTGTTGGAAAATATCTGGAAAAGACTCCTCTCTATTCTGGTTGACTAATATTTTCCATTATAAAGGACTCTTTCTTTGGGAAGCATTAACACCTCTGTTGTTTGTTGCAGGCCTTTGATATTTAGCAGGGGAAATCCCAGAGGCGATAGAGGTACCTATTCATTGCCCAGAGAAACGTGAGTCAGTTTTACCTTTATTGTAAAGTATTAAAAATGCCGGGTCTCTGATTCATGCACAAAGGCAGATTACAATCAGGCTGCCACCCACATCTGTCTGGCCTGCCCCCACTTCACAGATGGCTCAACTGCTCTTGAAACATCAGCTGAATCGCCACAAATTACAGCTCAGCATATTTAATAGTACTAAAAAACCTGAGCACAAAGATCTCAGCTGCCTGCAGAGCAGGAACGTTCAAGGCAGGAACAAGGTGGACAGTTACGGAAGGGGCTTTTCACAGCTGTCACTTTTAATCTGCTTCTATTTGTGATAGGGGTATCAAATTCTTTTTCTGTCTCTGACCGAGACTGCTAAATACGGCAGACAATCTGGCCCAGGTTGTTAGGCTGAGGCAGCAGTAAGTGCTGCTGCCTGAGCACAGGTATCCAGTCAGAGGCACTACTTAGGGGTCCTTCCAGCAAGCCCCACTCCCATCCATGACGCACAGACCCTTGAGTTGGCTCACTTTCAGATAAAGGAAGCGGATGTACAGTTGATGTAAGAGTGTAACAGATCCTACGCTGATATCATCTCCTCACCCACTCCTCCCAGCCTTTGTGAGGGCCCTGGGCAGAGCACTGATTGACTCTCCCAGCTGTGGGGATGGGAGGAGGTGAGACCTTCCCTCCCATAGCCTTGCAGAAAGGCCTGGCAGTGACTCCCAGTCCTCAGGTGCAACAGTGGTCGGCAGTTAGATGGTGAGGGGGCAGTTCAGAGGAGTTTGCTATGGAAGATGCACAATGGAACTTCTCCCACAGAAAAGTGCCCAAGAATCCCTGGTGTTACATGGCAAGCTCACTTCAATTTCAGACAGCCTATTTTGGTTCAAACTGTTCCCAGTCTGTCTGATACTCTGTTCTGTTTGGCTGGGAACTCACCTGTGTGCAAGCTGATTGTCTGTCCTGAGCCCTCCCTATCAGCTTGCCTGATGATATAACACAGGTCTGCATGTGCACTCCAGCTGCTTCCAAAGTGTCACAGCAAGCCCTTCTCAGAGAATACCTCTGGGTCCTCAAGGAATGCCAGCTGGTAGTAGCTAACACAGGGTAAGTTATGTCTTCCAGATGACTGAACATTACCTTTTCCTGTGTATGTCTCACGTGGTTTAGTTGAGGGATTATTCTCGTCTGGAAAAAGCATTCCAAAAATCGTCATTCATTTTTACTGTGTTGAAAGGTACCTGCCTTTTGTCTATGTCCCTTGATGCAGGAATCAAATAAATGTCTCTGTCAAGCACCTTTCCTAACAGGTCAGAATAACCTCAGCTCTGGGGATTATTTATGAAAATACAGTTAGGTACATTTAGCTATGCAGCCAAAATCATTCATTTACTTCTGTGTCATTGTACCTACAGCACCCAGTGAACAACCATAAAATTTCCATGATACTAAATGGTACATACATCCTAAAGTCTGCTCTGTGAATGTCTTTAACTTTTTTTTTAATTTAGATATAACCTTCTTTTTCATTTAACTGTTATTGTTCAACAATTCATTCTAACTTGAAATACAATAATACATTCTAACTTCCAGCATAATAACAAAGTCTCTCTAACAACTCTTGAAATGCAAAGTCACAAAGTTCATTTAAGAAACCTGCCCAAACTGTAAATTTTTATATACACCTGACAAGCTATTTTCTGATTTTATAATAAATAACATAGTGCCCTGATAAAAAAAAAATTGGGATATTTTACCTACAAGTTCATACTGTCTCATCCACTGGTTCAACATTTTCCCCATTGGCTATATTTGAAAAATAAATCAATAAGTTTGCATGGGCACACACACAAACACTCTCTCTCTCTCTCTCTCCCTCTCTAGGAATATACAGAATTTAAAAGTTGCTTCTCCAAAAGGCTACAAATTAAAGTATAAGTGCATAATATTGTGCATTTCCTGCATATATTTTCTAGGCATATCAGAACAATTTGACAAAAAAGCTGGGGAAACACAGTGTTACATATGAGATTCGAGAAGGGTAAAAGTAAAGAGTTGAAAACGTATTTTGTTTTTAACAATTAAACATCTTCTGGAGAGAACCCCTTTTCGCAGTAAAAATCCACAAACAGGATGCTTTTTCTAGAAAGCTATCTGAATTCCCAAGCCCAGTTCCATTTCTGCTAGTTTTTCCTTCACATAGCTTCAGAAGCAGCACAGCAAAACAGTTTTCCAATGGCCATACAGTATCCTGAGCTTCAGAATACGCAGGCTCTCACACAGAAGCCTCTGTTTCTACCAGAATACTTTCTCCAGTAGCTCGTGACCATGACTGAAGCTGTGTGAAAACTACTTCTCCCGTTCAAGTGTCTCTTTTCCAAGACTCCCTTCCTTCTGTTCTAAAATTATTTTGACTTGGTGAAGACTTGTTACCACCTTGTTACTAGGAGCCTGACCTAAATCCATGACGGCATTATATACTGCTACATTAAAACTCACGTGACCTTCATCATCTTCTTTATATCTATGGGAATAAAGAAGAACATCTCAGCCAGAGCTGAGAATGTCAGCAATTAAAAGAAGAATTAGATTGCTCTTTATTAGGTAGCACTCAAACAAAAGACACTCTATGTGAAGAGATATCTATTCATAATTATACCTTATTTGCTGTTTTTTTCTGTTTTTTTGCTGGTTTTTTCTGGCATTTATTACCCTCAGAAAGAAAGAGCCATTAAAGGCCTGCACGTGTATAGGGCAAAAATTAATCCTTTGTTTAAAAAAGGGAAAAACTACACTAAATAGCTGGAAACCTTTTTTGAAGTTAACTTCCTAAAACGTTTAAAATTTGTGAGTTTTAGAACTTGTCTGATTACAGAACTCAGGTGAACACGGAAATTCTCTGCATTGGCCATCAGTACTGCAGATATCTCCAACAGCACTGTGACACAGAACTTCCACTGAACTATATTAACAGAATCACAGAATGGTAGGGGTTGGAAGGGACCTCTAAAGATCATCCAGTCCGATGCCCTGCTAAAGCAGCTTCACCTTGATCAGGTCACACAAGAACACACCCAAGTGGGTTTTGAAATCATCCAAAGAAGGAGACTCCGCAACCTCCCTGTGCCAGGGCTCCATCACAGGAAAGGAGTTTTTCCTTGTGTTTAAGCAGAACTTTTTGTGTTTCAGCTTTTGTCCTTTACCCTTTGTCCTGTCACTGGATGGTAGGGAAAAACGTGCTGCCCCATCCTCTTCACATACACTTTTTAAATACTTGTGCATACTAATGAGGTCCCCCCTCAGTCTCATCTTCTCCAGGCTGAGAAGAGACATTGCAGCAATCATAACTGAGAAAGCTGAAAAAAACAGGCAAGAAGTGTGCATAAACTGTGGCAGGCAAAACTGTATTGTAATGTTGTGGCCAGACTCACCTGATTAAAAGTGATGTAAGCTTTACACACTCTAGTTTCTCTATTTTCAGGTAACCTATTAGTTCTATGGATGGAGTAGCAGCACGAGGAGAAAGGTGACATTGGATTTTCATCCCTGAAATACTTTTTTTGTTGAGATTAGGGTTGGCATGTTCTTTTTTCTTTCTTTCTTTCTTTTTTTTTTTTTAAACACTGGAGTGGAGGGAGCTGGCCAGAGTTCATGGCTGTGAGGATGCAAACACGTGCACCTAAAGTAAGCATTCAAAATCTATAGGTAAGAATGAATCGGGTATTTGCATAATACTTTGGAGTCCTAGAAATGTGTGCAAATACTTGTTTTGGTGCAAAAATGAAACATCTCCTCGATTCACAAGAAACTAAACACACATAAATTCGAAACTTTTGTCTCATTTATCGCAATATGCTTTATTCTGCTATTTAACATACTCACCACATGCTCTCTCTTGTAATTCTGCCTCAAAAGTTCATAAAGTCCATGAAGTAAAACCACATCCTCCAACATCACAGCTGTAGGCATCTGAATCATTGTGCGTTTCAACATGTTTATGCAGATCATACGCGTTCTTAAAACTGAAAACAAGGTAAAACAAATCACAGATATAATAGTACAGAGGAGTAGTCTTGTGGTTAATGTTTAGGACTGGGAGGTGGTAATTTTTGGCTCTGACAATGACAAGTGAAAGCGGAATATGTGTAAATTGCTTCTCTACCTCAGTTTTTCCACCTGTGAAAAGGGGATAGTACAGACGTCTCTTTGATGTGCTCTGGATTTCATTTTCCATTCCCTCTTTCTTCCCACACATCCACACTGTGCCCAAATCTAGGTAATTTTTCCACAACTATGTTGCAAGGCATCACTCTCTTTCTGTTCATGTAAATTGTTGTCCAATATCAACCCCTCACTTCGTCCTCCTCGGCCTAGAAATTCAGATCACTTCCTTCTGTCCACCCACAGTATGAATACAAAAGTACTTAAATATTTCTCACTTTATCCCACTTCCAGCATACAAAGGCTAGACCTCCCGTCTTCTCTGGCAAAACAAAACATAGTTTGCTAATGTTTATAATGCTAATGGATGCAACTTAGTCTTTCACACCACAATGCCACTTTTTATTTAACATTTCCCTACCGTGTGTCATCATACAGTGAAAGAAGAAAAGAAACCACCACAGGAAAATAAGCACATAAGACAGCAGAAGGTATAGTAAGCCTGTGGTAGAAAAATCACTCAAAAGAGAAGACCGTGACTCTCTCAGCAAACAGCCTGCAATTGTTCAGAGTGGCAAAACCCACAAAGGCACTGCTGCTACACATTTTGTTGCAACGACTATTTTGTACCACACAGAGTCTTGCCAACAAACTTCACCTTTTAAGACATCAGTCCTACCTGCACCAGAAGTTTATGAGCCACAATGCCTCAGCAGCTGAAGGCAGATGAATCCATTAGACTCCTTCATTGAAGAGCCGATTATATTTTAGTGGTTGAAAACTTTCCTTTAGTAACTCCTGTAAAACATTAACTTGGTTCTACAGTTCTGTTCCCAAAGCTATGAGCCTGAAATTTTCTTTCCTGCTGCCACAGGGGTGACAATGGCAAGGACGTTTATCACACGTCAGAAGCTCATGTGTTCTTTCAGTGAGGAGACACTTGTGCATAACATATCACAAAGGGCACACTAACATGATCAACTAGAAAAGACATTAGAAAGAAAGACAGTTTCAGTTCTGTATCACAGCTTCACCAGTATATGGTCTGCTATGACCTATGACAAAAAAGTGTATTAAAGTGTCATATTAAAATTAACACATGGTAATACATTTGGGAATAAAACATACAGGCGAAAAGTGAGGTGGGGGAAAAAGGAATGCAGATGCAATTAAGAGGGTGAGGAAATAATGGTCAATTTCGTGATGTTTCAAGTTATTTCCAAAAAATAGATGTTAAGGGAAAAAGATGTAGAGCACCGTATTTTACTCTCTAAGCTCTGACAGAAAGGATCATTATTATTTTGCCCGTGGCACTTTGGGAGGCTTTCTAAAAGGTGGATGTTGTCTGGAGGCCTTCTGACAGACAAGCGCTGGCAAATCTACTGCTAGTGTTTAAGGTATTACCACTTTTAAAAAGGTGGCAGAAAGAATATGTGTCTGCCCTCCGCCTCCCCATTTCACACTCAGATGTATTTGCTTAAGGCACAATAATGCTTGGTGCTTGCCAAGCTGCCAGGCTACAAACTGCAGTGGCTGAGACACAGGTTTGCTCTCTGGCAGATTGGCAGGCAGGACGGTAACATCTGAAGCCAAACAACTGCTTGCTTTGCAAGCGACCTGATGAACGCAACAGGAAGAGTCTCAGTAAAGAAGTTCTGGATTTAAAATAAAATCTGTTATATTTAAGATGTTGGAACAACACATTATCTTATAATCAGCTCAGTGCTTTACAAGTGGCCAAACATGCAGCTGAAATGCTCATGCTTTCTCAAAAAATGAAGTAGATATAATGCACAGTAACACTTCTGGAATCACTTCCTGCATTGGCACTTTTCCTCATCTGTTGTCTTAAAACAGGAAAAATACTCACCTCCATTCCCTCTCATTAAATAAACAGCTTCATGTGGAAAAGCAATCTGGAATAACTTAATCTACAAAACTGTGTCAGTGAAGTATCCAACATTCTGCTTAGATGTCTGACGTAAATCTGTGCACATGGGGAGAGATTTCAGAGTACCTTCAGCATTTGCATTCATAGAATCATAGAATGACAGGGATAGAAGGGACCTCTAGAGGTCATCTAGTCCAACCCTCCTGCAGAAGCAGGTTCACCTAGATCAGATGGCATAGGAACATGTCCAGGCAGGTCTTGAAGACCTCCAAGGAAGGAGACTCCACAACCCCTCTGAGCAGCCTGTGCCAGGGCTCCCTCACCTGAACAGTGAAATAGTTTTGTCTTACATTTAAGTGGAACTTTTTGTGTTCCAGCTTCATCCCATTACCCCTTGTCCCGTTGCTAGCTACCATAGAATAAAGGGATGTCCCAACACAGCTTATTTCAGAACAATTTCTTATAAGGAGGTGAGCTCTTTATAAGAAAATTTCAATATTTGTCAATACCAGCAAGTTATTATGAAACACATTGAGGTAGAGAATCTGAATATGTCATGTCTGCACTAGCAGTCTGCATGAACATGCAGACACGTATGCTGCCAGAATTTGTAAAGAAAGCTGAATCATGAACTGGGGAAGTAACTGGCTCCAATATCTACAGGAATTTAGGTTGGACCCAGGAATGCTTCCCAGCTCCCTCAGCCAAATTCACTTTGCAGCCGGTTTGCTGTGGCTTACTGGGACATGACATAGCTTCACATCATCCTTGCTTCTAGGTTCAGCCACCTTTTGATTTTCCCTGGCTACGCGTGCAGAACACAGTCTTAATCATCAGGGGACAACGACAGCCAGGGACATTGTACAACTCCCAAAGTTTTAAGTGCAGCCAGAGTGATCAGAAACAAATAGTTCAGTTAGCCACGTGCTTTATCCAATACATTAAATTTATCTTAATGTGTGTTATGCTTTCATTTAAAAAACCCAACAACATAGTTAAACTGCTTCATTACCTAATAAAAACAAAACAAACAAAAAACCCTAATTTGTATTTATTTTCAATTTCTACCCAAAACCACCTCGAGACAAGGAAATAAAACTAATATTGTAAATAAACAAAAACCATTCACTATTTTCTACTATAAAATACAAAAATTAAGGTATTTTAGCCAGATGCACGTTGACTATAAAACAATTTAAATGTGGACACGGTCAGTCCCGGTAGGTTCACAGCAAGTACCGAGTGCATGGCTGTTAAGAATCCATCTGTTGACCTGCAAACAGCAACAAAATCAGGTTTCCTTAAGAATGCAACTAGAAAGCAGAATCTACCCTGCCTGAGCAAGTCTGCAGGAAGCTACTTGTATGTTTATACAACCTAAATGATTGGTACCCAGGTCTGGCCACATGGTTCAAATATTCCTGTTCCCAAAGCAAAGACCTACCCGCCTCTCATCTTCTGCATTTCCTGTATGTCCAACAGCAATATATCACATGTTTCCTTGTGCTTAGATGCTGTAGGATTCTTTCCCAGCAAGTCATAGCCGTTGCAGTTTAACTTGTGGGAATAATTTGGGGACCTCAGGGAGCTTGTGGTTAGGTCAACGAAGGACTACACTATTTGAGTGAGGCTGATTATGGACTGCAAGGTGAGCAGAACTGCAGCCCAAGCTCAAACATAGCTTTGGCTTTAACCGTGCCCCTAGTTATGAAAGCAAGTAAACAGGGATGCAAGTGAAGACTAAGCATCTGCATAAGAGCTAGTGCAGAACAGAAAAGGCCCTTAAACTTTTTGATCAGAAGGCATAAAGAAGGCAATTTCCACACTTCAGAGGGGCTGGCAATGAAATTCTGTCTTTCCAGCATCTGAAACAGTCGCCCTAGTTTCGCATATAAATTTTCTTACCTGAAACAATGATACTTATAACTCTGTAGTTTATCAAATCTGTTCTGTACAAGGTGACCTTGAGAAAAGTACATTTTATTTTGAGAAGCTCTGGCTTACCATGTCCCCTCATGTGAGCTCAAAGCAGCCTTTCACTGGAAAAATGTTTCTAACAGTTCTGGCAAACAAATATTTGATCTGAATTTAAATAAAAGCTATTTACTGGCAATACAAATAACTTACGAAAGATTTATTGATTAATAACCTATAGCTGACAGTTTCATGGATAAAGTAACACTGCATTGAAACAGCTTCAATATTATTTTTTAATTAC
The DNA here is from genome assembly GCA_013401255.1 of Urocolius indicus. Taxonomy (NCBI): domain Eukaryota; kingdom Metazoa; phylum Chordata; class Aves; order Coliiformes; family Coliidae; genus Urocolius; species Urocolius indicus. The sequence goes on from WBNH01005481.1 coordinate 164,846, forward strand.
CAGTACTCTTCAGAAGAAAATTTAGTGTAGGCTTAATGAAAAGGATTGTTTATTAGTAAGTTAATTTTGTCCTCAACAGAATAAAAATCTGTTCAAAACACTAACAGTTTGAAATTTCAGGTCTTCTGTCAATTGCCTAGAATGCTCCTACTTTCCATCACCAAAACATCCACAATTCCTAAATATATTCCAAGCACTTAAATCTAGAAAAAAAACACACCACCTCTCCCTTCCTCTTTAGCATACAGGAAAGCATGCCAACTATTACACAGCTAGTTGAGGTGGGGAGTGCTCTGGCAAAGAAAATACTTACTGGAAAAGCAAAACTGAAGGGAAAAAAAAAAGGAAAAGCCTTTTGACTTGAAAGTAGTTAAATACTCATTGGAATTGCTTGCAGAGATCTTTATAATCCAAGCCTGGCTGTTGCCGAGGTTCTCCCTTCAATAATCTAAAGTCTCTCTCATTCACGGGCAGTTTCCCTAGTGCCAGTGGAATGTCACGCTATGCCACGGGCACCAAGGGAAGAGAAGTAGTGCGATGACACAGCTGCCAAGTGAACAGATTTTCTGATGAAACATGAATCCAAGGGTATCCTGTTGCTCACTTTCATTATCCTAATTCATCAGGCGTGCCAAGTTAGGACAACCTCTGTGCTTTATGACAACAATTGCCTTCCTGGAGTAAACCCCGCTTTCGTGCAATTGTCTTACATGAAAAATAGAAATATTTATGAAATTACACGGGCAAATTACCACAAAGCACCTTCAATTCTGAAACTTGTCTCTCTGCATGATCAAAAAACAGTGTTATTGGAGAACATTCCTCCACAGGCAGGACATGCTACAACTCTTTCTTGTGTGTGGGTCCTTAAATGATCCTGTAGCTTATGCTTTCTTTTAAAAGCACCTAAATAATCCAAACCAAACAAAGAGGAGAAAAGTTGCATGTGAGTACTGTACTTTTTCTTATGTAGAAACAGAAAAAGCTATTACATACTTATGTTTTCTATATTTTTAGAAACACACAAAAAAAGCTTATTCTAGAAAAAAAAAACTCAAAACCCAGACTGATACTCTTATAAACATCATGTGACATTTAGCTTTGCAGCTACCCATGCCAGATTATCTGTTAATGATCAGAATTCTTCAAGACATGTTAACCACGTGTCTCTCAAAAAATCAATTTTCACTCGGCAGGGAGCTTGCTGCTTTACTTTCCACCCTCATGTGCCGAAGCTTTTGACTCCAGCTGTATGCTCATGCAACAGAACAGAGATAATGTTCATCACTATTTCTGTTCCCCTACCCCCTCATCACAGAACTCCAACAATCTTCATGGTCTCAGGAGAATCAGGAGAACAAGACAAAGCAGTGAATACATGCCAACTGTACACCTCCAAGAACTCCACTCACAGACTCTTTTTTGTTTGGGTATAGTTTTTTTTGGTTTTAATCTTCACATACCCTGCCTTTACATACCCATTCACATAGTGGTTAACCGCAAGCAATCGGCTATCCACCGAACAATCTTTGCATATAAAGAGAGCCTCAGATCTCTTCAGCTCAGGTGCAGTTTGGCACTGTGGACACAATGCAAGTTTTAACAGCACAAGTAGAAAGCTCTGGCTGTTGATACGTGACAAATAAGGGGGAAATCTCTAGTAGGTTAACATATTGGTTTAAGTGGAGCTACAGGACTACTTTCATGAGAAAACTTCAGACAGATGTGAAGGAATAGCCTACCCTCCCACCTAAAAGGCAGCAGCCATGACTGACTCTCATATACCTAACAAAGACAAGAGCTATGCAGAAAGCTGGCTACTTTTTTAGAAAGGTGAAATATCAGTCTCGACCCAGTCAAAGAATCTTAAGAATCAAGTGGACTGAATTCAAATTCAAAAGCAAGAGGTAGGGAAAGATAAAACATTCTTTCATGGATGACACATGATAAGAGTAATGAAATGAATCAGACTCAACTTGGATACATTCAAGTCTCATAAATTAATACATGAAATTAATGTAACAAAAGAAAGGATTGGTCTGGTTAATTTCACCAAGGAAATGCATCACAAGTTGCATTTCTACTATTCATCAGGATATTCTCTTGGGTACAACAAAAACATAATAGACTTGACAACAATCTGCATCCACTCCAATGGACAGAACACAGGCAACTTCCTGGAAAAGACTTTTGAGCTCCAGATTAACATGTTTTGTAAAGGGATAGAACTCTAGACTTCTTATTAAAAGACAAAAGAAATGCTAAAATCTCACCTCGATAACAATGAGGAAACAAGATCACCACTGTCTCTTCCACCTCCACTGTGTACAGGGTACTTCTGATTAGGAGGGGGCCATAGAAAAAAAGACAAGTTCCCATGTTGAGATTAGAACCTGAAAGACTGATTATTTTTCTAGTGCAACATAGAGATTTCTGACTCTGCTTAGGCCTAGATTCAAAATGTGATATACAGGTCATGAGATTTAATCTCTCTTACATCCTTCCTTTGTGAACTCTGCCATGGTTCTGAGTATACCAACAGCAACTGCTTGCCCTGACCTGACATCTTTCTCTATCATCCTCCTCTGCAGACAGTTCCGCCCCACACATCTAAGAGTCCAGCTGCCTGCGTATGAGGTCTGCTCTAACACGGTGATGCTGTTCTAGCTTCATCACCCTTCTGTGGAAACAGCTAAATTGTGAGAGAAAGCAGTGAGAAGCCTCATCTGGGGCCTCCACTCAGATACTCTGTGCTCCCTGGCTTGGGAGCTACAGTTACCCATCCCTTGTGCCTCACTGGCCTTGCCCCCAACTTGCTACCTGGACTTTCTGGCTTGACTTCAGGCCCATCTAGTCAGCGTGGACTTGGCTGGCGATTGCTGGGCTGTGGCTGACCTCGGCCAGCATCACCAGACCTGCTCTGTGCTTCTTATTCCAGTTCCATAAGACTGCACCCTGCCAGTGAGGTCCCTGCCTGCCTGTCACACTTAACTCCCAGTTTACCTTCCTTAGTGGAGCAGCCCACTCTTGCTGTAGCCTCACAAATTCAGAGCAACTCAGACTGCTATACTGAGGTATACTGGTATACTGAGGGTCCCCGGAAAAGACTCATCACTTTCTATCTGTTGTCCCAGTTCCTCTGCTAAACTGCTTCTTCACAGAGATGAGACCTTGGTGGCTTGTCCTTGTTAGTTAAGCTTTGGGAATGTGAGTGAATAGTTACTTGTCATTGCCTGGACATTATGATTGTGCATGCCACTTTCAAACAAATACCACCACCCTGAATGTCAAGATCACAGACTACAACAGACTCTATAAAACTGAAGACCTCTTCTTCTGTTCTGAGGCAGGATCAATTACACTTGTGTGTCAAAAGAAGTCTTCTTAGTTCCTCAGTGGTAGTCGACCTCCATAATTTCAACAAAGTGCTACAGTATTTTAAAATAACTTATAGCTTGCACCTCTCTTGTTACAGCAGAAGCTCGTGACTTCTTATCCTTTCTAGCACAGGCATGGAGAACAGATTATTTCACAGCAGGGCCTTTTTAAAGCACATTTGAAGCACATACTATATTCCTTTTCTTCTGCATTTCCCTGTTCCCCATTCTGTTATTTAGGCTATACAGTCAGAGGAATCCCTTCACCTGACCACATTTTTTGTTCCTCTTAAGGACTACAGATTCTACACTATCAAGACACTGGAGAGAGTTCCCCAGTCAAAAAGAAATCTGTCAGCTAATCTCAACAGCGAAAAGGAACAAAATGATGTTGCCTTGCCATCCACTGATGGGATTTTGCCATCATTGCTGTGAACAGCTAACCCAGAAAGTGATTTTAACCCATAAATTGAAAAGACTTGCATCTAGATGGCTCACCAAGAGGACTCAGATGAAACTTGGACTTTGTTGACATATTTTACAAGACATAGTCAAATGCACTGGTTTAAGGCAAGCACAGAATGACCTGTTCCAGGACCAGAGTCTCACAAATTGTCTCATTATTCCTCATCAGAAAGTCTTTTCTTTTGGAGAGGTTCTGCTCATACATTTTCATAGGTCTGAAGCTGAATGGTATGCACATCAAATGTCAGTCCATAGTTTAGTCCTTACTCAAACAATCAAGGCATCTGCTATGAAAGACTGTGAATGGAATGTGGCTTCTACAACAGAGCCAAGGGCAGAACATCAGCTTTGAAGCCGTGACAATCACTTTAACACAAGAGGTAACTAGCAATATTGTGAATGCATTAAAAATGCTCTTTCTCACCACAGAGTTGAGAAAAACTAGGACAGCAATAGGTGTGCTTCCCTTGATTTGAAGGGAACAGATGAGGGGAAGCAAAGAGTAAGCTCTTGTGAAATACTATTTTGAGGGAGAAAACACTGACCCTGTGTGGTAGAATGTAAGTGAAAAGTCCATTGCAATGATGTATCAGCTATCAACCACAGGCAGGATGATGAGGAAACCCAATCCTGTTCAGAACCGGCAATTCTCAGACTAACTGGGAGTTCAGGGCATTCAACCCCATGGACGATAGGAGCTATTGTACTTAGGGAATACAGAATAATATAGAAATGTTTCTGCAACTAAAGACAGATGGAAAAATATCTATGAAGATCTCTCACAAGTTTCTATGCAATATGTAGCACTAAGGGAACTTTATAAGAAACACTGCAGTGAAATATTTTTTGAAACAGATTTTTTTTTTTAACATCAACTATCTTTCCCGTGACAATAAGGAGCTTTCTTCTGATCTGTAACAGTTTCTTCCTCAGTAGAGTAGGCATGAATAGCAACATGTTGATAAAACCATGGGTTACTGAACGTAACCTAAAACCAAAAATAGAAGACAAAATAGTTTTGGCAGGAAATCAACTCACAAGAACATAGAATTAAATGCTTTTAGAAACTAAAGAGACACCAGTAAATATTGCAGTAACATTTAATTAACTCACCCCAAGACAATTACCTCAGCTACAAAAATGGAGTACATTCTGCACTATCTATCACACAAACCATGTCCTGAATTTTCATCTGTCATCTAGTAGCTGACAAGTCTGCCTAGACTCTTGTAGTGAATTTGTTCAGTGAAAGCTACTTATTCTTTGGGGTGAAAGTGTTCCTGTTGATGGATTTCTGTTGATTTATTTCTCTGGCACATTTTTACCTTCTCCTCTTGCTTCTCTTTTACCTGCTCCTACTCACGAGAAGGCTATCAGGGCAGCACAGGTAATTTCAGCAGATATGGAAAGGCTGCACAATAAGTACACTGAATTAGGTGTTGTGGACACAGCACTCCATGAGTCAGTACTTAAGTGACAGAGGAGAACTAAACCTTCATTATCCTCTGCCTCACTCCACAAAAATCCACACCTGCACAGTGAAAGTAGACTGCATACTGCATTTTCTTGAAGCAACACACAATGTCGTTCAACTGTGTATTGTCTTCAGTATCGACTCAAAATATTCCTCTCAGTTCCAAGTAATTTAACCCCTTAACCTCTCTGCTGTGCTGGTACAATTTTGTTAAGGCTACACATTGAATTGGGACTAGGATTAAGCTAGCCTGCTAGGCACTCTTTGTGCAGAACACAGCATTCACATGAGGATTTAATGCAAGCAAACTGATGCACTTTAAATTCATACTCCACTGTATTTCACAATAGCTCCCTCAGGGAGACAAGCCTTTATTTCCTCTGAAGAGCTTGAAACACGATCTGAGAAATCCAAGGTCTTGTGTATACAAAAACATTCAGGCACATTAAGGTGAATCAACTGAAAGCATTGAGCTTGACGGTGATCGAAAACCTCTTCACTTCTTCCTCACAGTAACCATATGAGTGTTAAACTAATTCTAATTCGCTGTCACGATCTCTTGAAGTGTTTAGCCAGAGCTTTCTCAAACTTTTCTTTATAGGAGAGAATAGGAGGGAAATTTTTTGGGCCTGTTGCTTGAGTCAGAACCTTTACCTTTGAGAAAACTGGACCTGACACAGTAGGAGGCACCACAAGTGTTGGCGGAAACTGTATGGGTGATTTTCAAAGAGAATTATATTCATGACTGTGGGAACATATTTGCAGGAGGGTGGGAAAGGTAAGCAGTTTTCTTTGCCCTCAAAATTCTCCACTTTTGCAGTGTGCCCTACCCCACCTCCTGGGTCTAGTCTAGCCTGCCTACTAAGTTGGGAAATATTCTCTTAATTAATAAAATTCACAACATAGTTTGAACGTGAAAAAACATGCATAAAAAGATTTAGTAAAATGCTATGGATTAAAGGATTCCATGAGACAAAACTGTCCAGTTACATAAATGGAAAATGGAACATGAAATCAATCAATGGGAAATTTTTTTTTTTCTCCTGTTTTTTAAGCATATTTTTCAAGAGATTGTGCTTACTGACAGCTGCAGCAAAATCAAATTCTGAGGATTTTCTGAAACACTCAAGTTTTAAAATAAATAGAATAACATCAGCATGTGAGTAAAGACTGATTGGTATGTATAAAAAGCATTAATAACAAAAATAACTACTGTAAGAAATCCCATTCTTATAAGTTACGAGACATAATGAAACTGCACAAATGATCCAAAAGTTATTACAAATAATGCTCTGTATTATACGTTTAGTCTTACAGTTTTATAAAAGAAGGGAATGTGGTACTTCCATGTGCGATCCATCAGCAAACAAAACCCTTTATTTACAGAGATAGAGTTTCTCACAGATTGACTTAACAACAGAGTAACCTTTCTCTATAAACTTCACTCTCAGATTTTTATGCCATTCCAAAAGTGTCAAATGGGTATTTCAGGACATTCTGTCCAGTAACAACATTCAGGTAAGATGGCACTTACCTTTTATATATGCTGTGTGGCAAACAATCTGTATGCTGAAATGTTACAGGGAAACCAGAAAGATCTCCAGATCCAGCAAGCAGAAGGTTAGCAAAGTAAAGCATGGATTATAACCACCATCAGAAAAGAAATAATTTCACTCCATCACTGCTATATATTTACTTAAAGTTCACACAGATTTTAATTCAACAGCACAATGCACATAAGGGACACAATACCTGCACAAAGCACCACCAGTCTGACATCTCCTTGAATGGAAATAATTTCACGCTCATTAGTTTTTGTTTAGACCCTCAAAAAGCATAGCTTATGTCATTAATTTTTTTCACAGCTGTGGTATGAAAAAGTCATTAGATAACAGTGAAATGGGATTCAAGGATGACAATCCATTAACCATTGAGGAAAGGCCTAGAGAGACATAAGGAAAAAAGGATCAGAGGCCTTCAAAAAACACTTTGGTTTGATTTGTAGTTCAACATTACTAAACCTACATCTGCCCATATCAGGTTTTCAATGTTATCTAGTTTTGCTTTTTTTTTTATTTCTACAGTACAACTTATTTTAGTTGTTTCTTCTTCACCGATATTTTGGGTTTGGTTGTATCATTTAACTCAAATGAAACAAAGAACCTCTCATACAACATGAAAAAATTAATGTAGACCAGCAGACAATTTTTCTGCACCACTTCTTTCTCTAAAAGCTATCCTGCTCAACAGTTACAAAATGCGATGGTAAGAAAACGTAATCTGCAAGACATCACACTTGTGGATATAAAGGTAATGCGCAGCAGCTATATGTAACACCTAGGGTTCTGAGGCCAACAGCAACAGAGAAAGTGCTCCGTTTTAATGTCATATCAATATAAAGTCACTTTTGATCAGGAATGAACATGTCCAAGAAACAGGGAAAAAAAATATAGACACCACTATTTATGTTAACATTGTCAAAAAAAGATAAAAGAAACTGCTCATCACCTTAATCTACTTGACACAGAAACAGCACAGTGAAAACAGAGCAGATAGCAATTTTATTTAATACAGGACACTGTAGTGGTTTTAATCTTAATTTTATCTCAACTCGCAAACCTCTTGTTGTATTTCTCTCTCTCCTGTCCAGTTTAGCAGGGGGAGTGATACTACGACTTGGTGGGCACCTGGCACCCAGCCAGGGCAAAACCACCACAGACACCAAAAAGTGGTCAAGATAAAAACCATTTTTAGTTTAAATCAATCTTGGCCACATTTGAACAGTCAATTGCAAATGTCTGATTTCTGTCCCAGTAAAAAAAAACCACCTGCAACATTTCCAGCTGACCAAGGAAACATCAGCTATCCTGTCACCTTTCTTCAAACAAACCATAAACACTCTAGATCTGTCCACAAACTACTGAGTTCATCAATTTGTCATTAAGCTTGAGTATGTTAAAGTTTTGAATCTATGCTTTCAAAGCACAGGTGAAGTTGCATCTTTGTCAAAAAGACAATTTCAGTCAGGGCAAAGAGAAAGAAAATTTGCATTTAAGATTGCAGACATTCTGCAAATATGTTGTTCCCATTTTTGTGAATGCTACCATAATGATGATCATGTAACACAAAGATAGGGGAAGCACCGCTCAGAGGTAAGATGCAGCAAAAATTCCCAGTAGGGAGCCAAATCCAATGAATATTAAGGTAAAGTTAGGAGAGGCGTAAAAAACAAAAGGCAGTATCTCAATGTACTTCACTTACATCACAATTCCCTCAATGGCAAAGTTTTCCCAAGTCTTTGGGAACTGACACCAGTTACGTCTCTTCTGCAAACACGCTGGCCAAGTCGTGGCATGATGCCCGTAACTGAGAGCTGAGGAACTTCAGCTTGGTGAGGTACCTGTGGAAATTGACACTTGTTATCAGCTTTCTGGGATCTTTTGCCTCAAATTCACAACTTCACCACCAACACCACTGCTGCTCTAAACACAAGAAAGAAGTGACATTTTACAAGACATGGCTTGAAATCTGCAGCTGTGTGCCGCAACAGTGAGAACGCCACTAGCACTTAACGTCTGTAATAACTTAATCTGGAAGTACCCTCAGCAGAGAAGCTGCTAATTACTATGAACAGATAAAGCACTGCGTAAAACTTGCAGACCTCAGTGGCAAACAGATTTTCCACTGACTCACGACTGCAACAGTAGCAGATTGCTTTGTACCTCAGAACACAACCTTTTTGTGGGAAGGCACTTCAGAGATTCAGTAGGGAAATTCTGTAAAAACAGGGATTTTTCTTAGGTATATGCCACGACGTCCTTCAGATTAGGTCACAGAAACATTGTTAATGTTGGTCCAATTCTACTTTTTTTCACCTTTAATTAAAACTCATTCACCTTTAATTAAAATGTCTACACCTGTAATTATACTTGATTACAGTGTTAAGAATAAAGAGCAGGATACACAAGAGCCAAAATAGCTATATTAAAAAGTCTACTGTATTACTGCTCTTACATCCACAGAGACCGCCTATAATTTTCTGCAGAATCGGAATTTTTGTGTATGTGTGTGTGTGTTCAAGTACATCTAATGTTATTAAAAAGATGAAAAATACAACACTGGTCATAAAATAACACCACCATGTATATCCAAATAAGGCAAATACAGTACAAACAATAAAAGTTCCCGTTTTCCTGTAAAGATTCACCCAAGTGCTACTTGAAACTGAGAATAAGCAGCTGGCCAGTTCCTTTGAAAGGGAAGAACTCTGCCACTCAAAAGTAATTTGCTAAAATCCGTTTCTAACAACTACACCTGCTGAAGGCCTTCTTCATCTTAGAAGAAAAAAAATCCTCAGCAGAACTTCTCAAGGCATCTTGCCTCTCCAGTCTCTTTCCATATTAGTAATAGCCATCAATAAAACAAAAATCCAGCAGAAGCAGAAGGAAGCAGAAAACAGGTATAAGCCCTCGTTTAAGGGCTTTATTCAGCTGGGACTTAACAAAAGCTCAGGTGCAGCTAAACTGACATCAATATTAATTTTTAGGCTAGGAATAATCTTCCAAACTGCAAAGTCATCTGTGTAACAGATGAGACACAAATGACCTACTGTTTCCAGGGGGTGCTGTCGGTACTCTTCCAAGTGTTCTGCAATATGATTACAAAATTCCTCCGTGCATTTCCCTACAAAGCAGCATTCCTTCCATTCACGTGGTAATGTCAATTCAGCATTCTTCAGTTTGCTTCCAGGGGCCATGGCCTAAAACTTTTGGAAGTATGGAGAAGTTTTAGTTATCACATTACATTTCTGTAAATTTCTCTTGTAAAAACAGCAGTGAAGACTACAGGCTCCTAGGTGACATGAATGGGGGTTTTTGATGTTTTTAGGTTTTTTTTAATTACTAGATACATTTTTTTAAGAATCTAAGGCCATATTTTGCAAACGTTTACACCTTGCCAGAAGCCACAAGTTGTAACAGTTTCATTACAACACAGCAAGAATCTTAAAATCATCATCCCAAACATCTGCTGAGAATGCCTCTATTGTAATTTAACTCCATGGCAGTTCTGTAAAACCTCTTTCCACACAGAAAGCCAAAATAATCATTACCAAGGGTGCAATTCCACAGTCACTTCAGCCTGACATCTGCACGGGCTCTCACAGAACAGATCTGCTTCCAGCCATCCCTTCTTGTTCTTCTCAAGATCCAACTCTCGAATTGGCACATCCAGCCACTAAACTGATGAGAAAACAGATCCAACTGAAAGTTAATTCTTGAGGGGAAATGACAGACAGCTATATCAGTTTTCTGCTCAACCGGATGCATGTTTGTAACAGTATAAAGGAAACAACTGGAATACAAACCATGGGTAAATGGTTTCGCTGTTTTTTTTTTTTGTGACTCTGAATAGACATAGCAACACCAAACTTTATTAACAGCCACTGGTCTGTTCTCAGTGGTTTTCCACTCCTCTACTCTTCCCTGTGTTACTAGCTTCAAAGATCTGCCAGTTCAGCTGCTCAGAGGACCACTCCCTAACTTGTATTGTTCCCAGCAAACTGGATTAGTTTTAAGAGTTTAAATAGCCTCCAAGCAGATCAGCTGATGGATCTCAGTCAGCAGCAGACTTTGGAAGGAGGATGGCAACAAGCAGCTGGAAGGAGGTTCTTACATTTTCTCATCACCACATACAGATCTGGAAGACAAACCTTGTCCAATAGCCTAAAGCGTCAGTATAAAGGTCTGACTGTGTCTTCCCCGATTATATAGATTATTAAAAGTCAGGCACTGACATAATACTGGGTTAAGAAAAATAAATAGTGTGCAAGTGGAAAAACGTACAGGTATCAGGATGCCAGCTCCACGGCGTTATGCTGTCACCGTCAACATAACTGGCAGTATCTTTGTCCTTCTGGCTACTAAAAATACCAATCTGGAAGCACTATTACTCTACCAGATAGTTAATTACCGGAAACCTTCTGAGACAACTGATGGTCTCTTATTGCAAGTGAGACTCTTCTCACATTGTAACAATTTAATCTAACTGCCACAACCAACGCTTTCACTTCACCGCTGCCCCATCCTGCTGACCTGAGGCAGGAAATGCTGGCATCCCTAAAGACAGGCTGAAAGGTGAGAAGACTACCATTTACACTACACATTAAATAATCCATCACCAAGTACTTCATTAAAGTTATTCCAGGCACAGTATTAATACTACTGGAACAAAATATTTCAAGTTATAATTATTCTAATTGACCAATGCCAGTCTCCACAATATCCTTGCAAGCAGACTAGACCAGAGGCAGAAACAACGAGTGGGAAATCTATGTGGGTGACCCTGAAACCCTCCTGCCCATAAAGACACAGACCCTCAGGGCTCCCTTCCGCTGCCTCTGCACCCCAAGTTAGCAACACCCGCGTGGTCTCTGCATCCCACCTCAGCCGCCCTCAGGTGCTTACGGCAGGGGGGCAGTTGGGAAAGCTGGGCAGAGTGGCCTGAGCAGGGTGGATCCCCACAGGAGCCTGTCCACTGGCACCGACCACCCCCAAGGCAGCAAACTGGGGACCGTGAACTGGGGCCGGGGCCGGGGTTGGGGTTGGGGCTGGGACACACCTGCGCCAGCCACAGCTGTGTGACAGCCGAAGCTGTCACTTCATGGCAAGGCAGGAGCGGGGTGTGAGGGCTGGGCTCTCCGCTTGCGGCGAAGGTGAGACTGGCGCCGCCTCCGCTGCTGCCCTTCTCCTCCAGGCAAGGCTGAGCGGTGTCCGAGCACGGCCCTCGGCACCCGTAAGCCCTGTTGCTGGTATTCAAAGCTTTCCCTCGTTGAGATTCTTCCCAGACCCGAGTGGTGCTTGGCACGGAGGTGGGGGTTGGTGTGGGCAGGGCCGCCCACTGTCCGTGTAGGCATTGGGGACACATCTTGGCTGCACTCCATCCCGTTGTGGTGCAGCACAATGGGGCCCTGCAGCTCACGGGGTCCCCTGGTTTCAGGGACCTCAGTGGTGAAATGCATTACAATTCACAAGGCCCCTGGGAGAGCTGTCAGGTATGTTTCAGGTGCTGGAGCTGAGGCAGGTCCCCTCAGCTCGAGAGCAGGAATGAGGGAGTTGCTGGTGGGAGGCAAATGTCTGGAGAAGAAGGGAAGCAGGCAACTGGCTGCAAAGGCATTTAGGGTAGTTAAAGCACACCTTCCCGTGACTGCTGTTGTAACTACGGCTGAACCTTGCTCACTGCCGCGTGCCCTCCAACTTGTCCACATGGAGTGCTGTTGGTGTAGACTAAACCCCACCATTTTCAATATCCTTCAGACAAAACACAGGCTCCTTTAAAGTTAAGAGTGTATTAGCTGGCAATGCATGCCATTGAGAGCTGGAAGTCTTTGTAGCCAAGTGTAGAAGACCACACACGTTCAGTTAATGCTTCCAGACTCTGATAAGTGTCCTGTGGGATGAGAATTTGTGATTCCTTGCAAGCATTAATTGATTACAGCAAGTTCTTGCTCTACTTGAATTACTTCTTAAACCACTCTTCATTTTGATATAATGCTTACATTTCATTTCTAGACATTTTTTCAACTAGGTAGACTCAGAAATACTGGCTATGCTGTGAGAAGACCGAGTAAATTAAGCAGGAAATGTGTATGCTTTATAATTAGAATGACAGCTATCCCTTTACTAACTGGAAATGCTGTCGGGGTGACTAGATTACTTTAAAACAACAGACAACAGTAGGTCTTTTCCAAGACCTTTCTGCCAGGAACGCCTCATATCTCTATTCAACCCACTTCTTACTTAAACAACCACACAAGTATATCATGCCTGGAGGAAAACTTAGTGCATGTTGGGATTTGCATGTATTTCATGGGAAAAAAAGCAGTGGAAAAGGGAGGAGAGTGAATGAGAAGTAGGTGCATTTGCCTTCAGGACAAAGTTTCTCTTTTTTTTTTCTCTGATTATGCAATTTAAGCCCTTCTGTGTTGCATCTTTAACAAAGTTGCTTGATCACCGATTCCACAGTCTCTTCAACAAAAATCTTCCGTTTGCGTCAGCATGGACTTCACAGGAGGGCAATAAAGCAACTGTTCTTTAAAGCCACACACAGACCCCCCCAAAAGAACCTGCTCCTGCCCAAATACCCGCAAACCATGTACCTGCTTTTACTTTGGAAACCAATCTCAAGTTCTAGATGATATCTGGGGCCCTCGGGCACATGTGCCATCTGTGTGTCAGTCAGACAAAGATATTGATTCCTTTGAAAGCTCAGACTGGGCTCTTCACACACGCCTGGGTGTGGAGAGAAAGGAAGAGGAGCTCAGGCATGCAGGTGATTTATTTTTCACGTGCCCACAACGTAGCCAGTTTAACAGACTGAGAGGCGTTCTTTTTTATCTCACTCTCTTTGGTGCAGCAAGGAACTAGGGGTAGAGCTTCCTCACCTTTCCCTTTAATGAGCACAGAATTACAGATTCTTAAGGGTTGGAAGGGTCCTCAAAAGATCATCTAGTCCAATCCCCCTGCCAGAGCAGGACCTCCTATAGTAGGCCACAGAGGAACTCACACAGCTGGGTTTTGAATGTCTCCAGAGGAGCAGACTCCACAACCCCTCTGGGCAGCCTGTTCCAGTGCCCCAACACCCCCACAGCGCAGATTTGTTTTTGTGTGTTTTGTTTTGCTGGTTTTGATTGTAAAATGCCCCTTTATTCTGGTAGCAGTCCTGTGTCCAACTTGGACGCGGATATCATGTATGCAATAGAGTAGTTCTGTTCTGTGTATGGGAAAGGACAGTCACTCTTGAGAAAACACTGCCCACAGCCTTGCTTTCTCCCCAAAAGTGATGAAATGCAGACCTGCTTCACCTTCTTATCATTTGAGCATCTTACCCTTTGGTTTCTGCATGTTGCGGCATGTAACGCATCAAGGGTGTGAGTTCAGCCTTTGAATTTAGTTTATGGTAAACTGAACACACACTAACTCTTTTCCCTGCACAAGTAACAGGATGTAGGTTCTGCTAGAGAAAAGGTGTCTAGATGTAGTAATTACTAATATTTAGTTAGTGATTTAGCACTGCCTCCACCACGACTTGCCATAGAGTTCAGCACAGCAGACCAAGTATCTGTGCTGTGCCACATGTTTCAGGTCCCTCTTTTCCCCCAGTTTTGAATCAGTTTCTTGATGTTTGCTAAACTTGAGAGGTACAAGTCTCAGAGACAATCTCATTCCTGTGAGCTCTGTGGA